>QZGG01000032.1:0-388546 GCA_006409495.1 Sedum album
TTCTGACATTTGAACCGGAGCTCTTTTAAACAATAAAAATGCAGGTAACCCTTTTTGGTGTGCATTTTGCTGGTTGTCTCTACTACTGGATGGCAGCTCATCACAAAGTATCGGAAGATACATGGATTGGCAGTCAAGTTGAAAATTTCAAAGACAGAAGCATCTGGTTGGGATACGTTTATGCTATGTACTGGTCAATTGTCACCCTCACAACAGTCGGTTACGGGGATTTACATGCAATGAATGATGCGGAGAAAGTTTTCACTATTGGCTATATGCTTTTTAACATCGGCCTTACTGCTTATCTGATTGGAAACATGACTATTCTCATTGTCCACGGTGCTATGCGCACTTTTGCTTTGGTAAGCCAATCTATCTCTAATAATTCGAAGAGGATTCGATAGAAGTGAAAGAGAAATCCAATTGAAAACATATACATAGAAATATATATGAAACACTTGCAAGCAATTGTAAATTGTATACATATTGACAAGAAGTACGCATGAATGTAAAATAAAGTTCACGAATTCCTATACTGAATTTTGTTTATGAATAATATGCAGAGAGAAGCAATCAATCAAATATTGTTGTACGCAAGAAAGAACAGGTTACCTGAGGGTTTGAAAGAACAAATGCTAGCACACATGCAACTGAAGTTTAAGACGGCAGAGATGCAACATGAGGAAGTACTAGGGGATCTTCCCAAGGCAATAAGATCTAGTATTGCAAATCATCTCTTCCATAAAATCATATCAAAAACATACCTGTTCAAGGACGTATCAGAAGATCTTCTTGTTCAGTTGGTAAGAACTTGTGCTCGTACACTCAACCACATTCTTCTATAACCTTCCAAGTAACTGCTCGGTATCAATTAAGACACATTGTTCAAACGGGAAAAGTAATGTATTTTTTCTTTCTAAAAAGGCATGTTCCTCTTAATCACAGGTTTCAGAGATGAGAGCGGAATATTTTCCACCAAAAGTCGATGTCATCTTGCAGAACGAGATGCCAACCGATTTTTACATTCTCGTATCAGGAGCAGTGGTATAACATCTGCATATCTCGGTACTTAACATCTCAAAATTATTAGAAAGTTCTGGTGACTGGTGATACATGTTTTGCAGGAACTGATAACACGTGAAAATGGCACAGAACAGGTACATTTGCCCCGGCTTCTCTTAATTAATACATCAAGTCTTGTGTATCAACTGTACAAAATAAATGTAAAGAGGAAACAATAGACTAGATGGGCTACAAAGAAAAACAATAGCTATAAATAGAGACCGACAACTTAACAATCGCAACACCGAGAAATTCCACTTAAATATGTATATTTATGCATGTTTGAAACCACTGGAAATAAGACTTTTGTTGTCTAATTGCATGTAACTAAAAATAGCTTTAGTGACAGAAGTTTGGTCTTTCAGTCCTTGAACAAATCAAGACCTGGTGAGATGCAAGGGGAAATTGGGGTGGTTTTTAACATCCCTCAACCTTTCACAGTCAGAACAATGAGGCTATCTCAGCTTGTTCGTATTAGCCATAATAATTTTAAGCGAATTATGGAATCACACAGCCATGATTGGAAGAAAATTATGGAGAACTTCATCCAGGTACCTCTAAATTGAGACTGTTAGAAATGACTGACTTCATTTTGAATGTGATTTGACTTGCTCAATTCCTTCTTCATCAGCACTTGAAGGAATTGAAGAAAGAGCTAAAAGATGAAATGCCATTTCTAGCTGACTTGTTTCGCAATCTGAATGCAGAGGTAATGTTCTCTTAAACATCCAATCAAAAAAAGTTCAGATCACTTAGAAAGGACTGAATCAGTCACAAAAAGCCAAAATCACCATCATGAAACTTTTTTAAACTAATAATCTCATCTCACTGACTGTGTATTCAGGAAGCATCTGCAGGCGTGCACCCAGAAAATGATAATGTGTTAAACAACAGGACACCAAATACAACTGGTAAGTTGGAGTTGATTATAGAAGCATTAAATGATGTTAGGAATTGGATCGACACATTAACTAAATAAAAAGCGTATGTAAGAATAGAACAACATAGCAGTTTTCTGAATCAATATATGTTTTTGAAGAATTAGTTCAGCCTTCTAAAATTCTAAAGAATAAGAGGAGAACCAACCACTGATTTGTCCACTATGTTTCAGAAACACCTATGGTCTCCAACCCGCTGTCAACAACGTACCCAATGAGGCTGGTTATTCACGGGCACCATCCATCGCATGATACAGATATACCAGAGGGTAATAAGACTGGCAAGCTCATACACCGACCCAACTCACTAGAGGAGCTTCTGGATTTAGCAGGTATTAAACTATGAATTACAAAAATGACTTGCTTTATTCGTAACACGATTTTGTTAAACATAAAATGGAACCTATTATATACAGAGAAGAAGTTTGACAAACGAGGTGAAGTTATTCTGATGGCTAACGGCTCAAGAGTAGAAGACTTGAATGTCCTCAGGGAAAACGACAACCTCTACATAGTATAAATTTTACATCCATTACTCAACTTCTTATTCAAACCAGGCATTTATTTTTTGATTCATACACTCTAGTGGTGAAAAGGATTCACAACAGTGTCGAATCAAGCGTCTGTACCATATATCTATGAAATCAATGAAGGTTAACACACTTAATGGCACAAAATCATTCATCAAGATTTAAAAAACAAAAACATTGAAAAAAAAACACTACATAGTGACCTTAAAACGCCAGATCTTGATCGGAGATGAAGGTGAGTTGTTTTGTAAAATATCATTCTATTGATCAAAATGAGAAGAAATCTGTTTTTGTAACAGATTCAGTTACAAGTTTTGGTATTTACATTCTAGTACATAAATACTAGGTATTTCTCTAAAGGTCCTATACATTTACATTATTTACACTTTGTAGCCCTATTACAAAATCATTCTTTTCAGGGTTTCGAATTTCATCGCAAAAAAAAAAAATCATCTCCACCGCCTCCTCGGTCGCCTTCCGTCAGCTGCGCTTCCGTTGGCGGCCGTCTCACTTCCTCAATACATTGAAGACACAAAATTTAATGCGAGAATAAAGCAAATAATAGCAGCACAGACAGACTGACCTAGTGGTTGAGGATCGGCTATCGAGGATGAATTTGCTGGAGGAAGCGGGACATGGTGATAAAGCTCCCTACAAACTGGATTCGAATTGAACCGAAGATGTGGCGTGAATCGAGTTGGTTTTATTTTTGTAAATCCAATTGGTGTTTAAGGCGTCTTTTGCCCTAACCGGTTTAAAGATACTAATTAAGATTGGGTTAAGTTCTAAAAGGATATTAGTAATTCTGCACAAATTAAATGTGCACTAATATTGCAAAGGGTGTAATTGGTAAATGGAGTTGGTTACAAAGGGTAAAAATGGAATAAAATTTTTGGGTTTAGGGTTTAGAGTATTTGTGATATGGTTGGACGAAATTTTTGGGTTTAGGGTTTAGAGTATTTGTGTTTTAAATATAGTAGAGATTAAGTATTTGTGAGATGGTTGGACGAAATTTCAACAGTTGATTTGATTAATCTAACAGTTGAGATTAAAGTTAGTTTTTATTAAAGTCGGCGGTTGGATTTGCGAAAACAGTGGACGGTTGGATATGGAGGTTTTTTTACTTTTAATAGCATTCGTTGGATTGATAGGACGGTTGAAATGTTGTCCCTCCGTCTTACAAAATTTTAGTTCTCCCTAAAACCTTTTCCTAAAGATTAATATTTGTGAGACATTAAAACACAATTTCGTTAGTCTATTATTATTAGTCTAAAAAAATCTTTCAGTAAAAATAACTGTCAAATCTAATTGACAAATCAATTTAAAAATAATTTTAGCTCACACTGCCAGATTAATATTCTTCCTAATCTTATATTTCAAATTAATAAAATGTATTTCACATTAATAAAATAGTATCAAACAATCTTATCTTATTAGTTAGCCTTTATTATGATTTTTTAAAAACATCATCGCACTAAAATTTAGGACTTGAACAACAATCTTAAACTTGTGCTCTTTTCAATAACAAAAAACACACATTTTGATCAATTGTTCCAAGTTCCAACTAACTTCTACGAAAAAAACCGGAATCATAAAGCCGTGAGGCTTCAGCTACCATAATATGTTCGGTCGGTATGTTTTCAAGTCATGAAAAATCTCGACAAAAGTTATTTTCTAGTAGTTTTTACTGTATAGTCACCGGTAGAAAATGAGGCTACGTATATTTTCTTGTTCCTGTGACTGTGAGCGAGTCTGGAATCCTGATTTTATTTTATCATTTAAAAGAAGTTCTGATATTTAGATCCAGGTTGATGATAAGGAATGGTTACAAAGAATGAACCTGAGAGATCTGTCTTTTTATTCAAGTGTCATATAGGCTAGCTGAGAATATTTGTTCCCACGTACGTCCCTTCTTGCACATCGTTCACGGACCCTATTTTCGAACACTGCTTATATCCTTGACTGCTATCGGCGAACCGTTATGATCTACATATATTCTTTTTCCACTGTTACATGTACAGTATTTTCTTTGCTAAAAGGAATTAAGTGCATGACTTTAGATAAGGATCGATCTAACAAGGAGAAACACAAAGGCTTTGATTCCTGAACCTCCCATTGAGCCACCCTGCTCTACAAACTACAAAGACAAGACAGCTCCCAACTTTCATAGGCATCAAGAACAGCAGATAATATCCGCCTTGATATTTGCATAGAAGTCCATTTCTTTGTTTGACATATTCGTTCCAGATAAATATTTGACTAAGGCAATTAGCAGGGGATAAAAACTGAAACGAACAACTTTAATTAAAATTTGAAAAAAGTATTTGGACTCGATAATACAGAATCATGAGAAATGAAAGACTAGAATTTCTGCCACCGCCTGTCAAGCACCCAGGTTCGCAGCTGGCTACTAAACAAACATAAGCATCTGAAATCATAAAGAAAATAGACCGATGAATTTGAAGCAACCAGCACACTTCACTTCTTTTTCGCCGCAGCCTTGGTGACCTTGGCACATTCCATTAACATCATAGTTTTCACGGCGCCTCGGCGAATCACGGCGCTAATCTACCGCCAAGCCATCTAGTCGATATGGCGACAGTCTAGACGATACATGGCGTTGCGGCGTAATATGTATTTAATATGTAAAAAAATATTTATTTAGCTTGAAATAATACTGATATATTATAAAAATAAATTAATTAGTGATTTTTGGGTATATTTTATTACAATTTTTCGTAATTTAGGATGTATTTTTAAAATTAATTTACATATCCGCGGACCCTAAAGGATTTTTTCCGCGGACCCTTAAGAATTAAAGGGTCCGCGGAAAAAATCCTTTAGGGTCCGCGGATCGTCTACTTTAACATACAAACATTAACACCAGATCACAACATGCATCAACAGTAAAAAAAACATGCAGAATTCAATAGATTAAGAACAACGATTCAGCAATGGAAAAACGAACGACATGCATAATTCAAATGAAGGAGAAGCTGACCTCGAAACGTAGATACGAAGCAGGTAGTCGGTGGTGGGCCGGGTAGCGTAATGTGGATTAGTTTATGATATATAGCCAACGATGGAATTAGGGGTTTTTCGTGGGCCGTTGATACAAACATAAATCGGACGGTGAAGATGGAATAGTGTGTATACATATCTGTCTTTTTCGTTGAGTTTCATCCTAATAGTGTCTTCGTGAAGGACCTGACTACAAAGGAAACATTAACTAGCGGGCGTTGTCGCAATGGCCTCTACACCCTTGACGTCTCATTAAACAAGGAAGCACTCAGTGGCGTTAGGGCGTCTCCGGTCTTATGGCACTCTCGGTTGGGTCATCCATCGTCCCAAATTGTTCAACACATATTGCGTCATTCTCAACTTCCATCTACCTCAACTAAACTTGATGTCACATGTGATGCTTGTAACCAAGGCAAAAGCCATCAATTACCTTTCTCTTTATCAAATCATATACATCATCTACTCTTGAGCTCATTTACTCGGACGTTTGGGGTCCTGCTCAAACCTCGACTAGTGGTCATAACTACTATGTTAGTTTCATCGATGCTCACACAAGATTTACTTGGATATACTTGCTTAAACGGAAACGCGACGTCTTTGTGCATTATCATGTTTCAAACTCACGTTGAGCGCCTCTTACAATGCAAAATACTAAGTGTACAGACTGATTGGGGAGGTGAATACATCAAGCTTCATGCCTTCTTTAACAAAATCGGAATTCAACACCGAGTAACCTGCCCTCATACGCACCAACAAAACGGAGTAGCGGAGCGTAAACATCGACACATAGTCGAAACAGGATTAACTTTACTTGCTCATGCGTCGGTTCCTCTCTCGTACTGGAGTGATGCATTTCTAACTGCTTGTTTTCTTATAAACAGAATTCCATCCCGAGTACTTGACATGAAATCGCCTCTTGAAAGCCTCCTCGGTGAAACTCCAGACTACACCTTTTTTAAAGTTTTTGGATGCGCTTGTTGGCCACATCTTCGTGCATATAACAATTGTAAATTACAACTTCGTTCTAAGAAATGTGTGTTCCTTGGATATAGTCCGCTGCACAAGGGGTACAAGTGCTTGCATATACAATCTAACCGAATCTACATCAGCCGTGACGTTCTTTTCGATGAAACAGACTTTCCCTTCTCGACATATCCATCTGAAGAACTAAACACAGCGTTGCCATCTTCATCTTCGGAAGATACTCCGGTTCGATTATGGGCACGTGACACACTGAGAGAACATGAAACAAATAAAAAAGACCGACAACACACCATGCACAATGATGAAAGAACTACAAACAATGACAATTGTGACCATGCACTCATCCATGCGTCATCCATGCCAACTTCCATGCAATCTCCCATGCAACACTCATTCATGCCAACTCCCACGCAGCCCTTGTCATCCATGCAACATTTGTCTACGATTGCTCCCATGCAACTCTCATCCTCCTCCACTTCAATACAATCCTCGCCTCAAACTCTCGATACTGAGGATCGGTAGAACAACATCAATATCCTCCTTCTGAAATTCTTGAGGGTGCAATGGATGCTTCGAGACCTGTCACTCGTTTAATGCGAAGTATTACTATCCCTAAGAAGCGTACTGATGGCACTACTGCCTGGTTTGCAGCTCTTACCGCACAAGCTGAAGTTAATCCTCACTCAGAACCACATCATTTTCGAATAGCACTGGGAATACCCCATTGGCGTATGGCCATGGAAAAAGAGTATGCCGCCCTTGTAAAGAACAACACATGGCAGCTTGTCCCTCCTGTTCCGGGCGCGAATGTAATTGATTGTCGCTGGGTCTTTAGAACAAAACATCATGCGGATGGTTCCATTGAGAGATATAAAGCGAGACTCGTCGCTAAGGGTTTCAAACAAAGATACGGTCTTGACTACGACGATACCTTTAGTCCGGTTGTTAAACCCACAACCATTCGTCTGCTTCTCTGTCTTGCAGTTAATCACCAGTGGCACATTCGTCAGCTAGACGTCCAAAACGCCTTCTTGAATGGGGTTATAGACGAAGAAGTTTATATGCGCCAACCTCCGGGTTTCGAAGACGCCAAACGACCAGGGCACTTGTGTCGACTTGTCAAAGCACTATATGGCTTGAAACAAGCCCCAAGGGCTTGGCACAACCGCCTCGGCTCAACCCTACAAAGACTCGGTTTTCGTTCCTCCACTGCCGACTCTTCCTTGTTCATCCTCTCTACTGCCAAATTCATCATATATCTTCTTGTCTACGTTGATGACATTATTGTGGTCAGCTCCTCTTCCATCTCTATTGATTACCTCGTAAAGAGTCTTGGAAGAGAATTCACCATCAAAGATCTTGGTTTTCTAAACTATTTTCTGGGGATTGAAGTCAAGAAGTTTAACATGGGACTCTCACTCACACAGTGCAAGTATGCACGAGATCTCCTTTTACGAGCAAAAATGATGAACTGCAAACCGTCTCTCACTCCTATGGTCTCGACAGCGCGCCTTACAGCTACGTTAGGTGACCCCCTACCCTCTGAAGAAGCAACGTTATATAGAAGCTTGGTGGGAGGACTTCAATATTTAACTCTCACACGGCCGGACCTCTCCCTTGCAGTTAACAAGGTGTGTCAATACTTGCATGCACCACGTACATCTCACTGGGCAGCCGTCAAAAGAATATTAAGGTACGTTAAAGGAACAATTTCTCATGGACTTCAAATTAATCGTTTTTCTTCTCTCCAAGTATATCTGCCTACTCAGATTCTGATTGGGCTGGGAACTTGGATGACCGACGATCAACCGGGGGATATGCAATATTCTTTGGGTGCAACTTGATCGCCTGGAGTGCAAAGAAACAAACAACAGTTTCTAGGTCAAGCATTGAATCAGAATACAAAGCTCTAGCCGATGCTACCTCTGAAATAATATGGATTGAAGGATTACTAAAGGAATTACATACTCAGTATATATCTCCTCCTACCTTATGGTGTGATAACATTGGCGCTACATACTTATCGTCAAATCCCGTTTTTCATGCTCGAACAAGACACGTGGAGATTGATTATCACTTTGTTCACGAACGTGTAGCACAGAACAACTCCACATCCGATTTATCTCGTTTAAGGAACAACTTGCAGATATTTTTACCAAACCTCTACCATTGGCCTCATTCCGACTATGCAAACGCAATCTCAGCATGCTTCCGATGGCTGAGATTGAGGGAGGCTGATAAATATAGAATATAATCAGGTTAGTTGAATCATATTTATTAGCTAGTCAACCATAATTAAGTCACATTCTATACTTAGTCTAGACCAATATTAGTAACATATTCATGTATATATATACCATTGTATTCTACACAAGTCAATCAATCGATTCATCTTATTCATTTTATTCTTCTGTCTTTTCACTTCATTCTCTCTCAAAATTCTAAATCCATCATGTTCATTTCAGTTACAGTGTACTGCATACTATATATTAGCTCGCTCGAGTTACATATGGTTTCTGGCATTGTTTGCAATTCTGATTGAAATACCCATTACTGTTTGATTGGTTTTAATTTTAGGGTTTAGGCTTCTGGACTATATGTGGCTTAATAGAGTAGTGCTTGTGGATAGCAAGTATCAATCCTTTTTAAAGTTGATATTTGCCTTGTACATAGTAGTACTCCACTTGTTTTCTAGTAGTTATTTAGGGTTGTTTATGTAGTGAAGTGTAAATTCCTTAGTCTTATTTCAATGTAAATTTTTAGTCGGGCAGATTAGAGATACACAAACTAACAGATTAACAGTTTGTTTGGAGAATGTGCAACTGCAAATCGTGCAACATGCCCAACCCAACAGGCATAGATAAGTTTAGTTTATAGTGGGGATCCTTTACATGCTAGCTGTCTGTGTTTTCCTGTATGACAATGATTCTTCTGTTATAGCTTAAAGCACTACAGCATGAGCTGGGATGAAAAAGGGCCTGTTGAAAGCATTTGGAATTAAAGTACAGGAAATACCAGGAAATGACCTAATATATTAAGCTGTTTGATAAGTTTTCAGGAAAAGGCACTTCCTGCAGCAACCCAAGAGGCCAAGAGCATCTCATTGAAGTATGAAACTCGATCTACAAAATAATAGTAGAATTATTTTCAACTGGCCCTTGATTTTTGTTATCGCATTATACTTACCTTTTGTGAACTTAGGCAGAGACAAATAAGACTGCAAAGGAAGGAGAGTCAACTCAATTGGTTAACGAAAATGTAGATGAAGTTCAGGACACGCTCAATACTTCAGATCATAATGGGCAACCAGTGAGCAAATATAATCTAGTGAAATACTGTGGCTCCATTAAGCTTTTCTTTATTTGAATATGTTTATATTATGGTCACCTTTATTTCAACAAAGTTTTGCATATTGAGTTTGACTCATATTGGATTTCCCGTGGATAACCCATAGCTCTTACAGAGTCTACAAATGGTGGGACTGAGAAACAAAGCTGAAAGTCCAGAGTATGTTATTTCACGTCCTTGATCTGTTTTGTACCAAGCTTTTTAATAATTTTTTTTTTTTTTTTTTGATAAAAAGCTTTTTAATAATTTGTTCAATTAATGATTGTGAATACAGAGCAAGTTTTTAAAATATATAATTTCAGTTTTAATTATATGAAGATAGTGAATGAAGAGCAATTGTTGGCAGTTCACACCTCAAAGGCAATATTTGAAGCTCAAAAGTGACATTTCACAAACAAGCAATCACATGCCAGCGAAAGATAAAGGACCCCAAGTACTCATATGCCCCCTCGCTGCTGATCAGACATGTGAACGGGTGATGTATAAATGTCTTTCAGGAAGCTTAGAGTTAAAAAGTAGTAAATCAAGAGTATGATCACAACAAATATTTGCTTTGATAGTCATTTTGTATATATTTTTCCATGTTCCTATTAAGAAGCTAAATTCTTGACTCTTTTGACAGTGCATGCTCAAGGAGAGAATCAGGTGGTCAGATTGGATCAAAGTAGCAAGGATATTTTGAGGTAGGAAAGTCCAAATAACAACAAGCACTTTATGACTGCGACCACTGACACAGCGCAGGATGGTGATTCAAATGTTTCCGAGTTAGCATTAAAAGAAGAAATTATCGAATCGGCTCCCACAGCAGCATCTGATCATCTGAAGTAATTCAGACTATCTTCAGGAATGTTGAATAATAAAGAGTATCAGCTGTCAAGTTGTCCCACATCGAGTAATTGACTGGTTCATGAACCATGACCTGCAAGTCGACTTTTGGGTCAAACTGGGGATTAATCCAGTATGTGCTTGCAATTTATCAAGGAAGACCCTTACTGCCTGTGAGAATCAAATCCGACATAGAGGGGCCTTGTATAAATTCGGAGAAATGAGTAACTGATATGCTGAAGACGACAGTGTTCATCGTAAGAGGAATTGTAGAATGCTGAAACAGCATCAGAATCGACAGTAATGCTCTTTTGAGATCTTACTGTTGAGTGAGATCCTGAGACCCCATCATGGCCGTTGATTGGGTTTGCTTTTGGGATCCTGATTGTGTCACGTGGAGGTAAGAGAAATTCGAAATCGGAGGTGAAAAAAATTACTGTTTTTGTGTCACCCAACAGTAAAAGTATCAAAAAAGCATTACTCTCGTAATCGATATGTACTTTCTCTCCTACGATGAACAATGCGCTTTAAAGTGACGTCGTCTGAGCCAAATACCATAGACATGGTGTCATACAAAACAACGGGTGTAACATGGCTACACCAAATTCATTTTAGTTTTCATTCGAGACCCGGACCACCACAACAGTCGGATGAACCAGCGTGATAATCACAACCGTCCGATTTTCGTCTATTTGAATTCTCGAATCCGCCTGTATTGAAATTCTCTCCAACCGGTCGATTTGGCAGTCAAACATTTTCCGTCGTCAAATGTCTGTTCGTTTCCGTCTCCGACTGCCGGATGCTCTCCCAGTCATCTAACACTCTGGCGAGTAGATCCTCATAGAAACGTAGTTTTAGGTTTCTGATCTGATCCTGGTTTTTTATTTTCGAATATGACTATTTTCGAATTTGAATTTCACTGCTCATCGTGATTTTCAATCGTAGCAGTTTTGAACGTATTTTGTGTGGTAGTTCAACCTATTTTTAAGGTTGAGAATAATTTTTGTTTTGATTTGGCATATCCAGGCTGGATTGTGGTAGTTCAAATGGAAACTGACAAGAGTGTTCTTGCTTTGGTGGAAGGTACTAGTGATGAGTGTTCCAAGAAAAAACTTTCACAAAGGTAATATTTGTTCATGGGTAGTTGGAGTGGACAAAAATTTACGGTGTGTTCACTTCGCCGGAATGGAATGCATTTTGTGAGAATGGAATGATGAATTTGGATATAGTTTCATTTTAGATTCATCCTTTCATTCTATTCCAAGTGCATTCCAACGAAGTGAACACACCATTACTTCTTCACTTGTTAAGGACTTGTTGCACAAGCTTTAACAATTGTTGAGTATTGTGCTTACTTTTTCTAGGGTTGGTGGACCATCTAGGCGCTCAACCAAGGGGCACTGGACTGCAGAAGAGGTGGCTAACCTCTTCCCTAACTATAAATCTACTTTAACAAAATTTGTGTTTCATATATCTGAACCCTCATAACAGGATGAACATTTACGCAAGGCTGTGGAACATTATAAGGGTAAAAGCTGGAAAAAAATAGGTGAGTGGTTTAGTTTGCATGTATCTGTCCATGTTAGTTAGCATGTGACAATTTGCATTTTTATGTTTTCACATAATCTGAAAATGATGTTGAAACCTCTCTAATTCCAGCTGAATGCTTGACGGGTCGAACTGATGTCCAGTGCCTGCACAGATGGCAAAAGGTCTTGGATCCATCTCTAGTCAAGGGTCCTTGGACTAAAGAGGTAAATTACATGTATGTCTTTGAATGTCTCCATTTTTTGGATACGCTATGCTTAACTACTGCACGTGTTCAGGAGGATGAGAAAATAAAAGAATTGGTTGGTCTAACTGGAGCAACTAAATGGACGAATATTGCCAAGCACTTACCAGGGCGAATAGGGAAGCAGTGCCGAGAGAGGTATTTTTATTGTGTGTTTGAAATTTTTTTGTATATTCTAGGTAATTTATTTTGTTTTTCCCATAGATTTTTGTTATTTCAATTTTATTTTAAGAAAAAGTTTCACCACTTTTGTAGATGGTATCACCATCTTGATCCTGCTATCAAGAAAGAGAATTGGACTCAAGAGGAGGAGCTGACATTAATTCGCGCTCATCAAATTCATGGCAATAAGTGGGCGGAACTAACGAAGTTCTTGCCTGGAAGGTATGGCTCGATTTGACAAGGAAATGTTTCAATCAATCAGTTAATACTTGAAAACTATCATTGCTACAATTTTTGGAGTCTATTTACAAATCAAAAACCACCTCTTCAGAACTGAGTTTCTTGTACGATTAATCTTTGCTTAACAATGGACCTCCGATTCGCTTCAGGTCAGACAACGCCATAAAGAATCACTGGAACAGTTCTGTTAAGAAAAATGTGGAATCATACATGGCAGCGGGATTGCTCTCCAATTTTCCAGATGCACCACATTCCAGACAAGATAAACTTTCTGTTTCTTTGACTTCTTCAGGTACACAGCAAACTAGTGGAGATAATAGCTGTTGGAGAGGTGGGTCAGACGAAGATGGAATATCAGTCTGTAGCCAAGCTTCAACTTCAAAGACATTAGGGGTTTCTCAAATTTCCAGTTATCCAACAGTCAAATCGGAGTCTTCAAATCCAATTCAGGAGTGCCATTTGAATCCGCTGGTTGATGTAGACCATTCTCCCGATGTTCAATGGACGTATAATATTGGCTTTGATGAAATCAGTGATATCAAGCCTTCTCAATCACCCGACGCCCCGATTACACAGGCCAGTGTAAAATTAGTTTTACCTTCAAAGTATCCGGCATCTGACTTATGGGATATACCATCTTTTCAGCATCTCTTTGATGGCAAAGTTGAAGCGAACGAGCCTGAAAGTCAGGGGAAGGAAAATTATCAGACTTTTGATAACTTCATCTATATCAATCAATATGATATGGATCCTACTGAGGTTGCTACAGAAAATAAGGCACTGCTCGACGAATCAAATCATAGCAATAAAATATCACCTGAAAAATCTGAAAGCCTTGCTCCAGTAATAGTTCATCCAGTTACCATCCATGATAAGAAAACAAATGATTGCAGAGGAGGATTGTCTTATGAGCCACCTCAGCTCTCAAATTTGGATATTCCTTTTGTTAGATGTGACCTCGCTCAGTTGGGTGATTTGGAGGAAGAATACAGTCCTCTAGGCATTCGACAACTTTTAGTATCTACCATGAACAACTTTTCTCCCTTGTTCTGGGATGAGAGTCATGATGCTGTGCTGAAAAGTGCTGCTAAGAACTTTACTGAAACTCCATCCAGTTTGAAGAAAAGACACCGTGATCTTCCATCACCTTTATCAGATAAGAGAATGGATAAAAAAGTTGACTGCAATATAGAACAGAGTTCATTTTCTGAAGCAACTCAAGACATCTCTCAGCTTCATGCTAAAGATGGCAAAGAAATTTTTGATCCAATTCTTGAAAATGATGATAAAACGCATACTTCTCCATATTTCGACACCCAGGTGGATTTTTCTGATTTTACTCATGATGTAAGCATCTCTTTTTTTCCTACACTTCTTCAAGCTCATTTTTTAAATGATAATGTGAAAGTCTTTAATGCTGTAATTTCCATATCCCATGAAAAATTCAAGTATTCCCTGATTCTCTTTATCTCACTCATCACAATGATGTTTATGTTAGGTCCAACTATCGTCTGAGGATGTTGCTGATAATGAGATTGAGAAGCTCATTTTATTTTCTCCGAGGGTACAAATCCAAGCCGAAAAGGATTTGTTCGTCAACAGTTACTTAAATGCTCCATTCTTACCTGGAACTTCCCATCAAACTCCTTTATTGACTCCACGTTCACATGGAATCATGGTGAAAAGTCCGTTCGATGAAGATGCATCCAATAACCCTGGCAGGTACATCTAAATATTCGTTTTTTCTGTTATAAGTTATAACACCTCTTATCAGAGAAACACATTTCTTATTTGTTCAACACTGCTAAGTGTCCAATTTTCTTTAGATTTGGAGGAACTCCCTTTAAGAAATTTTTTGAGTCACCCACTCTCGACTCACCATTGTTGGCGAAACTCTTCATGTCTGGCCCAAGAATAGAAACAGAAATAACAATAGAGGTATCATCAGGTTTCTTATTTTCCATTATTGTTTGTTTTGCACCAACAGTTTCAAATCAAATCTTTGATATCTTCAGGACATAGGATATCTCACTACCCCAGAAAAAGGACCTTATGATGCATTTGGAATAATGAAAAAATTAAGCGAAAGTGCTTCACAGTCGTTCATCACGGCCCAGAATATTGCTTCAAATGCTAATGGCTTGAGTGCGGGAGATGATTGTCAATTGGGTTTAGATGTTTCTGTAAGGGATCTTATGATGTCGTCCATTCTCTGCAGAGTTCAAAATAGTTTCTCATGGGGGTTATGTTTTCATTGGTTCTCTAAATCTTTGTTAATTGTAAATCTTTTACAGATAGAAAGACGTGTCCTTGACTTCAGCGAATGTGATTCTCCTGGGAAAAACAAATGATTGCAGAAATAGATGTCCATGAACTGAGAGTGGAGTATATAGTCAAAGAGGTTTACAGTTGCGGGCACGATGCGGATTCTCGGATTTTCCATATGCTTGAAACAGAGTTTTTTCACCTCAAAACTCAAAAGTTCGAGTCATAAGAAGCTAATGATTTTGGCTCTGGCAACGATAAACGTCCAGATGAATTTTGTTGTGGATAAATGAGAAGCAAACACATTTTCATATTTTCTTCCAATACCAAACTTTCACTATAATAACAATAATAGAACGCATGGCATGCCAATTATCAAACTGATCGCAATTATTCTCATTAACTTCTTGAATATCGGATAATTCAAGATTTTTTTGTCATTTTAGTAAATTTACAAAATTGCATTCACTTGTAGATTTTACTTTCCCACAATCATTTAAAAGAACAACATGCAATCTTATTATTTTGTTTTTTTCTCAATCATGATCTTTTAATCATAACACTAAACTTAATAATATAAATACAAATTAATTTCATCAAACTAAGTTCATTTTTTGTGAATTTTAATCACGCTTAAGATCATAATATCACTTATTTTGATGATCTATTGAACCAGTCTTTTTTTCAACAAGCATTAAGGATGGCCTTAGAAAGATGAACACCAAATTTTAAGAATGCTGTTGTGGTGTCGAAAATGTGGAGGTGGTGCAGCCGCATGGGATGGTGGGTTATAAGCTTATGTTGTCGAGGGCTTGTGCAAAATGCAATAAAATCTTTGCCTTGGTTTATATGGAAGGAAATAATAAACAAGCTTTCTAAAGGAAACAAGTGGGTTATGGACTTATTGTGAGACGTATGAGTGATGGGGAATTCTGTGGATTTTCGCGTGTCCTTCGGGAAAAAGTAGATGACTTTCTTCCTATCCATATCCCAGTTCCAAAGACAACAGGCGCAATAGGCTGACTGCAAGTTGAACGCCTGCATCAAGTAAGAGATTTACCCGCCCATTCTCGTTGTTTCCGTTTTTCCTTAGCTTGCATACGGTTGAACTTTTCTTTCCCTTTCTCCAGAAGAGGGTCTAGAACAACGTAATCATTTGGATCATTGCTGCGAGTCATGTTGTCCTGACAAAGATTAACAGGTCAACCGTTTAGTAAGTTTTTCTTTAAAATGAATGATTGAAAGAGTTATAGAGGCCAAACCGAAAACAAGAACTATAAGGATTGGACTGAGGGACTACAATGCTCACCTTTCCAGATTCTGTAGTGAACTGGAGCTTGACTTCTCGCAGATCTAGTACTTTTCTCTCCCCATCGGCCTCGCCAGTAAGGGCTTGTTTAAACTTCTCAAGTTTTGCAAGAACCTGGTGGAGAGCAAGAATAGCTATGTCATGTCACCTTAATTTATATACGGAAAATCATCCAAATTATCAATGACCAACATCTTATGTACTTATGTAGTCTGTCTGTCACAGAAGACACACTACAGTAGCTTTTTGAGTTGCCAATATCGGAAAAATAAGCCGAGTATCTTAAGAGAAGAGCGGGATTTTACTTACATCATCCTCTCGGCCTCTTATCCTTCGCTTTTTCTGTTTTTGCAAAAACCTTGCCCGTTCACTTTCATTTAAAAGTTGAACATCGGAATCTGCTTTTGCCATACGCTCAGCCCTGACATCAGAGCCAATCCCCTTTTTCTTTAAATAAAGTTTATCCTTTTTGGGCTGATGGTCCACAGATTCAGCATTAGACCTGGAAGATGAAGAAACATGCAGCGCAAATAAATTATAAACATTAAAGGGTTCTAAATCACCACAAATAGCTAGTTTACAAACATGGAAAACTTAACTTATTACGAAAAAATATTTGAGAAAAAAGGCTCAAGCCTTTTTATTCAAGTCAATTAAATTTGAAACTACCTAGGCGGAGACACTTCATGCACCTTTGAACTTGTACTCCCTGTCAAAGTAAATGAGAGAGAACTAACGTCATAACAAATATTATAGAAACAAAAGCTGTTTACGTAGGTTGTGAACAATCCAGTGTGAAAAGAAAAATTAAAGGCACTTCACGGTGAAAATCATTATGAATAAATATTGGAACAATAACAATCAGTATGTACCTTGGCTGGACTTTTTTTTAGCTGGCACATCCCCCATTTCTTTTCTCTTCATTAGTATTTGCTGTCGCATACGAGAATCAAAGTGTGCCTCATCATCATCACTAAGGTCTGTAGACAGAGCAACATTAGTCACTAGTGGCTCTTTGGACTCTTCTTTCTTCGAGCCCAGAGCTTCTCTCACAGATAGTTGCAAGTCTTTTTTCACTTTAACTTCAGAAGGATCCTGCAAAGCAAATAATAAATATTGATGGAAAAAATATATGTACGCAATTCCCAAAATAGTTAAACTATACAGTCAGTCAAAAATATTAATGTTTACCAATTCTTTTCGTTGAATGTCTTCCTTAAGGAGGCGAGGATCATCCAAAACATCATGACTACTCTTGATCTTTTGTTTGACAACAGCTAATTCCTTTTCCTCCTCCTCGGCTTCCTCACCAAATGAAAGAAGGTTAAGCTTCCTGTAACGTACATGCATAATTTTATGAGCATCTTAATACATTTACTAAAGTATTTTTAAATGAAGTACATGAAAACAAACCAGTTTTGTCACTTACTTCACAGGTTTCTTTTTTGACTCTTTGTTGTTGCTATCAGTTGCCGAAGAAGGCAAAGATTTCACAACTACTCTAGGAATAATGTCATCGAATGGGTTCCAAAGGACCTATGGTACACAAGTTCCAAGATTTTTAGCATACTGCAACAGAAAACAAGAGGCGCACTTAACAAAAAATGTTTAAGAAAGCGCTTGGCACAAAAACAATTTTCTCAGTGATTTAAAACAAGAGTACTATCAGATGAAATGTGTTCTGTTGCAAATAGCATCACATTGTAAATGAGGCAAGAGTCAAAAGGTTCATATAAGAAGTACTAACAATTCACAATATTTTTTGAGCACCGAGATTCTTTTAACTGGTTCATTATGTATCACAAACCTCCACCGATTTAAGCTTAGGGGCTGGATCCACTGGACGATCATCCTTTTCAGTTTCAACTTCTCCTAGTCTTAGTAGATTATAAACTGAGTCTCCAGTGACCTACAGCATAGATAAGTTACTCTTAGCCACTCAACTGTTTGGTACCAAGCCAAGCAAGCAAAAAGAAAGACAATATAATTACCTTCCCGAAAATGGTATTCTTCTTATCAAGCCAGTCACATCGATCCAAACTAATGAAGAACTGACTGCCATTAGTGTTAGGCACACCAGCATTTGCACAAGCAACTAGGCCTCTATACTTGAATCGTAGACGCGAATGAAACTCATCACCAAAAGTTTTCCCATATATACTTTCCCCACCTGCCATTGCAAGGTTCAGTTTCAGTGAGAAAATAAAAGATCAATCCACCACAGCAATAGTTTTTGCCTTTTCCGCAATGAATACAACTAGATACTTAATCCACCAAGAAACTAAAAAGAAATTAAACTGAATTGATACATGAAATTAGGGCAGATGAGAAGAAATTACCAGTTCCGGTGCCAGTGGGATCACCGGCTTGAACCATAAAGCCCTTAATGATCCGATGGAATATGGTATCATCATAATAACCCTCAAGGCATAGCTGCACAAAGTTCCTTACGGCCTTGGGTGCTTCCTTTGGCCATAGCTCGATATCCAGCGGTCCGTATGTAGTGTGTAACACAACCTTGCCTTTGGTTGGCGGCTCCGACACGTAAATATTCGACATCTCTGACGCCGGCTTTCGTTAATCGGAAACCTAATTAGACAACCCCTTCTCGGATTTTTTTTGATAAGAAGAGTACAAAGACTCGGAAGGTACATAAAATTAGGAAACACAAAATAAAAATAATATTACGGTAGTGTGGACGAGATACTTTGCCTCAGTACGAACAAATGGGCTGAACATAAAACTACGTCCATGAAGACTGACTTTCGAGACAGTAGTGATAATAAAATGACGACTTTGAACCTCGAAAAAGATAATCTCGAAAGAAAAGCAGACATGGACTATAAGTGATTGATTCAATCGAGAAAAAGATGAACCGTACAGTTCAAAGCACTGAACCAACGGTTCAATTAGCTAAACCAATTGTTGGGCTTTTGAAAATCGTGCCCCGTACTATTCACTCTTCTGAAATATAAAGCACATGGATCAACTCATGAGACACGTTTGGGTTTTGTTCACTTTCTGACACGTGCTACAGCAAGCGGCATCAGCAGAGTGAAATGGCACGTGTTTTTAAAATAGACCTCCTATTGGCAAGAGCAAAATAGGCCACGGAAAAAATAACCAAGCACAGAATATGACACGTGGAGATGGCCGACAATTCCCCAACCGACCCAGCCGACATGCACGACCAGCAGCGCCGACCAGCAACGACGCCCAGCAGCGTCAATCAGCAACGCAGACCAAAACAGCGCCGTCCAACAATCTCAACCACCACCCAACCACAAAACAGGGCCACCTCCGCAGCTGAACCAGGCAGAGGAGATGAAGAATAACCAATCGAGAGGAACGGCATCTCCGCAGCTGGCCAGCCAAGCAGAACAAAACAACTACGAGAACATCAAAAACAGCAGCAGCCGAGAGATTCCATAGACAGAACCAGCGCAACCACCACTGAACCCAGACGAGCCGACGAGGATGAACACTAAAAGAAGCTCGGACACCCACCCGCAACTGCGACGACACAAGAACGACGCACCACCAGAACCAAGCAGAACTGACCGAGCAACAACCAAGCGGAACAGAGCATCAGGCAGCTGAGCGACGGCCACCAAAGACAAGCCACCCACCACCAACGAAACAGAGGCTGGCTGGATCGCCACCTCTAAACACGGCCATAACATAGGACACAGACTGGAGCTATGCAACCAACCGGCGACCGCCGACCAGAAGAGCGCCGAAACCAACGAGACCAAACAGAACAGGGTATCTGACGTAATCATCAAAACAGCGAACAACAAGATAGCACCATAGAAGAAAGCACAGAAGGTGAGATGGTGTGGCGGTGAAAGATATCAATCGGAGAACCGGCCACCCACACAACCCCTGTCATCACAAAGAGGAACCTCAACCTTCCAGACACTCAACCCTCTCAATCATCGTCCCATAGACAACCTCTCCACCACCGCTAAACCCCGAACATCTATTATTCAACTGCAACAGAGAAAGTTAGCGAAGGAGAGAGGCGTTAGAGAGAGATGAGAGATTTTTCCCATACCCCTTCTCGGATTTTATTTACTATTCTTCGGTACTTTTTTAGTTTAAATAAATAAATATTCTATTAAAATTTGAATATGTTTTGAGTTTTGACCGATCGAACACGATTGACCAAGAATCCGAGGTACGCACTATTCACGGCCTGGCTATTGACGTTGCGTATTTTTGTAACTCAAAGTCAATGACTAAGAGATTCCAATGTAATTAAAAACTATTTATAAACCGAAGTATTCGGGTCGTCCAAGGAGCAAACTTAAACTTGTGCACTATATAAGGTTTAACTTTAGTCTATCTAATCAATATTTTTGGTTTTGTTTTGTAGAGGATAAAAATACGAATAATCAAAGAGATACAATCAAACATAGAAGATTTCAAAGTCCAACTTTCCCAGTCTAATGCATCAAAACAATGATCATAAGAGTAATATGATGAAACGTCTAATGATTCAGAGTCGACTATTAAATCACTACTCAAAACAAGATTTCGCCAAGTTTGAATATTGATTTCATAAATTCAAGTCTCACTCTTCCGATTTGTTGACTTGCTCGATACAATCACATTAATCACAAACTTCTGTTATGGTGATCAATGTGAAAGCCTACTCTTCTAATCTTTAATGCTACTTCCGTCGTCACTAAACAATTAGATAGTCTTATTCAATGATTACTCTAAATCCCTATCTTCCGATATGAAACCTAGAGCAAGTTATGTTCATACAAGCATTTTATCGAACACCTAGTATGCATCGCTATTAAAGTATGAGTAAGAACACAAATCATCAAACAAATCATTCCAACTCTCATCTAAACTGATACATTAATTTTGAATACATCAAACAAGGTCCATTAGACCTTGAAACAAGAGACCACTCACAAAACATAGAAAACGATTCCATAGATTGAATATGTAAGTGAAATCACAATTACACAAAGTTTAATCAATGAAGAAACGAATCTAATACACCTGTGGATCTTTACTAAGCATGGAGGTTGTCTTCTTCTCTCTCGATTTTCTATCCCTTTTTGTCGTAAAATCTGCCTCCTCGAAATCCTCAAAAAATATGTTTTTATACCGTAGGTTAAAAGAGGGTCGGATGCCTCGGGTCAGACCGGAGCGACCAGACCTCCTTGGCAGGCAAGAATGCCTCTGATGCCTCGGGACAGTCCAGACCTCGAGTCCGTGGGGAATTGATAGGTCTGGTGCCTCGGGTGGGTCTGGTCTGACCCGAGGTGACTGCAGCCTCAAATTTGAACACATATTTGACCCTTTAGACTTCAGAATCTGACTTTGATGTAAACTAGAGAGTTGTAGATAATTGAATCAGATTTTCAATGGTATATAGATTGTATCATTTGGACTTCATATGCGTTCTGTACAATCTGTATAAGGAACGGAGGTCAAGCTGTCCAAATTGTAATTCTGCTGAATTCTTCACTTATTTGAACCATTTTTCATCCGTAATGCCTCAAATCATATATCTTGGTAAATAAACTCTTCATCACAAGTAAATGGATCAAATATCAATAATAATTCAAGCAACGAAACAAAATTCATAAGATATGAAGCAAATAATTGATCGAAATATCGACCGATCAGCTATTGAAAAGGGTAATGCTGCATTACCATCACAAAGCTCGTGCTCATTTCCTGGTTTTGCTTCAGCTGCTGGTAGTGATATATTTTTTAACTTAATTATTACTTTGTGGTAGATTCTTTATGTGCTCTTCAGGTAAAAGTGTTTGCGAGACTTAGTCTCTCCACGGGTGCAAAGAAAAGAATGATGAAGTTTGAAGGTTTTAAACTGTGAAGCAAGATGAGATGCTTGATAAGTTTGTTGAGTGATTCTGTCCTGGTGCATTTATAATCCAATCAGAGTCTTAGGGATATGAAACACTTGCAGAAGAAGATGAAGTCAATACTCATCACGGGTCTAATTATAGCAATGTTACTGAATCGAGTAAATGGTAGCAATGAGATCAGAGTTGCACCAGGTTCAGCCTATGGCGACCTATGCATCAATGAATGCCCAACTTCATCTCCACCCCCATCTCATCCTTCGCCGCTGCTTCCCCTTTTATCACCACCACCATTGCTGCCACCTTTTCCGGTTTCGCCACTTAGTCCAATACATGTACCTCCAACAACTCCTATCACTATGCACCCACCGCCAAGACTGCCACCTTTTCCAGTGTCGCCGCTTGTCCCACAGCCACCGACTCCTTTCACTATGCAACCACCGCCACGACTGCCACCTTTTCCACTGTCGCCGCTTATCCCACAGCCACCAACTCGTTACATGATTCCACCAGCAACTTCTCCGCCACCTGTATCAACTCTCCCACCGCCAGTTTACTACTTGCGTGGCACACCTCCCCCACCACCACCACCACAGAAGCCTCAATCTCCTCCTCATCCACATAAGTCACCACCATCGACGCAGCAGCCCCCTACAATCAACTACTTCTACACATCCAACGCGTACCTCAATACATTTTCAAGCAGTTTGATTCCACTGGCAGCTCATATCTCGTTCACTCTACTATTATCTCGGTTTTTGGCCTAAGCCTGTCACTAAACACTACAGAATTGTCCAACCATGAAATACTCATGCATAGAGGTAAATAAAAATCTGATGAATCCTAAGTCTATGTGACTCATCATTAAGGCTAATTCGCTCAACATTTGTACCATATACAACCAGCCCTGAAGACACTCGTCTCGATGCCTTACATGAATAATTTATTATGACTAACTTTTCAAATAGAAATGACTTGCAAAACTCCAGCCAATATTCTTTGGAAAAATAGAAAAGACAAAAGAAGGGTGATGATGCCTCTCAATTTCCAGTTGAATGCGATGCAAGTTATGCCTTTTGCAACAGTATTTGATGCAAATCCTTACAAGTCTAACATTATTGACACTTTTATCCAGTAAGGATCAGGTAAAAAATACCTTTTGGTTATAAAATATAAACAGATCTCGATCATTAAATAATCAGATCGGACGGCTATTGATTTTGGGGTCGAAATATAATTAATTGAAACATTAAATACGAGATTTTGATTTCAAAAACTCAGGAAGGGTAGATTAGTCCAAAAAAACCAAAAATCAGGCGAATTTGAAATTGCTAAAATTTAAATCGTTTTGAGATCCCTAAAATCATGGTTTTAGATTCAATTTTGATTCGATTTGAGCATTGATTTCGCAAATCGATGAAATCAAAAATTCAGCTTTGAGATAATGCGTGAACACCCCAAACCATCATCAGCTCACTCTCGGTCGGCGATTTTGAAACCCCACATTGCTTTTGGAAACCTCAAGTCGGTGACGTTGGGTTTGTGTATCGATTAGTTACATGTCATGTAGATTTTCAAAGTCTTTTATGTATGCAGGTTGCGACATCACTGCGATAATAATTCCAAGAAGATTTGGATAGAAATATGGTAAGTCGCTTACTATTTCAGTTTATTAACACTCGTTTTTCGCATGATTCAGTATCTGACCACATATGATTCATGAATCATATTGCAGCAAATCATGAATCATGCGTAGAATCATGTTTCAGATTCTGTACATAAATATTTTGCGAATGAATATTATCACTAGTTGATTATTGATTGTTTTTATGTGTTGCAACAGAATGTAGAAGCAAGAGTAGAAGGGGGAGACAAACGTTTATTGAAAAAACGAGTTGACATCGTTGTAATATCACTTATTATATAAGAGATACATATTTTGATGAAATAGTGAATTATAAGTGTATATGATTCATCATTTGTTGTTATATGATTCATTAACTGTTATAAATAATGTTACCTATAATATGAAACTCATGATTCATTATTTGCTATGTTATGATTCATGAATCAAAGGTGTACAATGTATGGATCATACGAAAAATATATTATTAGTATGAAAACAGACCCGTGTAAATACATAAAACTGAAATAAATCTATTGGAACATCAATGGTAACAAAAATAGATAAGAAACTAAACTTTTCAATTATAAGACATCTATGATTCATGATTTGCTATAATATGATTCATGAATCAAATATAGTCAAATAATGAACATATACTAAAATATTATGATTACATAACATACGACGAGTGCAATGACTTTTCTAATCAGACTAGTCTAATTAATTAATTAATTCTGATGAAGTGAAATTCGTTGATAATATGATGAAGGGGAAGTCATTGATAATCTGACTTTCCTAATTAATTAATTAATATATTTGAATGTTTGTTACCATAAAATAAGGGATTGAATCTAATTAGTATATTTTTAAAATATATTATAAAGTATATTTACATTATTGCCCTTTTGTCATTAAATATATTAATTAATTTGATTTTATTGTAACCGTTAGATGTAATTTAATGGACGGTCTAGATTTGTTTGCATTTTATAACCAAACTACCACTTTTCATTTGATCCATATTAGTTCATTTTTGTTGAATATATATCTGCCATGTGGCCCATGTCTGGCTAAATTAATGCAGAACAGATTATTAGACACCGAGCAACTTCTACATTAATTATACAAATGTACTGTCCAATGAATATGGCTCCAATAAGTTGAATCAAACCCGAAAAAGAAATTGAATTTGATGCAAAGAAATAAATTCTACCTAAAGCGGCATAAGGGCTTTAGGAATGATCCTGCACACCAACATTGATAGTACTATTTAGAACCAAAACCTTACAAACAAAGGCTGCATAAAATTTACAAACAGGATAAGAACCACCTTGGTACACTGTCGGGGAAATCAGACCCATCAATCGGATCTGCTTTGTTGATGATGATGATGATGAGTGACGACACAAATGGGAACACCTTTTGTGGTTTGGCAGGATCCACCTCAAGGTGGCTGCTGAAGGCAGCTTGGGGTTGATATTTGTTATCGTGGTTCTCGTTTTGATGAAGGTTAATTATACAAGACCTCAACAAGGGAAAGGGATTGTAAGCGTACCATGCTAGTTTAGGAACCCGGCTCCATGTGGACTTCTCAGTCATTTGTTAAAGTAATTTTGAAAAAATATTTTTATTTATTTGGAATTAATGATTATTTGTTAAAGTTATTTGATTGCTTTTCCATACCTAAAATTAAATCTTTAGGTATAGGCATGAAGTTTATTTGGGAGCCCTAAAATTGCAAACACTCTCTCTTTCTTTGTATTTTAGCGATTGACGATCACGTAGTCGGTTGGGCCTCTTCCCTCAAGGTCTACAACTGTTTCCAATTCATTTGTTGAAGTCGAATACTTGTTTGCCGCATGCCGACCTTTCATCGGCTCACTGATTATTAATTTGCCAGGTCTAAATTGCTGTGTTTTTTTGTTAGGGTTTTTGAGTTTCACTGATTATTAATTTGCCTGGTCTAAATAAGATTTATATATTATAGGTTTTGTTGTTATAAAGATGCAGCAGCAGCAGCTTATGGTTGTGGTGGAGGAAGGTGCGGTTAGCTGGGGAATTAGTCAGATTAAGGTTCTGCCTCTGTTTTCTTTGGGGTATGTATCGTCTTTTCTTCGTTTAGTAGTATGCACATCCATTCTAACTCCATCTTATCAGCTTGAGCTCTCACCTAACTCTCCCTTCTACAGGATGCAAATCCCATTGTCAGGCATTCCTCACGAGTTACATTTATTTAGGATTTGATGTTATTTTCAAATGTAAACTCTCTGGATGCCTCTCATTAACTGGTTTAGAATTTGATGTGGATTATTTGCTATGTATGTTGTATGCACAATGTCCTTCAGATGCGCACGATAATGCTAGACAGACTGGTTTTCAGAAAGTATAAAAGATATTTTAGATGGTGCTATTGAATAAGTGTTACTAGTATGCGACTTCATACTTGTTTGGCTGCACTGCTTATTTCACTTTTGGGTTGATAACAATGACGGTTAACACATGAACTTTTTTTCCTACACACTTGATTATGAACCAGCTATGTTGAAAATTGTAACTTAATTTTGCAGGCTTGACAGTGCTCAGAAGCATCCACCTAGCAGGAACTTCAACACGATTCTGTTAAATTCATCTGGTTTTTCCATATGAGGTATGTGCCCTGCATTCTTGATCACCTCCAGCTTCACGTTGTCCCCCAAAAGCCTGAGTCATCAGATTCCCAACACCATAAAGGAAGAGGTCACATTCACTTAACTGAGATCCTCAAAAAATGGACTTACAAACTTACTTTTGAAGCTCGACCCCCTTTCGTAGTGGGAATATGCCGTCTTGGTCGCCCCAAATCAGCAAAATTTCCTGTAATGACCATCACCTTTTATCTTTCAAATGATTAAAAGCACAAGGCAAGTGCACCGCTTTGGAAATCGTAGACCTCCTCACCTGTTTGCAAGGAGACACTTGTGGAGTCTCGTTGTGTACCAAGGTCAGTCCGTTCAGCAACTCCATTTTCTCTTTTCTATACCTCGAATATAAATTCTGAATTCCCAGCTTAATAAGTTCAAGCTACTAAAATATAACTGAACTTGAATTTTTTTATCTTTAAATGAATCATTCTATCAGCTTGGTTGTAAATCATGTAGTAATCAAGAACTTACTCTTAGCAGATCATTAAGGATGAAGTCAGGAATAGCCTTAGGGAATTTATAAACTATTAAAGTGGCTAGTTTCCTGAAATTTTGGGCTGTGGAAGGCAGCATAAGATCCTGAACATTCTCCACATTAGCCCGCTTGGCGGTTTCCAAATTATCGGCCTTCACCATATTCAATGCCGAGCTAGCAATGACCATTTTGTCCACTCTCTCGGGACATATCTTTGCAAGATTATACAAAACAAATCCGCCATAGCTGGTTCCAATGGCGGAGAAGTTGAGAACACCAAGTTTCATCAAAAGCTTAGCGATGCACTCGGCTTGAAATGCTTCAGAGCGATGGAGTGAGTTTGTAAAGGAATTACCAAAGAAGAGGAGGTTGGGGATGTAGAGGTTGAAGTGTGGCGAGAAGTGAGTGAGTTGTTTGCGCCATTGCCACATGGCTTCAGGGCCGAAGCCATGTAGTAGTACAAGGTTTGGGTTTAGGGAGTTGTGGTTTTTTGGTTTCCATAATTCGAGAGTAGTGAGGCTGTCTATGGTTATGGAATGGAGTTGGAGAGCTGCAGCGTGGAATGAGCGGCGGATGTAGCTGTTGAGGAAGGGTGTGATGCTGAAGCAGGGCACTGCAGCGTCTTCGGCCATTGCGAACCCTTGATGATACAAAATGAGACTTATTACAACCTTGATTTATAATTCTGAACATACACAAGTTAGAGTGTTAGACTACCTACTGTAGCATTTAAGTATTTAGTCAACAATGTGTAGTTAATACATGACTAGTACAAGTGGTGTTTAGGGCAGTGTTGTGAAACCCGACCCGGTGGTCGACCCGGTTATGTCACTGGGTCAATGGGTTAGAGGGTCAACCCGGGTCGACCCTGGGGTCAACGCTTATATCAATTTGTAATATTAAATATATATACAAATATATTACAATACTCAAACTCAATTGGACTCAAAAATTTCGAAATCTAATTAAGCCCAAGTATGCACTTCGTCTCAACCAATTAACTGAACAAAGTTCAAATTTTCTTCTGAATGGATTCTATTTTTATTCACCTTTCTCTGCTGATTACTTGTACCTTTGGGCGATGTGGGATCATGATCCGCGGATCATGATCCCACATCGCACAACGTTAGAAGAATCAATAGAGAAAGCTATATAAAAATATAGCCCATTCAATCCAAAATTCAGACTTCGCTTGGCCAATTGGCTAAAACGAAGTGTAATCTTTGAGGCTTTGATTAGTTTCGGAGATTTCAAGCTCTCTTTGAGTTTGTGTACGGTAATAATTTTTTATAAAAAATGAGCTTTAATCGGGCATGAGGGTTGAACCGACCGGGTCATGGGTTGAACCGACCGGGTCACGGGTTGAACCGACCGGGTCACGGGTTGAACCGACCGGGTTGATTGGGTCAACCCGGGTCAATTGCAATTTGGGGTCAATAAGAGAACCGACCCGATCAGGTCCCCGGGTCCCGGGTCAACCGGGTCAACCCGCCGGGCCGGGTCGGGTTTAATAACACTGGTTTAGGGGTTCCAAGTGGGGGTGATATTGATTGCGATGTTAATTGATTATTAATTTCCCTTGAGCCACCAACCAACCCAAATAATAGGACTTTTAAACTTTTATTTAGTAGTCTACGGATGCTTCAAAGAATGATTAAATTATATAACCTACATATTGTGCTGGGCCGCACTATTTTTGGGATTTGATGGAGACTAATATCATATGAATTAGGTTATCACTGATCAGTTAGTTCTCTTACTATTCATTCATTCACTTATTGTATTTGTATCTGTGTTTGGTTTTGTCAGAGTGTATGTGAAGAGACTAGATGCAGAGTGAGCTTTTTAGAGAGCGACAAAAGAGTATAGGAGAAGGAGATGATGGTTCTAAAAAAAGTCAGCAGTTTGCTTGATGTATATTAAAAAAATGATTTGATAGATAATAAATGGTGAAAAGAAAAGAGAGATGCGAAATATATGGTGGAAAATTAAAGAAGACATGTTCATTTGTGGTAAGATTTAGAAATGAGAAGATGATTTTGGGACACCCAAAAAGGAAATGAGACATTAATAATAAGACGGATGGAGTAAATAAGTCAGTTGATAAGTTTTACACATTGATAGGTTGAGTGATAAATTTCTAAGTATATATAAAAACAAGGGCGTCTCTGGTGGGTCTTGTACTGTTTGGTGGGTCTATGAGTCCAGATCTGGACCTTACATCTAATAGATAGAATTGATTGTATTGTGACACGTGTCCTATATGTTTAAATTTAGTTTGGTTAGTATTGAATGGGAAGGTTAATGTGTTGAGGGTATTTCTGTCACTTCTCCCCTTCTATCACTTCTCACCTTCTCACCTTTTCACCTTCTCATCTTCTCTCACCTTCTCACCCAATTCATCACTTTGAAACCCATCTCCAGACGCAGCGACGATGGGTGTTTAAATTGACCTAAAAACCCATCTCACCCAATTCACCTTCTCACAAAACCAAGAGGGAGACCGTAGATGATGGAGATGGAGATTGGGATTTGGATCTGGATCTGGATCCACTCTGAGTTTGTTGGAGTTGATGAGATTTAAATTGAGTTAGTGTTGAGTGGAGGGTGAGGTTGAGTTTTGATTAATGGAGGCTCGGAGGGTTTTGGCTCAGATGTTGTCAATGGTATTGGTGGTTTCTACTCTGAATGGTATGACTTTCTTTCCCTTTTTGAATTTGTTGTGATTCTGGGAAGGATTTTTGTGTGTAGATTATGTGAAGAATTCGATATTGGGGGAATTTGAAGTGAGTATATAGTATGATTTTGTGTTAAGCTGTGTATATTGGGTTGACTTTGGGTGTTTATTGATTCTGAATTTGAGAATAGGAGATTTGTATGATTTCTGCTCTGAATTTGACTATGGGGTTTACTGGTCAGTAACATTGGTTGAAAGATTCAAACTTTTGCTTGTTGAATTATGTAAATGAATGTTGTCATCTGAGCTTGGTTGTATTTTGGTGTTGCATTTTAGGTTGCATTTTGGTGTTGCATATCGTTTTGAAGGGTGAGTATGTTAGGTGGATATTTGATGTGAATTCTGTCATTGTGTTTGAAGTTGCATTTTATAGTTGCATTTTATAGTTGCATTTTATAGTTGCATATGGTAAATCCATTTTAAATAGAAGTTGCCGATTTAATAGTTTGATTTTAGCTCTTGCATTTAAGTTTTGCATTTGTTGTTGCATTTTGGTGTTGCATTCATGGTTATCTGTTTGTATGAAATTGTGTATATAATTGCATTTTGTTCATTGATTTGATCACTACCCCTTTCTCAATCTTTTGACTATTACTCTGATGTTTATTGATTATTGATTTTATGGTTACCTAATGTGTATTATGTTGTTTGTTCGTAAAGCTGAGATATTTAATGTTTGTTTACGCAGGTGTTCTTCTTGCTGTGGGAGAGCATTGGCTTTGTATGAGATTGGTGATCAAGACGAAGCCATTGCTGAAATGGAGGATGTTGTTGCACCTTGTTATTGCACTTTCATGTTGCAACTTGTAGTTGCATTTATTACTTGCATCCTGTAGTTTAGTTGCACCTTGTATTTGTATTTATTAGTTTATTACTTGCACCTTGTAGTTTAATAGTTGCACCTTGTAGTTGCATTTATTAGTTTACAACTCTCTCTCCTTAAACAACACTCTCTTTCCTTAAACAACACTCTCTCATCTCATTTTCATAATGTATTTTTTTTCATTCCCTCCACCATTTTCATACCTCAAGCTTTTAGAATTTGAAATTTTATCATAATCTCAATCCATATTCTCAGCCCTTTACTTGTAATTCATCTCAACCCATGTGCACCTTACTATTGCAACTACAAGTTGCAACTACAAGTTGCGCCCCCACATGTGGTTTCTGCATTTTAACTGTTGCACCCCACATGTGCACCTTACTTTGCAACTACAAGTTGCAACAGGGAAGTGCAATAACAAGTTGCAACAATGAAGTTTAGAATTCATAGTTGCATTATCCATTGAATTATAAAAACGGGTAAGGGTGATTGTTCGGTTGAGTATGAGTTGAGATGGATTGAGATGGGTTTACAAGTAAAACGGGTGAGAATGAGATGTGTTTACAAGTAAAACGGGTTGAGATGGATTGAGAATATGAGTCGGAGTTGATTAAGGAGGTTATGATAAAACTTGAAATTTTAAAAGCTTGAGGTGTGAAAATGGTGAAAATGGTGGAGGGAATGAAATAATGACATTATTAAAATGAGAGAAGGGTTGATTAAGGAAGACATTGCATTAAATGAAGGTGAGAGAAAGGTTCAAAACATCACATTGCATTTAATGATGCCATCTAATCAAGCTAACTAGACTAACTAAACTAACTAAATTCCTAACTAAACTAACTAAATTCCCATATTACCCTTTAGTTTGCTAATAGGGGACCATTCCTAACCATTGATTTAAAACCCATCTAATGGTCCATAGTGGGACTCATGGATCCACCAAATAGTGGTGGATCCACCAGATGGATTCTCTATATAAAACTAAGGAATGTTGTTGAAAATAACACTCGACATTATCTAAGAAATCTTTGATCAGATTTCAATATATTATTATTAACAGATTAATGGCCTCCATATCTTTTCCGATTACTTGAATTGGTATTATAGGAAATAGATAAGTATTGTAAAATGAGTTGTTCCATTATTTGAAAACAAGAAGTAAACAGACATTCATGATATTTCTTTTTACGATGATGCTCTATAATCAACACCGTTCTGAAACTTGTACATAAAGGTGACCGTTATTTTCACATCATCTGCAATACCTAATGTCATCGTCGCACCTACCATTCCTCGTCATCCTGTCTTCATTTCTCAACCTAGCCGCGTCTCAGTCATCGACCGCCTCTCCGTCACTTCCTCCAACGGATGATTGCATGACACTACTATTCGGCTCGGCAGATTGCTTGCCGTATGTAGAGGAAGGAAGCAATTTGACTACTCCGGATAAGCCGTGCTGTCCAGAATTGGGTACACTGTTGAGCACGAATCCCGTCTGTTTTTGCGATTTGCTGAAGAAGGGTGCGAATAACTTGGGGATTGCGATTGATGTGAAGAAAGCTATGACGCTTCCAGCTGCTTGTAAACTAGGGGCTCCATTGTGCTCAGGTAAGCTCTATTTGAAGGAAACATATTCATGCGTCTTTAAATCAAGCAAGATGTATGATAAGTAAATGCGGAACAGGTAAGGCTCCTCATCCTACAGAAGAGGCAACATCTGTAAACAAACACAACGGTGCTGCGCCGATCTGCATTTCCGCAACAACCTTTGTTGTAGCTCTGGTGGCCATACTCGTGGAATACGTTCTGAGTTAAGCCTTCTGGCATGTTTATGCAAAAGAAGATATAATTTTCGAGTAGATTTATATGATGTTACTCTAACTTAATAAGAAAGAGACATTCTATGTATCCACAACAAATTTGCAGTTGAAATGTAGACATTCTGCTGTATTTTCATTTTATTTCAGAGCATAGAATCAGTACCTTGTTTCTCAGGTGCATCTTCAAGTTACTTTGTGCCAAGGGTTCCAAATTGAATAAAGATGCAGAAAAACATTCAAATATAGCAATTGTGAGTAGCTGTTTAAGTAAACCTGACAATGAAATGCATTAAACTCACATCATGTGTTCATGTGTTCAAGAGACCATTTGAGGCCAGTCATCAACATTTACTCCCGTGCTGCATGAGACCATTTCATTACTGTATCATAAATTGAAAAATTATCTCTTTTCACATCGCTTATTTTTTACCATACTAAGCCAAAAGTGGATAGACAGAGAAAACAGCAACCGCCAATATAGAGTTATAGAATTATAGTTGTTTAGAAAAGAGCTCTGAATGCGCTGGTGAGCACAGATCTGAGGAATAATCATTCAATGCCCTTAAAGGTCATCCTCTATTCGGATATGAGATGAAGTGGCTTGCAGACTGTTGCGCAGAATTTTAGACGTGAGCCGCATTGAGTTGCTCGGAGCTGAAATATTAGCATGCTGATTTTGTTTAGCTTGATCTCGAGCACAATGAGCTTTATTACGGGTGCGCTGAGTTGAATAAGCTAGATCAGTGCCTTGTCAAGCTAAGTGAGTTGGACAATGACCTTCGTGAGTAAGTGGCCTTTACGAAATTCGAAGGCGAGGATGCGAGAAAGCATCAAGTCCGCCCCCTAAGAAAGGCCTTGTCCTCAAGATTGTCGTATGAATTTCCTTCGTTGTCGCCACTGAATGATAGTCATTCTTGAATAGAAGCGTCTCTTTGCAGCTATGAGAACTTTGGGATAGTTGTGCAGCTTTGTGTGAGGGTGATGACAAAGTGTATAGGTACGATCCTTGGCCTTTCGACCTTGGGCAATGGCTTCAAATGATGGTTAGGTCTTGGTGAGGGATGAGTACTAGTTGTCACACAGTCTGACTTTGCGTTCAGCGTGCTTGAACTCTATCGTGAGTGCTCTGAAGTCTATCTTGATAACTCCTAAGGTCCGCAGCCATTTCACCCCTAGGATAACTGTAGAAATTCCAACCTCAGCCCGCCGGAGCAGCTCGCCGGAAATCGCCCTGCGTCGGATTTAGGGCACAGCTGAATTGGGGCAAAATTCAATCTTATTCATTAGCGGGAAAAAGATTACAACAGAGTATATATGAGATTCGATATTTACAAAACAACCCCTAAACTAACGATTACATGAAATCTACCCCATAAATAAAACAGACTTTACAATTAACTCCAACACCCCCCCTCAAGCTGGGCTGTGGAGATTCGAAACACCCAGCTTGCCGGAAAGAAACGAAATCCTGTCAGCTGCCAACGCCTTGGTCATCAAATCAGCCGGCTGATCAGTAGTAGATATATGACTCGGTTCCACAAACTTGTCCAATATGAACTGTCGAACGAAATGACAATCCATTTCAATGTGTTTCGTTCTTTCGTGAAAAACCGGATTTCGTGCAATGTGAATTGCTGCCTGGTTGTCACAAAACAAACGGATGGGAGTGGAAACAATGATGTCTAAATCCTTCAACAAGCCAACAAGCCAAACCAACTCAGAACACACAGCTGCCATCGCTCGATACTCCGATTCAGCCGACGAACGAGACACTACAGCTTGCTTCTTTGTCTTCCAAGCAACAACAGCAGACCCAAATAACACACAATACCCTGTGATGGATCGTCTCGTAACAGGACATGCTCCCCAATCAGCGTCACAAAATGCAGTTAAAGACATATCTCCTTGAGCTGGAAAGAAAATGCCCTGGGCAGGAGCTGACTTGATGAAACGAAGCACACGTCTAGCTGCCTGCAGGTGATCCTCTGTTGGTGACTGCATAAACTGGCTTAAAATATGAACACTGTAAGCTAAGTCAGGTCTGGTTATTGTCAAGTAAATCAACTTTCCTACCAGGCGCCTGTACACGAGAGGATCAGGAAGCAATGGTGCTTGAGAAGTTGCTAAAGCATGTTTTGTATCAAGAGGTGTCAATGTAGGCTTACAGTTCACCATGTCTTGATCTACAAGTAAATCCAGCGCATACTTGCGTTGATTCAAATGAATTCCAGACTTATTTCGTGTAACTTCCAGACCCAAGAAGAAACGCAGGAAACCAAGGTCTTTTATTTTGAACTTGCTGTTAATAAAGCATTTCACCTCATTTATCAAACTGATGGAAGTCCCTGTAAGAACTATATCATCCACATATACCAACAAGACAATATGTTCACCATTTCTGCGCAAAACAAACAGACTGTAATCATGCAAACTTTGCTCAAATCCAAAACTGATTAAGGCCTCACTCAGCTTGGCAAACCACTGTCTGGATGCCTGTTTCAGGCCATACAAACTCTTTAGCAAGCGACAAACCTGACCTTTGTCCTTAGCAGACTGATAAAATCCGGGTGGAAGCTTCATATACACTTCTTCTTCAAGACTTCCATGAAGAAAAGCGTTGTTTACATCCATCTGAAATAATGGCCAGTTCTTTGAACTTGCAACTGCTAATAGACATCTAACAGTGCTCATCTTTGCAACTGGCGCAAATGTATCATGGTAATCTAAACCCTCTATCTGCGTAAACCCCTTCGCCACCAAACGAGCTTTGAACCTTTCTATGGTTCCATCAGAGTTCAATTTAACTTTGTAAACCCATTTGCAATCAACCACAGTTTTACCTTTGGGAAGATCAGACAACGTCCATGTATTATTGTTTTCAAGAGCTTGAATTTCCAGGTTCATGGCTTCAATCCACCTGGAATCCTTGCATGCCTGAGCATAACTACAGGGCTCTTTAATGGAATCAACTGTCATCACAAAAGACCTGAAACTAGGTACAAACTTTTCATAAGACAAAACTTTGTTCAACAAATGGGGAGAAGTTCTGGCTGACCCACACACATAATCCTTTTGCCAAGTTGGAGGATTTCTTACTCTGCCACTCCTACGAGGAACACAAGGAGTATTATTATCACCAGAATCATCAACACTGTCATCATATTCATTATCAAAATCATTGGTAGTAAAAATACCAACATCAACCTCATCACCAACTGTATTATCTCCTATTTTATCAATGAAACAATCATCTTCTATCAATGGCAACTGAATCTTGGGCTTTGGAACTGTGCTGACATTCTCAGAGATTACTTTCACCTGATCCAAGTAGGGAAACTTCTGTTCACAGAAAACAACATCCCTACTGACAAGAATTCTATGTGAGTCTAGAGCATACACTTTATACCCCTTTTGACCACTTGGATATCCCAGAAAAATTCCCTTCACAGCCCTAGGGTCAAACTTGTCTCTATTAACCTTCTGAGTACCAACATAACATAAACAACCAAACACACGCAAGTGACCCAAAAATGGCTTGCACCCAAACAACACTTCATATGGTGTCGCACCATTCAATACTGGCGTTGGTGTCCTGTTTATGAGGTAAGTCGCAGTCAAAATACTGTCACCCCAGAACAATTTTGGTAACCCTGACCTAAACATTAATGCCCTTGCAACATTGAGCAGGTGTCTGTGTTTTCTCTCAACAACACCATTCTGTTGAGGGGTGTAGCTACAACTCGTCTGATGAATGCATCCATTTCCCTTGAGAAAATCACTCAACTTTGAATTCAGAAATTCTGTTCCATTGTCTGATCTCAAAACTTGAACATCTTGCTGAAACTGAGTTCTGACTAAGACAAAAAAATGCACTATCAGCTGTGTAACTTCAGACTTGTTCCTCATTAAAAATGTCCAAGTTCCTCTACTAAAATCATCAACAATGGATAAGAAATATTGAGCACCCGACATTGTCTTTACTGAAAAAGGACCCCATACATCACAGTGTATCAATTCAAAAATTCTCTTTGAATTACATGTTCTTAAGCCAAACTGTAATCTTGACTGTTTCGCCATTGGACACACACTACATTGGAACTCATCATGTTTGTTCATATCAACATAGGAAGAAACCAGCTGAGACATTGGCTTTAGTGGCATATGACCAAGTCTGTCATGCCACACCTCGATGCCTACAGCTTTATCCTTGACTAAATTGCAACTAGCAACTTCTCTTTCCAAATAGTAAAGTCCCTCATTCAGCTTACCAGTCTTCAGGGTAATCCTGGTTGATGAGGCCTGGATCACACATTTTGAATCAGTGAAGGTTACTGAACATCTAGCATCTGCAGTTAACTTGCTAACTGACACTAAATTTATTCTGAACTGAGGAACCAATAAAACATTCTCAAGCACCAATTCACCTTTCAACACACATTTCCCAGCAGTAGTAACCATAATAGTCTGACCATTAGGTAACAAAACAGTGCAGGGTTTCGACATCTCAAACACTTCAGTCATCAAATTTCTACTAGCAACAAAATGATTTGTTGCTCCACTATCAATTATCCAAGAATCAAATTCAGTGTTGAAAACTGTATTAACACAAATACCTGCCATGTGGATTTGTGCATCAGCACTCTCCTTTCCCTTTGAAAGATTCAGCCCATAAATCAGGTTATTCAATTGCTTCTGAGTTGCAAGAATTTGCGCAAACTGATCTTTACTGACATGCCCAGCAGATGACAAATCTTTATCAACAACTTTATTCTTCTCCTTTCCAGGTTCAGAAACAACTTCCACAACATTACTCATGGTTCTATTTCCTGCATTAGACTTTCCTCCTTGTTTATTCCCTTTACTGAACTTCCAGTTAGGTGGATACCCAATCAACTCATAGCAAAATTTCTTTGTATGTCCATATTGATGACAGTGATCATAGTACCTCTCTTTAGTTTCTTTATCACCTGAGCCTTTACTAACCTGTGACTGCTTGTTGCCCTGCTTCTGAACATACATAGCAGAGGCTTCATCACATGGACCTTTCGTTATAGCCAGCTGAGTCTCATCTTGAGAAACCATGTCAAACACAGTGTCAATGTCAGGGATCGACCTCATGGCTAAAATATTGGTTCTGATTTGAGAATGACACTCATTCAATCCCATCAAAAATTGAATTACCTTGTCCTCATCCCTGTCATTTTCAGTGATAACACACCTTCGACAAATTGTACCATCATCACATCCCTCATACTTGTTTCTTCTGATCGCTTCTAACTCTTCCCAATAATTTCCAAGTTTCTCAAAATATCCAGCCACATCCAGATCTCCCTGTTTCAAACTACTCACACTCCTCTCAAGAGCAAACTTCCTAGCAACATTGGTTCCAGCAAATCGAGTATGTAAACTCTTCCATGCAACCACCACATCTCTAGAATGCAGTATGTTGCCTTTGATTCCCTTCAAAACAGACGCAAGAATCCAAGACATAACTGTATCATTACATCGTTGCCAACGTTCTAGCATAGCAGGATCGCTAGGTCTAGGATATTTACCATTCACGAAACTCAACTTAGACCTAGCAGATAAAGCAATCTCCATTGATTTCTTCCAATCGACAAAATTTTTCCTTCCAACAAGAACCTCACTTACTATTGGATTCGCACTAATTTCTCCATTACTAACCAAGAACGGATCATCTATCGCACTAGAACTCAGATTCGAAGTTCCAGACGAAGACATGAACGGAGATTTGTCCAAACCAGCCATCAACACAATTCCGACTCCAAGAATCGAACGAAAACGAAACTGAAAGAAAAACACGTACCAGGAAACGATTGAGCGTCTAATCCCGCTCTGATACCATGTAGAAATTCCAACCTCAGCCCGCCGGAGCAGCTCGCCGGAAATCGCCCTGCGTCGGATTTAGGGCACAGCTGAATTGGGGCAAAATTCAATCTTATTCATTAGCGGGAAAAAGATTACAACTGAGTATATATGAGATTCGATATTTACAAAACAACCCCTAAACTAACGATTACATGAAATCTACCCCATAAATAAAACAAACTTTACAATTAACTCCAACAATAACATCGACTTCTCTCAAAGGCAGCGTCAAGAAATCGGCTTGGATTCGGTAATTTGGGAGTTCTATCTCCACATTTAGGCAGAATCCCTTACTTTTATAAGCGCTGCATGCGGTCTAGCAGTCAGCCACTCGATCTTTGATCTCAGAGGTCGGTGGTTCAAGTCCTATTGAGTGCATATCCACCTTGAGTATGAGGTTTGTTCATTCCTTGAGCGATGAAATAGTAATAATTTTTTTAAAAAAATTTATGTTAGATCCATAACATCAAGTAGTGTGCTATATTTGTTGAGCTTTAGTGTTGCACGAATTTATGACTAGAATCCTCTAAAAAGTTCGTCATTAAGAAAATCAAAGGATAGTCCTTTTCCTTTGCAAGCACCACCAAATTCCTCGAACTTTCCTCAATCCTAGTAAAAAGTTGTAAAAATCACTGTTATTTTATATTATATTTAATGTAAATACTACCCACCAATCCACCGTAGTGTAAAAGTCATAGGTTAGTTTCGTTTTTATGAATATCCAAACAAATATTTTATATTTATTAAATTAATTCAAACCTTCAACTACACACAGACTAATAGAATTATCTATTAATCATTAAGGCTTCGGCTTTTGAGTAATGTTCTTTTGAGATTCTAATTATTAGGTGAGACCCTGAGACCCCAATCATGATTGTTGATTGAATTTGCTTTTGAGGTCTAGATTGTGCCACGTGGAGGTTAGAGAAATTCAAAAATCGGAGGTGAGAGAAATTGTTGTTTTTATTCTCTCACCTCCACGTGGCACAATCTGGACCCTAAAAGCAAACCCAATCAACGGTCATGATTGGAATCTGAGAGTCTCACCCAAAATTGAGAGTCTCAAATAAACATTACTCTCAGCCTTTTAATTATAAAAAAATAGAATTATCTATTGAATAAATCTCAAAAAGATTCAGAAACCCTAATCAGATCAACTCTCTCTCTCCTCCAACTCCGTCGATCTCAATCTCATCGCGAAATGCCATCTCGCGACCACCGCGAGGTGCTCAACTCGGTCTACTCAGTACTAGCCTTAGTCTTCATCCTCGTCGCCTGCGTCGAGCTCTGCGATGCCGCTACTGTCGTTGACGTCTACCGACTCATCCAATACGACATCTCTGGTATCCCATTTGGATCTCGATTCGCTTCTCTTAACCATCACGCCACTTCCATTCCATCTCCGCCAGGCGCTGATCTGTCTAGAGCTGTTGTTGTCATTCCTGTACGCGAAGTCAACTCTTCCTTCATTGCGGACTTTGTGGCGGAGAAGAGGCTGTTGGGAGGTTTGTTGTTTTTGCTACCGGAGGTGTTTAGTCCTGAGAACAAAGTTGTAAGAATTGGAGATGATCTGGAGGAGTTTAAGAGTTTGATTCTTGATCTGGAGCAGCTGCTGATTCATACCAGTTTTCCAGTAAGTGTGTTCTAATAATTTTGTTATTTAAGCTGCAATAGTTGCAGTGTAAAATGTATTTGTAGCTACTTGTTGCTGGAGGCCTTATTTGATTTTTTGGATGTGAAAGCTTTTTAAGACTAGGGCATAGTTGATGCGTGGTAGTGTTGCATTGTGCTCGCTTTGGCTTGCTTCTAGAAAACTGCCTTTATCATTCTGCTCCTTTTTGTATTATGTAGCTATTAAATGATGTATTATCTTTTTGATTGCTCAGTTGGAAGGACATGTATTTTTGGAATCATAGATTGTAGAGTACTATTGTGGATCTTCTTGTGTCCACTTTTAGTTTTGTGCTTTGGCACCCACATTTATGTTCCTGCAATTTTTTGCAGTACCCAGTATATTTTGCGTTTGAAAGCGATGCAGTTGACACTGTCTTGACTGAAATAAAAAAGAACGATGCTTCGGGGCAACCTGCTACTGCCACCACAGGCGGGTCAGTAATTTATCTTACAGTATTGGTTCATTGGCATTCTGAACGCCATATTCACGAGTCATCTGATAGTAAAGACTTCTGATTTCAGATTCAAACTAGTAGTCTCAGCACCTGAACCTAAGAAAGTCGTGTCACCTGCCATCACAAATATTCAGGTTTTTTGTTCAATTAAGTTGTCAACCAGGAAGTTTACTGACAAGTCCTCTACAACTTACGTCTTTAAATCAATAATTTGCTATATCTTTTAATTGTTACTGTGCATTTTGTGTTTTTTTGTAACTAAATAATGCTAATTCAATTGCAGGGGTGGTTGCCTGGATTGAAAGCTGACGGGGATTCAAATCAGCTTCCCACCATTGCCATTGTAGCATCATATGACACATTTGGAGCAGCTCCCGTATGCGCAGTTTTTAAATATGTTACCATAAGGTTGTGTTAGTTCTCATGGTCTGCATAAATATCTCGTATTTTGTCATTCCAGGCTCTGTCCGTTGGAAGTGACAGTAATGGGAGTGGAATTGCTGCGCTTCTCGAAGTTGCTAGGTTATTTTCGCTTCTGTACTCAAATCCCAAGACGAGGGGGAGGTATAATTTACTTTTTGGGTTAACATCTGGGGGGCCGTACAACTACAATGGTACACAAAAGGTTACATTTTACAATTCAGTTAGTTATTTTTATTTTAAGGTCGTCATTATATTTTATTTTATGACTGATATAGACGTTTATATCGTAGTGGCTGCGGAGTTTTGATCAACGATTGCGTGAGAGTATTGACCATGCTATTTGCTTGAATAGTATTGGCTCATTTGACAATGAGTTATGGATGCACGTGTCCAAGCCCCCAGAAAATGCATATATTAAGCAAATTAAGGATGTTAGTTTTTTGAATCTGACTCTCCAATTCCATTTGGCAAGCAATTTTGATGATCCTTTGATAATGTGTTTCTTCCTGCAGACTTTTGCGTTTGTTGGGGATAAACTCGGCCTAACAGTTAGTATCAAACACAAGAAAATCAATATTTCAAACCCACGAGTAAGTGTTTTATGCATGTGCGGAAAAGTTTTTCCCCTCTACAGTATCGTTCAGTTAATACAGCATCGCATAAAGTGGTTGACATGGTACAAGATAATTCTTCTTTATGTCGGAACCGGAATGTGCAGGTTGCTTGGGAGCATGAGCAGTTCTCAAGGCTTAGAGTTACAGCCGTAACACTTTCTGGTCTTTCTACTCCGCCGGAAATGCTACAAAATACAGGAGGTTTATCAGATGCCAGGTCATTTTCTGATCCTTAGTTGTGAAAATCAAATGCTAGGATGCAGTTTTACAAGTTTTCTTTGCAGGCGTGGTGTCAATGAGAATTCAGTTGTCAAAAGTGTCAAGTTGGTTGCTGAGAGCCTTGCGGTGAGCTCACTAGAGTATTCACTACTCGCAATTTCAGTGTTTCTTATGTTTTATAGTGAGATCTGGCTCTTGACTGCCACCCATTCCAGTAACTTAAATAAGTTGATCCATTTTGATTTTTGAAAATTGATGCAGATGAATGTCAGATTCGTGTATGAACTACTTTTTAATCTGCGTTCTCTTCAAGTATCACTGTGTATGATGTTGAACTAATTTTTGTGTTTTAGAAAGTATAATGTTAAATTATGTGAAATGTTGCTATCCAATTTATATGGAGTATAAAATATGAGATTTCTTGTAATGTATTATCTTCTTTATCTTCTTCATATTTGGAGATTTTCTCAATGTTCTGTTTTGCAGATGCATGTCTATGGTCTCCAAGGCAAAAAAGTGGACATATTTGCAGACAACAGCTCATTGGCTGTCAACCCTCATTACCTTCACTCATGGCTGAACTTTTTGTCTCAAACACCGCGAGTGGCCCCATTTCTGTCTAAAACTGATCCGTTCATCTTAGCTCTGAAGCAGGTTTGAAATTCTTGCATTATAATTAGTTCTATTTTCTCTAGGGCTTTTAGCGAAATTTCAGCGTTCATTTTAGTCCGTGACCTATTTTGGCCAACTGTTAATACAATTTGTGATTTCTGAAAGCAATAGTCAGTGGCGGAACCACATTGAAAAGGGATGGGGCCTAGGCCCCCAATAATTTTTCCCTTTGAGTATATAGTTATAATTATTAATATTTATTATACAAATAAAGCATTATATTTGGTACCATATAAAATATTAAAGTTAATAGTCGATTGTTTGAAGATAATTCCTTCTTGATACATGAAAAGTCGGAGAAATCAAAAATTATATTCATACGTGTTTTATAATTAAATATTTCTTACGTGTTAAATTAAATAGTAACACCATAAATTCTCTCATCGAATTATATAATTTAAAATAGAGTTTATGAGCATTTTGTGTCCTACCTAATTGATTTCTAAATAATGGTTTTGTTTTAATATCAAACACCAACATGTATCGTGAAATTAGATATCGAGTAAGTTTCTAAACCATCTTTTACACAAAAAGTTTTTCATTCACGTTTCTGAAGTGAAATAGATTTCTATTTTATTTTTAATTAAATTAAACTTTATTACGTTGGCCCCAACTAATGAAATTCCTCGATCCGCTCTGGCAATAGTCAATAGTAAATGAAAAGAAAAAACATGTGATATCACTGAATTGTAGTTTATTTACTAGTAACAAGCGGGTTTAGTTACTGTTTTCTTTCTCTAACAGTCAACAGATGGGTGAAATTTGAATGTTCTATAGGAATATATCAGTGGTTTATATTTAACGTCAGTAAATGTAATAACACAGTAATGTGACGTCAGATTTGCTCTAAATTCAATTTCAGGAATTAGCAGAGCATACTACTGAGGTCAAAGTACAACATGATGTTATGGATGACTCATTCATATTTTATGACTCTACGAAAGCTACGCTTAACATATACCAGGTATGAGTATCGTGAATAAATGTGATATGCATTTAATGTATTTGAGAGTTTAACGTCGGCAGCTAGCACACTATTTAATCGACAACCTTTTACTTGACCCTTAAGACTTAAGAATACACTCTTATCTAGATGATCTCCATGTTTGTATGAAAAGGCACACAGGGGTGCCACACAGAAAGAAATATTTAACTTCTTTGTTTTTTATTTTATATTGACTTTGGTCTTGTGTTTACAACAGGTAGCTAGTGTCACATTTGACTTGCTGCTACTACTTGTACTTGGATCATATCTGATTGTATTGTTCAGCTTCCTCGTCATTATCACCAGGGTACACACCCTTATATTTATATTTTCTTCGAAGTTGTCACCCTATCTATTCAAATTTTAAGCTTGACAAGAGGTCTGACTATGCTTTTCAGGGACTTGATGACCTCATCAGCATATTTCGACGGCCTCCATCAAGGAAGCTCAAATCAGCTTAGTTGGATGCTGTTTTCCAAGTCAGCCCAAGACCTCACCTTCCGTTTGAAAGTGTTTCATTGGCATAGATGCTTTGCGCGTGGCCGCACCAGTGGAGATGGGGATTTTATTAACTCGTGTACCAGTTTATCCTCGGTTGTTAGTGGATTTAAAAGAGGTTTATAATTTGTATTTGCTGTTGAGGAAACCTGGAAAATGCAGAGAAATTTTCTGCTCATTGGTGAAACAAATTCCTAACAGAACACTCATACAATAAATGGAAATTTTTGCCTTGATTAGAGTTTTATTTTGTATAAGTCCAAACTTAATTCTTTATGCACCATATAGAACTAAATGAGTCCAAGCTTTGATGAACGTCCTGAAGTCGCATCATTCGTAAAAATCAAGTACATTTGTAAGTTTCAATTTCAATTAATTAATTTATTTATTTGCCACTTATTTTTCATCATCTCCGCGCAAGCCCCACGTACTATAATTGTTGGAAAGAGAATGTAAAAAAGCTATAAATGTAAGGACGCAAACTCTCAGGGGAGTCTATCATTAACATTGTACTAGTGGGTATTATTCATATTTCATATAAACTTCATGGGCTTGGTTGTGCGCTCAAGAAATAAAACCCTACTCTGTCACAACGCTGCCGGCCTGTTACAGAAACAGTCGAGAGCACTTTCCAGCCTCAGATGAAATGATTTAGTTTTAATTATTGAATATTAAAATTACGTCATTTTAAAAAGAGTTCAGAAATTTTTAACTATGAGTTTAGTAAAACTATATTGTTCTGAATTATTATAGATCTAAACTTCATTTTACCATTAAATTTAAAATTTAAATTTTGATTGAATTTGACCGCAGGCAATACAGATCCGGACCCGGTCATGCGCTCAATACATAAAACCCTACTCTGTCACAACACTGCCGGCCGGTTACAGAGGCAGTCGAGAGCCGGTGCGAACTTAACGTCGAACAGTCGTATAACCTTTTGAATTACCATGGTGAGTTTTTTTGTTTCTCAAGATCCTATTCATTCTGTTATCTTAACAACGTTTGCCTTATCTGATTTGGTCAGTATGCTATTTGAATGTGTTGAATAGTGGCTGGAATTCCTACTCTGCTTAAGGTCTGTTTATGCTCTGCGTAAGGTCTGCTTAAGATGTGTTGAAGCTTGAGATTGAAGTTAGAGTGAGAAGGATGGCGCGATATTTGAAACGATGTGTTTGGATAAGTTTTGCGACGTGTCGGTTTACTGGTTCAATTGCATGCGGTTCGGTTCGAGTATTTAAACTCAAAGTCAGGCGCGCTGATCAATTTTTATCTTCATATCATCTTCTTCTCAGATTGATTTCTGCGATCTGAGTTCAAGAAAGCGATCAAGAAAGCGATCAAGAAGCTGTATGCTGCGTCGACGGAAACTTTGGTAGGATTAGATACTGAGTTTGTCGAGTAGCAGATAGGTTTGAGGTGATAGCTTTGGTAGCAATCTGGTTTTGGGTTTTGAGTTTGAGTATATTCAAACAGAGATTGATCTGGTGTATCTGTAATTGCTTTCATCATAGTTAACTTCGTTCTTTGCTGGATTAGTCCGGTTGATAGAGATTCAACCGGGATACCAGGGTAATTCGTGTGTTTTAGAACTAGGGTTCTTGAGTTTTCAATTTGGGGGTTTTGGCTAGGATTCGATTTAGTCAGCGTTGCTTAAGCAGATTGTCGTACGGGACTCACAGAATGAGAGTTCACATTTTGATCTTCTGGGTTGTCTTACTTCACTTAATCGTAAAAGGGTTAGTACGTTTATAAAGGATATTTTGTTTCAAAATATGGTGGTTGAATATTTTGAAAGGATCCGTGTAACGTGTTTGCTATTGTTTTATCAGTGATCTTTACTCTTTGGATTAACAGTCACGGAGGAAGGTTAGAGAGCCAAAAGAAGAGACCGTGACACTTGGACCTGCTGTTCGTGATGGAGAGCATGTGTTTGGTGTTGCGCATATCCTTCCTTCAATGATACCTTTATCGTCAGTGTATAATACTGTATCGTGTCATGTTGAAGCTTTTGCTATTTCTTTTTAGTGTTGATTTCTGCCTCTGCTGTGTTGCTTACAGCATGTGATCGATCTCTCTGGAAAGGAAACCTTGGTTAGGATCACTAGTGGGATTAAGGTGAAGGCTGATAGGGATGAATCCTCCCCATATGCTGCTATGCTCGCAGCACAATATGTTTCTCAGAGATGCAAGGTGCGTGCTTTACTATTCGTCACTTGATTTTGTCAAAACAATTGTAGTTTTAGTAGCTTTTTGTACATATAACTATATAAGTTTTGAAAGCCAAATTTTTTATTGTTCAATTAAAATATGAGTTAAATTTAGGAACTTGGAATCACGGCCCTGCACATCAAGCTTCGCGCTACTGGAGGATACCAGACAAAGACACCTGGACCTGGTGCTCAATCTGCTCTTAGAGCTCTTGCTCGCTCTGGAATGAAAATTGGTCACATAGGTATGAACATTTCCCCAGCACTGTATTAAATATTTTAAATGGTTTTTCCCCAAGCTGCATGATTAATGATTATAGGCATAGTAGTCAGCCAGTTTATGCTCAAAACCCATTGATTGTGAAATATGAAAATTGTTCCTAGTTGATTGTGATGCATAACATATTAATGCAAAAACCCTCTTTTTGTTGTTTCAAGTATGAAACAGTACTATCTTTATACTCAAACTTAGCTACAAATCCTAAACTTGCACGTCGCAACTCTCTTGACTGCGTTTTCCGGTAACTTCTATTCCGGGGTGGAGCAAGAAGTCCATCCTCATGTAGCGATGGCTCTTCTTCTCTACCCCTAGGAGATCTTGTATTTTCTTTCCAGATCTATTTCCTCTTCCTGTTTTCGTTCCTTCTTTAGGGTCCTCCCTAAAGATTTTCCGCTAGTTGTTTTACTAGTTTTTTCTCCGAGCCTGGTGCTTGCTTTCCTGCCCCGCTGCGGGGATTGTTTGCGTTGCTTTGTGGGTGGTGGTCTGAGGTGAGATCTGTCGTGGTGTTTCCGGGAGCTTGGCCATGTTTGGTTGACGGCACTTTCGGACGTTTCCAAGGCTTGGTCTTCAATCCAAGGCTCAGTGCTGTGGCTAAGTGGTGGTCCGGCGTCGGAAGGGTCACGGTTGGTTCGGGGTGGCCGGCAGGAGGGCGGATGGGCTAAAGCGGCTGGATCTACGGGGTTTGGGCGGCTGGTCTCGGCGGGATGGAGGCGTGGGCTGTTGCTCGGCTGCTGGGCTTCGAACGGAGATATGAGCGGCGGGTGGAGCGGGATGGGTGGGACGAGCGGCGGGACGGCCTCCAAACGGCGAGATGGGCTTGTGGGCGACGGGAAGAGCGGCGGATGTTCTTCGCACGGTGGGATGTGTGGGTGGTGGGTGGCGCTCGGCTGATTGGGCGGCGGCGACTGATCGGCTGAGTGGTTGGCGGCTGGGAGGAGTTCATCTGCCAGGGTTTCGCGATCGAGATGCCTGCTGCTTTTGGGCCTTTGGGCCTGCTCCTTGGCCCTTGTTCTCCAGCCTTCTTTGCCTTGATGCCCTCTTGGGCTTCTGTTGGGCTGCTTGGTGGAGTGTTTCTCGGGTCCTGATGGTGTTCGGACCTTGGTGAGTTCGTTGGGATGGCGCCAGTCATGGCCTGCTCTTCATATGTTTTCATGAGACTTTCTCGACGTAGAATTGTCTTAGGATTTGTCCCTTCGGTTTGACTTCATTTGCTCTTATTGTAATATCTTGTACTGTTGAAATCACCTCACCTTGAATCAAAAAAAAGTATGAAACAGTACTTTGTAACTGACCCTGTATATATTAATACATATCTCTTTCAGAGGATGTGACGCCTATTCCTACAGACAGCACCAAGAGGAAGGGTGGACGCAGGGGAAGACGTTTGTGAGCTAAGGGCCTATTACAACAGCTCAATTCTGTTGGGATGTCCTTAAATTACCCTTTTGTTTCAAGTTTTGGCCATCAATGGATTCTATGTTGTGTCTGCAACGTGTCTCTTTGATCTTAATCTCAATGTTTGCATTAGACATTTTTGAATTACTTTATTCAATGTCACCCAGCTTTTGTAAGATTAAATTTTAATTACTTGGGCCACTAGGGTGGTGTCATAGTGGTGGACAAGGAGTCTTCATAAACTCTTGTCCTAAGGGTCATGGGTTCAATCCATGGCCTCACCAATATTCTTGCCTTCAGAGTCTCTTTCCTATTTTCTTTCATACTCCCCATGTGGTGGCCTCATCTTCATTGTCCTCAATGTAAGGGAAGACAGATTATGTGTCCATGTCCCAAATCTCTGCTCCAGCGAACCAACCCCATATTTATCCACCTGATACATTGTTGCTCTCACCCTCCGAACCACATCCTCTGGCGCATCAGCCTTACCTTCAAATATTAAATTGTTGCGAGCATTCCATATACCCTAGAGACCACACAAAAGCTTACGGAACTCTTCTTGACCCATGGTCTCGTCACACCAGAATATTCAGTCTCCCGGATCACAGTCAATAGCTGAGAATTCATTAGCCGCTACTCCAAGCTTCTCCCAAACAACACCAACCCACCAACAATCTTTCAGCACATGCATAACGCGTTCATCCCAGTAACCATAGAAGACACAACCACCCTCCTTTAGGCTCCCCATCCTCATTAAATTTCTCCTCGTCGGTAGAGCATCATGAAACACACACCAGACCATTATCAAAATCTTGCCGGGAAGTCTACATCTCCAAACCATCCTCCAAACTTTGGTAAACCTTGAGCTGTCAGATTGCTCCCCTTCACTCATCTTAGACCCCTTAGCCTTGGATTCAAGTAGTTCATACGCCGATCGCGTCGTAAACTCGCCAGAGCTAGATAATGCTCATCTAATGGTATTGTCTTCATAATGAAATTGCACGCCCTGCTGAATTGATTGCTTGACTGCACACAAACTCCTCCAAGCATTTAAAGGTCTTGTGCCGCAGCCAGTTCCCAATAAATCTGAAGACTTGAAATACCGAGCTTTTAAAACTTTACTCACCAACAGATTAGGATCCTTCAATATGCGCCAAATTTGTTTTAACAATAATGCATCATCCATTAACTTCATTTGTCTAAAGCCTAACCCTCCCTCATCCTTCCGCTTTACCAAAGTCTATTTTCTCACCCAATGCACCGGGTTCCCCTCCTGCCTCCCCGCTCACCAGTATCTAACAATAATTTTATTTAATCGTTTGCAGAGAGTGCTTGGTAGTTTGAAACACTGCATAGCGTAGATAGGGATCGCTTGCGCCGTAGATTTAATCAGAATTTCCTTTCCCGCTCTAGACAACAGCTTGGACGACCAATTTTGGACCTTTGCATGGATTCTTTCTTCCACCATCTTGAAGATCTCGCGTTTATTCATTCCCACCACCATTGGTAGCCCTAGATATTTAGAGTGCTTCTCCAACATTTGAACCCCCAGTAATCGTTGCACCTGCTCTTTAAATTCCTGCTGAACATTAGGGCTGAACACCACTTCAGACTTCGCATAGTTGATTTTCTGACCCGATGTTCGCTCATGCTCATCCAACAGCTCTCTCATCACTCTCACCTCTTCTCCCTTCGCATTTATAAATACCAAGATGTCATCAACAAATAAAAGGTGTGTCAACGATGGGCCCCCCTACAAATTTGGATTCCACTCAACTGTCCACTACGCTGGTGGCATAACAATGCTTACGACGGCCATTTTGTGCATAGAATAAATAGGTAGGGTGAAGCTGGATGACTCTAGACAAAGTTTTGTTCACCTGCACCTTATATGTGACCGTTTCTATGCATCTCATAACCAACTTCACCCAGGATTCATGAAAACCCAACTTCAGGAGCACATTCCTTATAAAATCCCGCTCATATCGAGCTTTAGTGATATCAAACCCTTCCCACTGCCCTTCATGTTCTTGATGCAATGGGCCATCTCGTGAGCAATGAGAATGTTGTCTCGTGAGCAATGAGATGAAGTGAAAGTTACCTGATTTCGACACCATATAAACTCCACTATCCGGAACTTGTGACACCTATTTACTTTAAAAGTCTACAGCCTCATCAAAACACATCCTAGTTCCCCATGAGATACCTGTGACCCGAAAAAATTAAGCAAAATCAATGTGGAGAAAATGCGCATAAATGTAACTAAATGAAGTTGAGCATTGTGAATCAGACAAGATGCACACTTAGCCTACACCCACTAAATATTTCTGAAAACAAAGTATGATTACCAGTACTGAGTAATACTACACTTCATATTTATAGACAAGGAGCAGACATGTGAATTTTCCATTGGTATGATGATAAACAATACAACTTGAGCAAATACTTGTGAATCCTATTAATCTATATGCGACCCAAGTCACCAGCTACTAATTTGACAAATAATATCATCATCTTGGTGTTCTGAACCGTTTAGAATATGCTAATATTCCTACCTCCAACTGCGGCTTTTTTCTGTCCCTAACCAACTGCACTCACAGATACACTACTCCAAAAAGAGAAGCATAATCTCTGCTTGCTATTATGATATCTGATCAGATTAGAGAAAGCACAATCCAATACAATTTTGTATTTAATAGCAAATGCATTTGGAATAAATCATCAGCGACAGGGTAAAAACTGCTGCCATTCTTCATAACAACTTTTCCCTGTAATATATTAAATATACAGGTGTTAGAATCAGTTAAGCCCTCCAAAAGGTAGTATGATAGAATCTTATAAGAAATGCAGATGAAAATTGAACAACTTTCACTAGGTTGACTTTGCTATGCTCTGTCATACATATTACTAAAACACTCACTTTTGGTATGTGCTTTGGACCTAAGCCTTTAGCACCATCTTGACACTGATAAAGACCAACAACACGTAGATGTGTGTGCATCACATGAGGATAAATGGAATATAGCAAGTGGTGATGTGGCCCCACAGTATGAGGTAATGTCCTATTCTATCTTCCATCATGTGATTCTAGTTGCTTTATATGCATGTACTTAAACAGAAGAACATGACTCTAATACTCCATCTCACTCTCATCTCCTTAATTCTCACAAACATGTGTTACTTCTTCAACATCTAAATATGAAGAAGAGCTTTTACTCTTGCGCTTTCCTGGCTTTGCTTCTTATCTCTGCTTACTTATCGGTGATCTCCGTCCAAGGTAACTTAATGGCTCACTTCAGACATGTATACTCTTGTAAATACAGCTAACAGGGGACTGAACACTTGAATTGCAGATCAAGGGAAGGCAGAACATGATCAAGTTTCAAAAGAGAAGACTAAAATAGTTTCGGAGACGAGAACAAATGAGCTTATAAATGTATTCTAGTTAAAATCCCTGTATATTTATATTATGAGAATATGTAGACTTACCATTTAAAAAAACTAAAACAGGAAGCCATGGGAATGGAATTCTGCCACGGCGAGGATGAAGAATGCTTGGCTAGAAGGATGGTTGCAGAGGCACACTTGGACTACATCTACACGCAACGCCATAAACCGTGAGACATGTCGATCCAGAGTTTTTTCATTACTTGAAATAGTTCTCTAATTAGTGCCTAATATAACTGGAACTGTTTGTATAACTAACTTAAAGCAGTGGAGTATCATCACTCTGTTTCTGTCGTTAACATCAGTTCAGTGTTCAAATGATGCTAATACCAAAACATATAAAGTACATAGTCACCAAGGCTGCAAGAAAATTAGTCAAACTCTCAATCAAGAAACCTTTGTAAATCCAAAGACGGTACCTTGTAATTCTAATCAACATAAGTGTTATAATTTTGTTTGGCTGTGTGTTCAGAGGATTGAAGGAATAAGATATTTAATGACAGAACCTCTCTGTAAAGGCAGCTGCTAGTATTATGAATTCCACCCAGAAACTTCAAGGCAGGGTAGTTAGGGAAAGTATCATGTGGATTATTTCAATTTGATGGACTCGTGGATCCTATCTTGCACCCGTTGATTACATTTTTTGGACGCACCAAATTGTGTCAACGCATTAATGAAGCATGTGACTTGCACGTGTGTATTTGTCTACGTGACGCAATCTGGTGCGTTCAAAAAATGCAATTAATGAATGCAAGAGGGGATCCACGAATCTACCAAATTAGATGGATCCACAGGATACAACCTCTGGGTAGTTAAACTTGAATGAAGTTGTTAAATATATGGTTTGGAAGTCATGAACATTCAATTCATAAGATGAATGAATGAAAAAATCTGCAACAACTAGTGGCACTGGCATCAGCTTAATTAGATATGTAAGAGACACATAGAAATGGAAGGAAAATACTTTTAATTACCATGAAATCAATGTTATAAAAAAAGTGATGCAAAACTTCTTTCAGAAGATATTTGAAACCAACTCGATTATAAATAAAATTTGTCTTTGAGCTTATAAACTTGTCCCAACACATCTACTGAAACTATCACGACCAAAGCTGCACCATAACTACAGACTTCTGAGGGCCAAAATATATCTAGCAGGAGTAAAGAATTCGGCAACTTACTGATCAGGGGTATTAGCAACCTGGTTTTCATTTTCAAAAGAAGCCTCAATGACTCCTGCATCAATGTCAGACTGAGGCTGGTCCACTGTGGGCTGCGGCGAGGGTGGCGGACTAGAGACTCCATAGTCTTTTGCGACTGGAGCATTGGTCATGTTAGGCTGGTCTGCTTTTAAGGATGGTAATAGAGCTTGCCGAGCCTGTTGAAAGTTGTCACTAGCTTTAGTTAGAGTTACTTGGCCTACGGCTGGAGGTGGAGGCAGTGGTACAGGTGTGGATGTAAGTGTAGAGTTGTGCATGTGCGGAGCTGGGTAGTTTCGAAACTGCATGTTGGATGGGGATGGCCTTCTAGCTTGATCAAAGCTGCATAAAACAAGCTGATGGAAATGAGGTAAGTATTTTGCCATAGTTGGTTTAATTAAGAATCAAATACGTTGAAGCCAAAGGTCAAAAGCATATCATAGTTGAATTAAAATATGTCATTCTACAAATAGTTCACCTTTCTATAATATTGTCAAAAGTGTCATTTTACTTGGTCACTTACATAACAAGATATAAATTACTATTTTTGTATTTTATAAGTGTTCATTTTGTATCAATTAAAATCAGTTTGTGATGGATATGACAAAGTTCGGAGTTGAAGTAGAATAATTACTTGGATCGGACCAGCAGCAATGATAGGACCAGAGACGCAGCCTCCAAACACTTCCCCATTAGGCTTTGCGAGGCAAGCCGTCAGCATGCCTCTACGGTGGTATGAACCTTCAGGCCCACCACATGTGAATGTTCCATTCAAAGTTAGAATCTCAAGCAGGCCCTGAAAATATTACCCAACTGCTCAGTTTCTGTAATGTTAAAACACCAACAGCAATAAAACAGATAATGTTTTCCCAAAAAAACGTGCCTCGTAGATCATGCCACCGGCAGATCCAGGAGAGCAGATACTAACACGTGCAACAGGACCAGTGCACGACATGACAGTAATAGCTCGATTTCCACTCTGAGCAAATGAGAGTATTCTTCCGTGAACATCCTGCGTTTAAAATGTCCAAAGTTCCATTTCATTGCACAAAAGTCATTGCTCATGTGAAGTCGACACAAAATACCGTAAAACAGTTACCTCGCCTGGATAAATCTGTAGAATATGTGGTTTCAATTCCTCCCCATAAGCAAATGTTTGTCCTTCTCCAAACCCTGATGTTAAGAAAAAGAGTGATGCAAGCATTGTAGATGACGGCAAAAGAAAAACCGATTACAAACAAACATACAAAACAATCAATACGGATTTTGCTAATAACATAATATTCTCAGAATCTGAAACATAACATAAAATGGTGTGAATTTCATCTTCTATGTTTTTAGCTTTTACCCCAATTCACAAAGTTAACATGACTATTTCAGCTTCTCTTCATTTTGTACGATACATTTCTCTCTCTAGTTGATACTTATCCTTCAAGAACTCATCAGCTGAATAAGTACATTTTTGGAAACAATGACAAAATCAAACCTATATATTCAAATGTAATAAACGATAAATTATAAGTAACAAAGCAAAAAAGGGAACCCGGAGGAGGAGAAAGAGTACCAAGGCGAGCTATGCCAGACCCACTCGGTCGGCCACGGCCACGTTTCAGCGGCGGATGGATAGAATTTGGGCTCCGGAATCCCATTTGAGGAGCAGATGAACTCAGCAAAACAGAATGGGCCTCAATAAGAAGCTTCTTGGGCCGGCCCCTCTTCCTTTTCATCACCACGCTCGGAACAGAACCATTCACATTACTCACGTAATTCACCTCTCCCGATCCTCCTCCGCTTCCCTCTACGCTTCCGCCGCCTCGCTCCGGCGTGTTCTCAACCGAGTATGCGATTTCGTCCATCAAAAACACTACTGAAAATTAAAAATAAATAAACAAACAAAAAAGAAAAGAAAATCCAAACACTCCATGATCAGAAAAACGGTGGAAGCGTTACAGCGCAGAGTAGTCGGCCGTAGCTCCGGCGATGGTTAAATCTGGCTGAGGAGTCGGTATTTTATTTTTATTTTTATTTTGAAGAAGTGAAGAGAGGTTTTTTATAAATCTTTTATTAATAAACATTTATATGAAAATTGAAAGAGAAAGTAAGGAAATAAAAATACGTAGTATTTGGGATATTAATAATAAATATTTTGGGACTCGATTATGATGTGTTGTTTATAGAAGATTTATATATTAAATAAAACTGATTTTGATGGCCAATATGATATAATTTTTTTCTATTATATTAGGGATATTTATAATATTTTGATTTTGCATACTTTTTTGAAGATATTGCTTCCAAATATATATAAAATTATTAAAGGTTTATTGATGAAGATAAAATTAAATCTCTACTATAATTAGAATGAATAGGGTTTAATTTGGTGAAAAAGAAGGCCACAAACCTGCAGTTGTCATTCAAGATTCATTTTTTATTATTTATTAAGATATATTGACTCGCCAAATAAATTAGCAAATTTTATGATATGCTGCGTGAGATGTAAAATCAAAATGAATAAATAATTTAAGGTAACGCAATTTATAAAAATCGAGCAAATAACGTAGAAATATTAATGATACGTTTTTGACGATATATCTCCTCCAACTATATGCATGAGTTTAATGGATAATAAGAAAGTCCAAATCTCTGTTAATCAATGATTAACAATCTCTCTTTTATATACATAGCAATTAATGATCGAAAATGACTCATTTGGTGTAAATCTCTAGTTTGAAAGTATTCAGATCTCAATAACTTTTGATACATATATCATCATAAATAGTTTGAGGCAGGTGGTTGCTATACACCTACGATACGCTTACTGCATGCCTTGAATTTCCATAACTGAGAGTTTATTTTTTTTAGAGAATTATCTAAAAATAATTTGTGTTTTTGGCTGGAACAAGAAACTAAACGGCAGATACTATCATACTCAATATGCCATTTGAAACCATTTACCTACACATTTTCCAAAAAAAACCAACGGGAAAGATTTGAGAGTTACATCGGGACGTGACCTCTATATTTGTATGGCTAGATATTATAAGCATATCTGAAAAAATTATAGATATTTGAATGCGCCGACTGGAAAAATAATGTCGAAATTCTAATTACAAAATGTGAAATAGCGAAAAAAATGAATTTTATGATTCAAAATTCAATATATGCTTCTTTGAAAATAAATAGTTTTAAGTCGACAAACAAAGATATACACATTAAAAAGCGAACTCCAATCTCCCGGCAAAAGTGAGCCTAATGTTTGAACAATTTCTAGACCATGGTCCTTTGGTTTACACATCTAAATAATAAGCACTACGTACTATAAGTAAAATGGGAAGAGATCTCTTTATCGAAGAATTTATAGTTTCTTTCATAAATACTTTTTTAAACAGTTATTATTCACAAATCAAATATAAACTTTTCGAAAGAAAAAACCAACATTTAAAAATTCAAAAGTTTACATAAACCTCACGTTTAAAATATGGAATGCAAGTTTATTATCCTCTACAAGTTTCCATGCACTATAAATAATAAAACTCACACACTGTCATTTTACTTGTAAATTTAATCAATGGGGTCAAGTTTCATCATGTTGTACACCCTCCACTCTTTCATCATCATTTCGTATTTTAATCGAGCCTCTTCCCAAGTAGACTTGGTAAGAATTGATGCCAACAACGTCTTTAACGAGACAAGATCCATTTTCCCCAACGGCAATACTTTAGCATCACCATCACATGAGGCTGTCATTATCCCAAACTTTTGTAAGCATACAGGTTATTATCGGGTCAAACAAACTCATGATGCAAGGTACGTAGTTTCTTCCTAGTTTTAAATTCATATTTTCTAAGGACAGTTTGGATTAGTTATGTTTCAATTCTGTAGGATGTTTCATTTTTTCTACGAGTCAAGAGGTAGAAAAAGTGATCCTCTAGTACTTTGGTTGACTGGAGGTCCAGGTCACGGATGTGCAACAAACATGTTTTCAAATGGTCCATATCTTATCGGTGATGATTTGACTTTAAAGTGGAACGATTTTGGTTGGGATAAAGTATGCCTAATTTATTATATTACAGTGCCTTTTATGTTATATATATTATTTTATTAATATGATAATAATTGTTCTGTCATTTTTCAGATTTCTAATATTTTATACGTTGATCAACCTACCGGTACTGGATTTAGTTTTAGTTCAGACGATCGTGATACTCGTCACAATACAAATGAAATAATAATTGATTTATATCACTTTTTAGAGGTATTTTTTCGTGGCGTAAAATGTATAACCAAATTATAATTAGTATGCTTCCTTATGTAATTTTCTCTTGCTTTTGGCCAATGTTAGGCGTTCTTTGAAGCGCACCCTGATTTTTTAAAAAATGATTTCTACATTACTGGGAATTCGTATGCGGGACATTATATTCCGGTCTTGTCTTCTTATATACAAAAGGCAAATAAGGCTAAAACGGGCATTCAAATTAATCTTAAGGTTATTTTAATTTAATTTATTGTCAATTAATTTAGATTTTAAATTTATTATATTTTATTTTGGATTTACAATTTTTTACAATTCAGGGATTGGCTATCGCAAATGGTTATAACAATCCTGAATATCAGTTTTCATCCTACCTTGACTTTGCTTTGATGAACAAGTTGATCTCAACTTCATACTATAAAGAATTGAAATCTTTGAATTTTGATTGTGTGAAATCAATCAAACACTGCCGTAAGACTTTATTACAAGTTACAATTTTTTTATTAATATTCTTTTGATAAACCTGTTATAAACATCAACTATATATTGACGTGACAAAATGTTATATCACGCAAATACATTTTTATTTAATAGTTGTGATGTTTCAATCAATCTTTGTGAACATGATAGAAATTGATCACACCACCTGTGGGGATGCACATCACAAATGCAAACATAACTACGAGTTGTTGCTTAACGTTATGGGCGACGTATATGTAATAATTAATTTCAAGTAATTACGAAATCATGTTATTGGTATACAATTTTAATATCTTTTTTACATTTGTGCAGCCTTATGACATTAGAAAGCAACGTACGTATCCAGGACATTATGATATCGTAAAAATATATAGATTTATGACATTAAATCCTGTGAGGACAACTCTAAATGTTGGAAATAAGGAATATAAGTTTGATAATCGTGAAGTTTATGAAGCCATGTTGAACGATTTTATGAGGAACTATGATGTTGTCGTACCACAATTGCTCGACGATGATATTAAGGTTTTAATATATGACGGAGAGTATGACTTGATTTGCAATTGGTTAGGTAAGTTATTTAAGAAATGATATGCAATTGGTTAGGGTTGAAGAAAAGATGTATTTAAATTGTGGAAATGAAAAATTCATAAAAAAATTTGTAGGGAATTTGAGATGGTTGAATGCAATGAAATGGAATGGTCATGATAAGTTTTCGAAAACAAAATTAAGTTCATTAAAAGTGGATGGCGAGAAAGTAGGTCAAATCAAGCAAACTGGATCTCTAACTTATGTTAAGGTAACTTTTATTTCGGTTGATTGTGATGTTTATTCAAAACTTTTTTTCTTGACATGTTCCTCTTTTTGGATGATCGATCATTAGGTGCATAATGCCGGACATAATATCGCTCATGATCAACCGAAAGTAGCATTACAATTACTTAAGAATTTGTTAAATAATTAGATAGTTTACAAATTCTTTTTTACTAGTAATTGATTGTTTTTATTTATATTGTATGTTAATCTTTGTTTTATTTGAGTTTGATTTTGTTTAATTAATAAAAGGGTAAATTTGGGAAAAACAAATTAGCTTTCAACTCAAATAAACGTTAATAGGAGGAGGTCTTGTGTTTTAAATATAGTATAAATCATTTGAGAAATGAAATACTTTTGGTAATTGGCATTAGTATATTGTATATATTGAACCGTACGACCACAAAATTTAATCAATAAGATGAAATTGGGAATATAATTAATCGCATGGATACATATTATTTGTTCAATATTAACTTTCATTTTATTTTATTTTAAATCAGTTTCCCAAAACAATGTTTTGACATTGGATCACTATTTTACATCATCCTAATTCCGATTGGTGTTTTTGATCAATCTATCAAATAATATTAAAGTTGTTTGCATAAATAAGACCTCTGAATATGCAAAACTATTTACTATTTGTATTCCAAATTATAATTATTAAATTCAATCCGTTTTATAGTTACTAGTACTTTGATGCACAGAAAAATATGTGTTTTTATAGTTGATATTTAATATATTGTAAATTGAAGAATTATATTTCAATAAGATTAAGTATGATATGGTAATTATTGATTGGCGTAGGAGTGCTTTAGTAGTCGAAATGTGACTTCAAAGATAACTGAAAAAACACTGAAAAACACGTACGAGGGTGATTTGGATAGTTCCTTTAAATAATTAAATTACTTTCACAATTATAAATACCATATTATAGTCTAATAGTCGGATAATTTATTGAGTGAAGATAATATTTAAAGTAAGCATCTGATACGATATAGAGTTCTATTTTCAAGGATTCGGTGTTATTTAGGTTAGTAATTAAGACACCAATGTTAGCACTAAATCAGAGTCTTACTGTCAAACGATTTTTTCACCCTTTCTGCCATGCATTTACTCCGTATATGTATTTATTTTGTACCATAACTAAAGAAATCTATACGATGTCATATCAGTTAATTATTACAAGTTCACCTTTGGTTTTGCTCTTATTAGATTTGTTTGAAAATAACGAATATAATGAAACCATGTACGAGTATGCGATAAAAAAATCCCTAATCAATTAATTAATATTTTAATTCAGGCGATAAATGTAATAAATAACTTCCATTCTCAATTACGCAAGTCACTATGTATAACTTCATAAATGAAAAGTAAAAAATCGATCCTTTATTGCTTTTTTGATATTCCGTTTGTATTCCCTTAAGTGAAAATAAAAATCAAATAAAATTAATAATCCGGATGGATCGATAAATACCAACATTACCACATACACATTTTACATCACGAATGAAATCTTCATCAATGGAATCATTGTGTTTAATCTTCCTTCTATCCACTTTGTGTTTTGCCGAAGCTTCCAATGTTGATTCAATAAAAAAAGAAGCTGAGAGGCTTGTAAAAAGCTTCAATCTGTCTCCAAAGTATACAACCAACATTGTTCACAATGAGAGTACTCAACTTATGGGATTGGTAGATAGAACTTTCGTGTTTCCAGGTCTCTCTACATCAAATGCTTCTGCTGAGAATTTGGGACACCATGCTGGTTATTTCCCTATTAAACATTCTTATGGTGCAAGGTTAACATTTTTATCATTTCGTAAAAGTTTATTTATGATATCTGATTTCATAAGATTGATAAATTGTATGATAATTTGGCAGGATGTTTTACTATTTTTTCGAATCAAGAGGCAACAAAAGTGATCCCGTAGTACTTTGGTTGACGGGAGGTCCAGGATGTGGCAGTGAAATTGCCTTATTTTATGAAAATGGTCCATTTCATATTAACGATGATTTGAGTCTAAAATGGAACGAATATGGTTGGGACAAAGTATGTTTGAATCTCGTAATATTACAAGGTTTTAATGTGATGCGTATTCTTTTATGTGATACTAACTTATGCTACCATTCCAGGCTTCGAATCTTTTATATGTTGATCAACCTACTGGTACAGGATTTAGTTACAGTTCAGATGATCGTGATATTCGCAAAAATGAAAATGAAGTCAGTAACGATTTGTATGATTTTTTACAGGTATTTTTAATAATATATAAAAATTAATCAAGGAATTATAATTTTTACTACATTGCTTATACAAAATTTTCATTTTGTGTACTATTAGGCATTCTTCCAAGCTCACCCCACATTTGTTAAAAATGATTTTTACATCACCGGAGAATCATACGCTGGACATTATATTCCAGTTTTGGCTTCTCGATTACAGAAAGGAAACAAGGCCAGAGAAGGCATTTATATTAATCTTAAGGTTCATTTGATTCAATACCATAAAATTATGGCTTATAATGATTTTATAAGTTTTCCACATAACAATTATTTGAATTCTCAGGGATTTGCTATCGGAAATGGTCTTACGGATCCTGAATACCAATATCCATCTTACACTGATTTTGCATTGAACAATAAATTAATCTCGAAATCAGATTATGACTTAATCAGAAAATCAAATCCAGGATGCGTGAAGTCAATCCAACAATGTCGTAAGAATTTCATAAATTTTTATTGTGAATAATGTCCATACATTTATTATGTAGATAATCAATAATTATATATGTGTTGTAGATTTTCAGTATCGATGTCATTAGTTGTGGTATTTTATTTTACCTTTTTTGATGTGATGATTGCAGAAATTGACGAGAGCGCATGCGGAGATGCATATACCACATGCACAAATATATTTCAGGACATACTTGATATTGTTGGCGGCATAAACGTAAATATTTCATATGTATTTGAATAAATAGTTTTTTAAATACTTTATGGTCTAAATTTTTTTCTACAGTACTACGACATCAGAAAGTTATGTGACGGTCCATTATGTTATGATTTCTCAAATATGGAGAATTTCTTAGCCTTGAATTCGGTGAAAAAAGCTCTCGGAGTGGGAAACATCGAATATGTATCATGTAGTGGTAAAGTTTATGAAGCCATGCTTGGGGATTGGATGAAGGACTATGAAGTGGTTATCCCACCATTGCTGGAGGATGGGATTAAAGTATTGATTTATGTTGGAGAGTATGATTTAATTTGCAATTGGCTCGGTAATTCACACTTAAAAACAACATTTTATACACTAAAAAAATGCAATAACGTACTTAACAATTGTTTATGCATTTTTTATAGGAAACTTTAAGTGGGTGAATGCTATGAAATGGAGCGGACAGAAGAAATTTTCAAATGCAAAATTAAGTCCATATATAATCGGAGGGAGTGAGGCCGGCTTGATTAAGAGCTTCGGAACCCTAACTTTTATAAAGGTATTTATTGATAGAGCCAGTAACATTTACTGTTTGGACTTATAGAGAGCACTTTGTTGATAAATTCAAATGATCATTAGGTGCACAATGCTGGACACATGGTTCCAATGGATCAACCAAATATATCACTACAAATGCTCAAGAAGTGGATAAATGCAATTGCATAGTATTTTTTTTGATCATTTAAAGAAATATATCTTTTGCTCATTGATCAGAAAATGTCTAATAATATTGCCAAGCAAGTAGTCATCTTCTTGTGCATTATTTTCCACCATTTTGTGGATGACTTCTCCACTTATGGACAATCATCGTATATGAAGGTCACCGCATACATCTTGCACCATTTTCGGTAAATGTACAGCCATAATGGTTATCGGAAGCCAACTACACGCGCGTAAATCCAGTGATCAAGTTCAAATATAAGCTATTTAGAACCATCCACGGGAAGAATCATAAATATTTGCTATAAATATAGAACTATAAATATTGATTTCAAACCCTCGCATTAGGTAAAACACGTCATATCTGCATATCGCTGATAACTTTCACAATGACGACCTTTGAAACTTTCCGAGATCTGTGGAAAGCTGACATCGAAATTCAGCGCCCGCGTGAGCGAACATAAATATTTGACTGGATCCGAATATACCGAACCGATATTCCCAAACGACGCCGTCCCATATCTTAAATTTTCAACACGAGGCAACAGAAGGCTGCTTTAAAATATCTCTACGAATCAGATCCATCCAAGTGTCCAATATGTACATTATATAAACCAACTATCTCCCCGTCGCGTCGTTCCTCAAACCCTAATCTCTTTCGTTTTAGGAGCAAATCACTTCCTGCCGCAGCGACGAAGGCCAAGTCGCTTCACGGTATGTTATTCGCATCGGATTTTATCAGAATTTTCAAATTCTTAAATTATCAATTGTTTCGATTCGAAATATATGGCTGATGGTTTTTTATTGTTTGTAGATTCGAGATGGTTTCTGACGCGAGCAAGAAGAAGGCAGCGCAGAAAAAGGCCGCCGCTGCTGCTAAGAGAGGTGGAAAAGCCCCTTCTGGATCTTCAAAGGCTGAGTCTAATGTTGCTGACAAGCTAGCGGATTCTATTACCGCGCTTCAAATATCGGATAGGACGTGTACCGGTGTCCTATGCTCGCATCCAATGTCCCGTGATATTCGGGTATGAGTTTAATTTTATTTCAGATAATGGTTTCTGAATTCTAAGTTGTTGATCATTATTTTTCTTTCCCTCAAAAGCTCCTTTATTTTAGTTTGATTTTTCATTTTACATCTGCATCTGCTTAATCAATTCGTTATAATTTTCAACATTTTTATGAACTTGGTTATAAAAATGCATCTCGTAGCCTATCATGACAGGTGACTTGCAAAAACTATTAATCTGTGATAGCTGATTCAGTCATTAATCTTTCAAAACCTTCAAAGTGATTAGGCATGAACCTTGCATGCTTCTTTTATAGATTGAGTCTCTATCGGTTACCTTCCATGGACACGATCTTTTGGTGGATTCAGAATTGGAGCTCAATTATGGAAGGTATTCAATTACTTGTAGTTTATGTGAATTTGTCTTCATTACAGTCTTAAGAATAATATGAGCCTGAAATGTTACTTATATATTTAATGAAATCTGCAGACGCTATGGTTTGCTAGGTATGAATGGCTGTGGTAAGTCCACTCTGCTTACTGCAATAGGTCTTCGTGAGATTCCTATTCCGGAGCACATGGACATATATCACCTGACAAGGGAGATTGAAGCTTCTGACATGTCGGCTCTTGAGGCTGTTATTTGCTGTGATGAGGAGAGGCTGAAATTAGAAAAAGAAGCAGAGATTTTAGGAGCACAGGTTTGAAGAATAACAAAAAGCTTGTTATTTGAGTCCTTTTTTATTACTGCTTATTTACGTACTATGCATGGCTGTGTAATCAGGATGATGGTGGGGGTGAAGCTCTTGAGAGAGTTTATGAGCGACTGGATGCCTTGGATACAGCAACTGCAGAAAAGCGTGCTGCTGAGATTTTGTTTGGACTTGGGTTTGACAAACAGATGCAAGCAAAGAAAACAAGGGACTTTTCTGGAGGCTGGAGAATGAGAATTGCACTTGCACGAGCATTATTTATGAACCCAACCATTCTGTTGCTGGATGAGCCTACAAATCATCTTGGTGTGTACTTCCCTGACCCTTCCTCTAGTATTATTTGTTTGTTTATTTCAACAATTCTAGTGGTGGGATGTTTAACTTTGTTTAGACACAATTGCAATTCTCCACAGACTTGGAAGCTTGTGTCTGGCTGGAAGAAATGCTCAAGAAGTTTGAGCGTATCTTGGTTGTTATATCCCACTCTCAGGACTTCCTTAATGGTGTTTGCACAAATATCATACACATGCAGAGTAAGAAGATAAAGATTTATACTGGTAACTACGATCGGTACGTTCAAACTCGTAGCGAACTTGAAGAAAATCAAATGAAACAGTACAAGTGGGAGCAAGAGCAGATTGCCAATATGAAGGAGTATATTGCCAGATTCGGTCATGGATCTGCAAAGCTAGCAAGACAAGCACAGAGCAAAGAAAAGACATTGGCCAAAATGGAGAGAGAGGGGCTTACTGAAAAGGTTTCAAGGGACAGTGTTCTGACATTCAGGTTCACTAATGTGGGAAAGCTTCCACCTCCTGTTCTTCAGTTTGTAGAAGTGTCATTTGGCTACACACCCGAGAACCTTATTTATAAGAACATTGAATTTGGTGTGGATCTGGATTCCAGAGTTGCTTTGGTGGGACCTAATGGAGCAGGGAAGAGTACACTTTTAAAGCTGATGACAGGGGATTTGCGTCCCACGGATGGAATGGTTAGGAGACATAATCACTTGAAAATTGCACAGTTCCATCAGCATCTGACTGAGAAACTAGACATGGAACTATCTGCGCTTGCCTTTATGATCAAAGAGTATCCTGGAAATGAAGAAGAGAAGATGAGAGCTTCTATTGGAAGATTTGGGCTTACTGGTAAAGCCCAGGTGATGCCCATGAAAAATTTGTCGGACGGACAGAAGGCGAGGGTAATTTTTGCATGGTTAGCTTTTAGGCAACCGCAGATGTTGCTTCTTGATGAGCCAACTAATCATTTGGATATTGAGACAATTGATTCGCTGGCTGAGGCTTTGAATGAATGGGATGGTGGTCTTGTTCTTGTGAGTCACGATTTTAGACTTATAAATCAGGTAGCTCGTGAAATATGGGTGTGTGAGAACCTTGCAGTGACCAAGTGGCAGGGAGATATCATGGACTTCAAGAAACATTTGAAAAAGAAGGCTGGTCTGTTAGACTAAACTGGAAGCTCAACTGGGGTGTCTTCTCTGATCCATGTGGCTTTCCTGCTCCAGGTCAGAATTTGATTCTTATCGTGCAGACACTGGGCAATTGTTGATCAATCCAGTATGCAAGTCCTTTTACCTTTGCAGGCACGACTAGATTGTAGAGCCACATGTCTTTGGTTTCCAGATTGGGCAGGGGAGATTTTTTACACATCTACACATTATGTTTATGGACATGTTTTTTAAAATAAGATTTTTTACATCGAATTTACCAATAAGAATTATGTTTACCAGAAGACTTAAAAATATGAGTTGCATGTCTTAAGTATCTCGGGGCTGTGCTTCTATTTATATTAAGATGTTTTTTATGGTTTACTACTTCTCCTAAAGTACATAATCAAAACTTGTTGCAGGATGGCATTGTTTTAGGATCGGCAAGTTATGTGGTTGGTCTCCTCCATTATACCTTTTTCATCAAGTTCAACTAGTTTTTCTAAGAGTTTCACTGCAATAAGTTAAGCGCTGAGCTGAGATGAAGGGTAAGTGTAACTCTGGACTGGCACAATTTATCTTTTAATGTAAAATTGCAAAAACAGAACCGGAAGTCTCTAAAACCAAACCTTATCACATCTTTGTTCATGATGGGTTTGTGATAGTCAGATAGTGTTTTTGGATATCGAGATAGTTCCATGCACCGTGGGAAGGTCATATGGACATGGCGTGCTTGAATGCAGCGTCATTCATCTTTAGCATTTATATATTGCTAGAAGCAGCTGTATTACAACGGACGCAGACGGAACCCCTACCAGTGATACTATGGTTTAGGGTTACTGCCGGGTCCATTTTGTCGCTAGCCTATACGTTTCTAGCAACTTTGGTGTCTTAAATAGAACATAAACTCGCCAAAGAATGCTGTTCAGGTTCATCAAGAAGATCCTGAATGGAAGAAATTGATGTTTACTACTCCTATAAGTTATGTATAAGTGAGGCCAGAAGTGCTTAGCCTCGTTGAAGGAAATGATGTGTTTATATGAATTGATTTTTTTCAATATGTTAATTATCTTTTTCTAACAATTATTTACACCGTTTATTCTTATTTATTCAACTTTGAGCTGTCTGCTGTTATTCAGCCTCATTTTGTATTAATGTGTAGCTATGGATCAAAGGAATTTAAGGAATCCACAGGATCAAAACAGGAATTTAAGGAATTCACATGATCAAAATGCGAAACACGATAAAGTGTAAACGCCGTCGTCTCCGGATTCGAAGCCATATAATCAAACCAAACTCTCCATCAGTTGACATCCGTCACTCTCTCTTCTTTTTTGATCCGGCGACACTCGACAATGTGAGCAACCTCCCTCTCGCGTCTTTCAACTTCTCCGACCGACTAAAGCAACTGTAATCGCGCTTCCGTCTTTCGATTGTACTCGTACGGCACTCTATCTTCTTCATCTTATTTGTACAGGTTCGTTTTACCTATTCCGTTCCGTTCTGTTATTTATGTGTTGTTTTATACGCATGCAATGCCAGAGTTTAGACTTTAGAATATATACAATTGTTTTCATAGTTTACATATGTGGTGTGTTGGTGGTGGAATGATCAGCGATGGAGCGGTGAGAATGGAATGTTTAATCCTATTGATGTCATAGTTGAAATGAACCAGTGTCTTTGTTGTGATCAGTTTTGTTGTTTTAGTTTTAGATCTTAGTTGTATCATATGTTTGTCTCATCAGCATCTTATCGAACAGGGAAGAAAGGGCAGTGCTTGTTTGGAGAGATGATTGATGTAACAAAGGGTGTTTCAAGAAGAACTAATGAGGCTGATAAGACAAGTACATATGAACTTTTGGAGGTATTGGACTTCTGCTTGTTTAGTGTTTTTAGTCACTGAGTACTGGAAGTTGACTGTATTTTTTACATAACACTGTCTTTATCTCATTGTTGTGGGCTGTGGGTATTCATCCCCCTTTTTTGTAATAGAATGATTGTTAAAGTTTCAAAGTAGAGTAATGCACTAGACATGTAATGGTTTGTGCATATATACTGGTCACGTTTTTTGGAAATGCAATTTGCCATGTGACACTCCAGTCCGTGTTAGCTATTTTACTGACATTATCGTTGTTTTTTAGTTCAAGGAGTATAACAACTTCTTTCCCACTCCTGAGGATGAAGTGATGGGGTTGGAATTTTTGTTGGCAGAACCCAGTTGTAGTGATGGTTTGGTTGAACCCTTTTTAGGAGCGCGTCCAGCCAATTTACAGTATTGCTATGGAAACAAAGAAAAGCAGGACGTTAGAATTGGTAATGATAGTTATATGACCACAGTGTTTACATTTCAGTTGTTTTCATATTTAGCAAGACTCTTTTTGATTATTTTAGACTATATGTAACTAATTTAAGTTTGTGTCTCCACATTAGGAACAAAAAACACACTGCATACCTCGAGACGGGGCGAACAGTTTCATTGGAAGGTAAATTTGTTGTCTCCAGTATGAGTTTTGATTTTACATCGTTAATTGATGTATAGCAGTTGCCAATTTTAAAATTCTATCTTGAACCTACGCCACACCTCAATATATGATTAATTGATAAAATATAGTTGAAGTGTAATCGATTGGTGTGGATCTGACCATGCTCATTTTGTTGGATCTCCAAGTCTGATTTTAAATTACCATTCTATTTTCTAGGATAACAGTGGATACGTGCTGGGAAATGATGAGGCCATTCTCCAAGAAATGAACAATCTTCCTAGCATATGTGAAGATTATTTATTTGGTAAAGCTCCCCTTGTTGCTTGTTTCAACTGACTACCTTTTGTAGGGCATCTCATGAATTCTGAATGTAGAATACAAGCTTGCAGGAGAACGTTCTACGCTGCACTGTGATTCGTCCAGGATACCATTTATCAACCAACCTTGTGAGTTCTTAAGTGAAAATGGAAAAGAGTACCATGGTATTTGTGTCTTGTCTTTTGCATAGCTTACCAAATGTTAGGCAGTAGAGGTTGAAAAACATAATGCTTAAGTAGCACATATCTTATAACTTTCATATGTTTTCCAGATTCTAAAGGAACACATGGCCTTCGTTCGATAGTAGATGATTCGTCAATAATACTTGATGATTTAACAGCTGAGGCTGGACGACTCTGTCACTCATCTGCAAGCCTATTTAATAAGAAAGTGAAACCAGAAGTTACATCACACGAGGAGGATACTTTTCTATGTGATTCAATTGTAGCATTCTCGCCTTTGGTTAATGATGGTAGCTTGCGACCGACAGATACCGATGCATGTTTCACTCAGAAGAGATCACGCAAACGCCCGCAGAGATACATAGATGAATACTCAAAGTATCACCCTGCTCATACTAATAGAAGGTCTGGAGGTCCATCTAAAATCACAAGAGAAAGCACATTGCGTACACCATACCTGGATTGCAGAAAGGATTTCAGTGAGAAAAAACTGGCGTACTATAATGATTATATGTTAGAACCTATTCAAGTTCCCTTTGGCCCTTCAACTGTAAAGAAATGTTCTAGGAGAAAGCCATCTTTCTCACCGGTAAGTTTTCAGATATCCAAAGAAATATAATGTAAACTCTGACTGGGAGTGTGTGCATGGATGTATTCTTCTGAACTGAAATAGTGTGAAGTGAAACTGTGTGACTGATCACTCTGATCAAATGGAAAATCAAATGATGAGTTGAAACATCTTTACTGCATCATTTTCCATATTTATCCTGACTTGCGGCTTCAATCTGTATCTTCAGGACTATGATTCTGAGATTTCCAACAAAGCAATCGTCATAGTTTCAGAAGAAAGTAGTGGTATAGAGCTTAGTTTAAATCCATCACTGGATGCTATATCAGATGGTTACGATCTGGGAGAGGAGACGAAGGAAATCTCTGCTAGAAAGCATAACAGGTATTGGTCTGAATATGAAATTGCAAAATTGATCGAAGGTGTAGCTACGTTTGGAGTTGGCAGGTGGACAGAAATTAAGCGAGGCTTATTTCCATCAACCACTCACCGCACATCTGTTGATCTAAAGGTACTTGCCCCTGTGAAACCTGAACTATTCTTTGTCAAGAGTTGATTAACCAGTAGCTAATAGGTATGTGTCCTCCTTAATTTAGGACAAGTGGAGAAACCTCCTCAAAGCTTGCAGGCGACATTTACATTGCTCGAGTGAGGTTGATTTAATGAATTTAATTGTTTACATTGGTCTTGTTTAGCACTCTGTTATCATAAGTTTGAATTATCCATTTTGTAAGTTTTGGTGATATTGAGCAGGGAAGGAGAATTGCACATCAGCAAGTATCGCAATCAGTTCTACGGCAAGTGAAGGAGCTAGCTGTGATGCATCCATATCCTAAAATGGCAAGCCGCAAGAATGCTCCTGTAGTCAGATTTTGAGTGTCTTCAGTGGCAGAATGAGACGTTATAACCCCATTCAAGCCCATGATTAAATATAATTCTTACCATGGTACCGTGCCTGTGTAAGCTTGGAGGATAACAGTTTGTAGATGCAAATGTTTCAGGCCAGTGAATATTTAGAGTAATGCCTTTGATTTAACAAATACAGCCAGATAATGTTCCATCACAATGAATAGATGTGGTTACATGGTTCCGAGTGTGCAGGCGTGTTGTTTCCTTTTCTTTGATGTTTCGTAATCTTAGTAAGTGACGCAATCGTGTAAGGACTGTGTCAATGGAGAGGCAAACGGAAAGGTTGTCTGTTCAGGTACAAGACTAATCCTGACACAAACGACATACGGAAATTTACAACTCATTTGTTGAAACGGTGAAGGTTACTTAACTTTGTCAAATTAAACAAATTTTTTGATATTTTCAGATCCATATTTTTTAAATTTATTTTAAAATAATATAACAGCCTTTTTAACAAGCAAAATTCAATCGATTATTATTATTTCTCAAAGCTTTATTCCAAAAAATACAATCACTATAAAAACCCTAAAATTGGTTTCTTAAAGTTGCAGACAGGTTTGCCAACAATCTTACCAATTAGCCAGCCCCCTTTGAATGCGAGAGTTAGACATCGCCGTCGTCTCCTCCTCCCATTTCAGGTAAACCCTCCACCAAACACTCCATCACGCTGCACATCGCACTCTATTAGTTGTATCTGCAATTTATCAATTTAGGGTTTTGAAATTGTTGATTAAATTTTAATTTAGGGTTTGTTTATTCTTTAGAATGCTCATCTGATTGATTGTGTGCGTTTTTGTTTTGAGTGCAAAGATGAGGCAAAGTACTGGGGCTCTCAACATTACTACTACTGATTCACCAACTTTGAGAAGATCCGGCAGGAACAGTGCCAGTCCTAATCCACCTCGCAAATCTGAGAGATTAAATAAGAACAAGACTCAGGGATCTTCGTCTAGAAAGAAGTCTGAGAAGTTAAGTAGGCCGGTTTTAAACTCATGTGATGAATTGGCTAAGGGTTCAAGCATGATCAATGTCAAAAGAAGAAAAGTGAGTGTTCAGACGAGTGGTTTTGAAAAAGAGGATGCTAAAAGGAGACTGGATGCGAGGTGTTTCAGGACATTATTTGTTGAACAACGTAAGAGGCGGCTTCCACCTATCCTTGCTCTCGGTAAGCGAGTCTTTCCATAATGCATCCCTTTCTGGTGCATAATTATAAAATACCAAGCTTCTCATGGAACTATCTAGTATGGACTTCTTTCAGTAAGTCATCATCTTTTTATCGAATGATAGTGAACTAAAGATCATTTAAATATATAGAATATCATATCTTGTTGAAGGCCTATGAAACTTGTGTACGAGTATTGATATAGCTGGATGAAGTTTTATCATAAAAATAGCAATTGCATAACATGAACTTCGTAATAACAAGTTTTAATGTGACTGATTTGCTTATTGTTTTCTAGCATCCATTAAAAAGCCTATACAATTGGAAAATCCGCACCAAAGTGCTTGTCGTAGCACTGATAACCAAGAAGCCAAAGACAGGGATCAAACCATCAACAATCAAAGTGACAATAAGCGAGATCCTGATTCATCTAACAGGGTACTAGCAGAAGTTCAGTTTGAGGGAGTAGTCGCAACAGGCGGCTGTGAAAAGAATGATGATTGTGAAGTCCATGCCTCAAAATGCAAGGCCAGTCCTGCAAAATCTGATTCTCTAAAAGGGAGATCATCAGAGGATTTCGAGTGTGTTTCATGTGCCCCACCTATGGAGGATCCGCCTGAATGTGATGGTAACGCATATGTGCCAAATGACACTCTTGCATCATCTCAAGACAAAGAAGGCTCGGCATCACACGTTGAAAGCGATGAGAAGCAAGAAGAGGCAATCTCTAGAGATAGTTCACTGCATGTTGATGTTATTATCAATGAAGAAAATGTACAATTCAAGGATGCATATGATTCGGATCAGTGTAATGCTGAAATGGATTCAGCTCAAATCCTTGATTCGGATTCTGCTTATGTTTCTCATAGTGGGAATCGAGCAGATAACTTGTCTGGGAAATCTGCCCTATCTCCTAAGAAATACAGGTACAATTTTTTTAAATCATGTACATATTTGTCATTTCTCCATAACTTACTAGTTTTGGAAGATTTGTTCCCGGTTTTGGGCCTTTATGTTTCTAAAAATAGGACTCTGCTCATGCTTATTATCATTTTAAAGTGAAGGTACTATAATGTGTGATCTCAATTCAAATGAGTCTTCTAATATAAGATTGTTCCAGGTTTGCGGAGTACTGGGTTCCTGCTCGTCTATCTAATTTACAACTTGAGCAGTATTGTTTTGCGCTGCTTTCAAATTCAATGACACTTCGTTCAAGTTCAAGGAGTGATCCAGTCGGAGCCCTGCGCAATCTCCTAGTTACTCTGCGTCAGGTATGATCTTATATTCATAACTGATTATTGTGGGTCGTTATGCAGTAGACACGGGTGTCGTATATTATAAACACATGCTGAATTCTTTTTCTGTTTTAAAGAAAACTGATTTGAAATCTTTGAATCATAACTGAAATATTTCTATTCAAGATAGCATTCTTGACGACTGTTAGCTCTTGTCGTCTAAACAATACAAGTTGAAGATGACTAAAAATGTTGGACTGGACCCACTTTTTCTCGAAATTATCGTACATTGGACAATAATAAAACAAAGAGTCAAGCTAAGCTGCCTAAGCATTTAAAGTGAAACTCCCTCGAAACAAAGTTATTGCTGTACTACATCCGACTTAAGTTTCAGCTCCAGTAAAAATTCAATCTTCTTAAACAAAGATCTATCGCAAGATTAGTAAACTTTATGCTTGTGTAATGCTAAGTTGTCGACACATCATCCTTGTGCAGTCCCATAGGTATTCAAACATGCACATCATGCTGGTTGTATATAGCATATAATATATTTCTGCTAAAAATTCAGCTTTCTGTTGGTGATATCAAGTCTGTAGCTGGATAACTCTAAGTCAATACATTGAACAGAGTAGATAAATGATAAAAATATCATATATAGCAAAGAGTAGCTAGTCGAGAACAACTGAAGTAACCAATGGTTTTATCATCTCTATTTGATATTTGGAAACGTTGAATGCTAACTATAAATATATGCTATACTTTTGAATGAGCATATTGTCTCATTATCCGAGCCTGAGATTGCAAAAAGAGTGCTAAAGATTCTATGCCTTAAATGAACATTATGAAGAAGAAAGATGTTTTACAGCGTGTCCTCAATTTGTATTACAAAGCTAATGCTGTATATCAGCCTCCTTGTTCTGTTTTGCGTTGATGTTAGTCTTAGACTCTTAGCTTGTTAGTCTGTCCCTGAGTTTTGTGGGTTTTTATGTCGTGTGCTGGCAGTTTTATAGTCTTCTTTTTCAGTGTCCCTTTCATTTCAATAAATTCACATTGTTCAATAAAACAACCATTTTATGGTAATATCTGATAATTCCTTTGCATACAAGTCTCTTTAACAAACATGGTCCGTTTCCCAGACTTGCAGCCATCCGTTTCTAGTGGATCCGACTCTTAGTTCGTCATTATTGAAAGATGTTAAGGAGACGGATTACTTAGAAGTCGGTATCAAAGCAAGCGGCAAACTGCAACTACTTGATTCAATGTTGTTGCAGATGAGGAAGCAAGGGCTGAGAGTTTTAATTCTTTACGAGGTATGCTGTGGTCTTGTACATATGACTCTAAGGTGTTTATATTTGTATGCTGATTAGATAAGAGCACACTTTCTATTTATGACACATAGGTTCTTGGGGGTTATATCTAGTCGGAGATTTTCCGTTAATTGCTATATCAATTCCAATACTTTTTGTTTCGCTAAAGACATTTTAAGAGTTGGTAACAAATGATGCAATTAGTGTCTTGTGTTTCACATATTACCATGATTTTCCACAACAATGTGCCTATCCGTACTTCAAAAATGACCTCTAAATGTGATTATGCAATTTGGAAAAAGCTGTTTTGATGTCGCAGATAGGGTTTATCGTTTGTGTTCCTGTCACCCACCGTTACTAATCTGTTGCTGTCTTTCATTATTCTCACACTCTTTTGCATAATGATGTTACAGTCAATCGATGGTAGGGATGGCATTGGAGATATTCTTGATGATTTTCTGCGTCAACGATATGGTACGGACTCATATGAACGTGTTGATGGGGGTGGTTTCGTTCCCTCAAAAAAACAGGCAGCACTAAACAAGTTCAATGATAAGGAGTCTGGCAGGTTTGCATTTTTATTAGAAGCTCATGCCTGCCTTCCGAGTATCAAATTATCTTCCGTGGATGCTATCATTATCCATAATAGCGAATGGAATCCCTTCAATGATATACGAGCCTTGCAAAAAATTGTTATAGATTCACAGCACGACCCAATAAAAGTATTTCGCTTGTTCTTACCTAAAACAGTTGAAGAAAATGCTATGGTCCTTGCACAGCATAATGTGGCAATTGATAACAGTATGCATAACATTAGTCAGATTAATAGAGACAAACTGCTTATGAATGGAGCATCAGATTTATTTGATGAGCTAGAAAGATTTCATCTTGTCAGTGCCCCTGCCTCCACTGTAATTTCATCAATGGAGAGTTCACTTCTTCAAAATGTAGTTGAGGAGCTCATGACAATACTTCTCCAAAAAGAAAGACAAATGGTCGATGGGCTATCTGTCTGTCTAAAAATGCAGCACAATGATGGAGATCATGGTAAGTATTATTTGGTGTCTGATGAGTTGAACACTCCGCTAGAAGAAAAGTGGCCTAGCAATTTTTGGTCAAAACTACTAGATGATAGGAACCCTCAGTGGAAATATGTGTCTAGCGTCAATCAGAGAAACCGTAAGAGAGTTCGATATAATGAGAGTAATGATTCTCAGCCTATTAAGAGTGATGATGCTGTGAAAAAGCGCAAGAAGGTTGTTCATGATAGCACGGAGATAACTCCTACAGTTGAGAACGAGAAAGTAGTTGTATCCGACAAAGGTTAGGCACGCTTTTGAAACATATACGTGTCCATGTTCTATCTTTACTAAACGTTTTGTTGCACTTACTGTACAATTGTCTCTCAATTTGGTCTGCATCTTCAGATTCTGGGTGTGGTGAACACCTATCCGAGAGTCTGCAACTATCCGGCAAAAGTATCGCTGTAGTAGATGTTCGCGGCCCGCCAGACGTGCAGAGTAATAATGCAGTCAAATCTGGTAATATGCTTGGGAAAGACAAGAAAGTAAATGATACACCAAAGAACCTCTTTCTTCAGCTAAAACCAGAACTGCGAAAGCTTTGTGAAGTCCTAAACTTGCCGGTTTGTATCTCATTTACCTTGACATCTTGTGTTGTTGCTAAATTTAATGTGCATACTTGGTCTTTTAGTTTGTCAATTACTCTAAGTCACATGGTATTAAACACTGCATGAACTGAAACAAAAGTATCATTTACTGTGAGTGAGAAATGACACGAGGGAGCTGTACTCAAATTGAATAAAACAGAACTTAGCATTAATGTTAATATGTTATTTCTATTAAAGTGGAAAAACATGCTCTATTTTTTCGATTGAATAATTTCCATGGTAACGAAGTTTGTTTATGTAAAGTAGCATTAGTCTTTTATTCGAGAAACTATAAAAATGTTCCTGATTTCAGGAAGCTGACAACACCCAGTTGTACTGATTTCACATGTTCTGGCACAATTTCAGTGTTTTGTCATTGTTGGTTGCCTGACAAACCCAGTTGTACTGACTGTGCAGGAGGATGTCAAGTACATCGCTGAACGACTTCTTGAGTTTGCTATGGATTATCTTACAGACAATCAAGATGTTAGCAGAGATTCGATTACCACTTTACAGGCTTTTCAATTGTCCTTGGTTAGCTTCTTAATTCTTCCAGCCCAACATGTCTGTTCATTTATTTCATAATTTCATAATTTCATAATTTTTTCTTTCTAATGTCCCCATTTTAAGTGCTTTTATTCTGAGACAAAATCCAGTCGCTCATGACCACTGAAATATCTTGTTCGTGAATGCTGCTAATTTTGTTAGTTTTAAAATTTATAGAGGGTTAGCATTGCAATGTACATGTGTTAACACTATATATTTCTTATAAAACCAACAGTAATTGTCAAATATATGCTTAAAAAAGGTATAGTCTCTGGCTTCTACCGTGCCATCATGTTGATGGCAACTAGTTTGTAGGATTTGAGTACCATATATATGTATATTCAAGAGATACAACTATGAACTAACTGTGTCTTCTCATTATAGTGCTGGGTGGCAGCTTCATTGAGAAAATATAATATCGATTGTCAGGAGTCTCTTGCCCTTGCCAAACAGCGCTTGAAATATTATTGTAATGAAGACGATGCAGATTATATGTATTTAAAGATGGGTTTATTCAAGGAATTGTTCATACATCAAATTGGGACCAATAAAGCGAATGATCTTGTGCATGACAAGACAGCCAGAGTCTTTGATCCTGAGAAGCTAATGGTCAAAATGATTAAACAGATAAAGAAGAAATGCCGTCAAAGGCTGGAAATTCTCACGCAGAAACATCTAAAAGAGCTTGAGCAGCTTAAAATGTCCATTGACGTGGAGTGGGCTCAGCTGGAGCAATCACATGATCAAGAGACTAATGTGGTTCATTCTATTCATGCTGATAACTCACCAGAAGTTGTACATAAGATCGGAATTGTGGAAGATCAGCTCTCTATGAAACAGGAGCATCAGAATAAGAAAAATAATAGATTAAAAAGTCTCGAGGACGAACATGTGTTTGAAATGGAAAAGGAGGATGCACTGACTTCCAATTGGAAGGAGAATATTGTCAAAGAACAACTTGAGATCTTGCGTAAATTACGGCTTAGTAGCTCCGATAATAGAGAACAAAAATGTAGTAGCAATGGCCAACTAATGGTTAGTGATGGTCATAAAAATGGTTCCTTGTTAGGAGTGCAGGAAATTTCAAATGGCCAACCTGATGTGCTAGCCAGAAGAGGTGAGGTTGGTCAGTTGGAAATCCCAGATGGGCCCCATACATTGCCTGCTGATGCTGCCGAAGCTATCAATAAGTCAGTTGGTGTAGATTCTGAGATCCTAACTTCAGCTGAAGTGCTGATTGAGCATTCAACCAGCTTCCTTGCTGGAGGGGCTCAATTGCCATGTGGCCAGGTACACTATGCCTCTAATTCTGTGATTTATTCGTATTTTTGTCCTCTTCTTCCCCTGTACAGCTCAGGAAACATATTTTTGCAACGGATATTGCCTTCAAAGAAACATTTGTAAATAGGTGAAGCAAGTTCCAAAAGTTGAAATTCTATAACATGTCACATAAATTAAAATCTCAGGCAACATCCATATGATAGTTGTATTATATCCAAATCCAAAGCATTATTTGCTGATATCCCTGCTCTCTGTGTAATTTGAGTGTTATTTGAGAATGTGCCTAGTTATCTTTTGTTTTTCATTGAAAGTTCAAATGTGCCCCTTCACTGACCATGTGTCATTTGCAGACAAATTTGGTTAATCAATCCCCTGATATAGAGATGCTGGAACCCTCTTCAGGTGATGCATATCCTGTTACTTCACAACTCCTATCACCTTCAAGTGGCTTGATTTCTGGCAGTGGATTATTGAATACTCCAATTATAGATGGTTCTCAATCACATTCAAGAGACTGCTCCGTTGGTAATCTACATGAGTCTCAAGCACCATCAACACATCCTAATGAGCCCCTCTCTCCGTCTCCTTGTTTGCCTAATAATGAAGTTGATAATTCATCACCCAATGGATGTCCGCTATTACAGGTTGACAATAGTTCATCTAGACAGATTGATAGTGAAGTGTCAGACACTGGAGTAGGGCATGCTGAGTTGCATGTTATACCCAGCAATGAACAATCCTTAACTGAGAGTGATATTGGACCTTCAGCTGCAGAGCTGTTGTATCAGTTGCCACACTCATCATCCAGTCAGCAGAATTCTGGTCAACCTATGTTACAATTGCAGGCACGCCAAGAGGCTGATTCCAACTATAATGCAGGTGCTCAAAATCTTGTTATGGATAATAACATTGAGCATCCAAACTCTTTTCAGTTACCTGCTGCTGCTAGCGTCTCATGTATTCCACCAACCACTGTGGCAGCTACACCTGCATCTCTTCCTGTCCCAAGAGACCCACATGACACTTCCGGTTTTTCAAATAGTTTGCTGCCTGATGCAACAGTTGCCTCGACTATGTCTACAAGAGTGCCATTTGTGTATATGGATCCACTTCAAGGTGAACTAGAAAGAATACAGAAAGAAGCAGATCGTTCCATTAAAATATATGAAGATCTGGTTTGGCCTCGACTTTTCTTCCTTTTAGACTCTGGTTGTCTCTCTTGTGTGGCAATTGCTAATGCTTTATTTTGCTTTTGTGCAGAAGCAGCAATTTAATTCTGAATGTGAGAAGGAGATCGAGGAGATGATCAGTCAAATACGCAAAAAGTATGAGGCTAAGATTTTGGAGCTTGATGCTGCATTTATGCGTAAGAAGAGAGAGTTAGAATCCTACCACAAGAAAGTTTTCATGAACAAGATGTTGGCTGAGGCTTTCCGAAATAAGTGCATGGAACTGAAAGGTTCTGCACCTCCTGGTATGTCACAAGGTAATCTACACGCTATTTCTAGGCCGCTGACTCGCAACTTTGAAAGTTGTTGATCTTGAGCCGTAGTGGTCAGAGACATTGTGGGTTAAATTATAATCTTACAGTTTTTGCACCAGTTGAAGTATCTTTTGTAAATATGCAGTTCAGATAAATTTAATACCGGCTAGTTCTGTGCTTATCACTGCTCTGGAGGTTTTTTTGATAACTGGTGAGAGTTTGAAGTATCTCCATTTCTTGTGCAGATAAAATGCAGCGTCAAATGCCAAGACCTCTACAAGTATCTGGACAACAAATGGCACCAGTTGCATCTTCAGCAATCCAGACTTCTGGGAATTTTCAACCCACGCACATTTCAATACAGCCTAGAAATCAACAGGCAACTCATGGCCATAATCCCTTGCGCCTGGGTGGCCATACTGGAGCCGCTACTCAAATCCCATCACGTCCTGCAGGTCCAAGTCGATTTGCAGCTGTACAAACGTCAGGAAATCCGCAAACCACACACAATCAGAATCAGATGTGTGTTGGTGCATCTACTGTTGCACCTTTACCTAGACACATTGCCCCTGCAAGTTCAGGACCACAATTAACCCGTCAATATCTTGCTCCGCCTTCAAGAAATTCAATAGATACCTCTTCTCCTGTTGAGGCCGTGATCTCACTTCCCGCTCAGACTGTCAGCAGTTCATCTGCGTTGTTTTCCAATAACTCATCGAGACCAGATGCCGCCCCTCCCACTGTGAACCACCATTCCACAACTGGAATTCGTGCTCCGCCACCCCATATGCGAGCTAGAGTGTCTCAACCTCCAGGGCCTAATGCAACTTTCACATCGTCTCCCATAAACTCCCAAATTCGATATTCCAATGTGCCTCTAGCTGCACCTTTGACACCAAATCCCAATGGTTTTGGTTCCAACCATCAGACGGTGTCGGAACTTGAAAATCAAGCAAACTGCAGCATGACTGGTAATCAGACTAACAGAGAGTCATCAGCAGTTGTATGTTTATCAGATGATGACTGACGACGATCTTATATTTGCAGTGGTTGTGTTATAGCAGCTTGTGTTAATCGAGTTGGTGTAATGTAGTATAGGAAGCATTATGATTAATTGACTAGTAAGTACATGAGTATAGAGGAAGTGTGCCTGTCAGTTGTAAATTTTGAAGCAGTTGCAACTTGGTTGTCCTACACCTACCTATACATTATAAGATTATAAGGCCATCCAAAGGCACAAGTTATCATTATAAGATTTATGTATACATTAAATATTTTGATCCGTTATTATAAAATAGGTATTTGCATAAAAACCATTAAAAGACTCTTCTTATCTTTGAATAGTCCAATCAAATCCAATCAGCTCTCGAATAGTCAAACAATTCATACCATTTTGGCTCCTACCTGTAAAGCTTTGACCTGTTAGGCTTATTTTAAATTATCACCAAAATATTTTGGTCAGCACGTTGCTTAACAGTGGAGATGCATTCAACAAAAAAAGCAATGGCTACTCGGTCAGTCTTCCACCACTTGCTCATTCATACAACATACATTTACTTGCAAGCTACATACATCACCTCAGACCTCTTCCAGGTTTCCTAAAGTCAACAAACAACACAAGCCTTCCCAATCACGATTACATAATTCCCATTCATCAGCAATTTGACACAAAATGTTTAGTCATTGGAGAAAGCTCAAAGCGCTCTTAGGACTTCAGAGCCCATCTCCAAATTCCTCATCCCTCGGCCACAACAAGATGCTTTCCTCATCCTCCTCCTCCTCTGAGGTACGCTAATTGTTTTTTACATATACCTTTCTTTAGTTACATTCTAAGGTTTAGAGTGCATGCGATGCAGATATTTTGTGCAATATGCTTGGAGGGTTTGAATCCCGGGGAAGGCCAGGCCATATTTACTGCTGAATGTGCTCACACGTTTCATTTCCAGTGCATAGTCGATAATTTCAAACATGGTAACAAAGTATGTCCCACCTGTCGTACCCAGTGGAAGGATGTTCCATTTCTTCAGCCTGTTCCTAATTCCCAAACCACGTCACTTCTTCCTCCTAGAGTAGCTATGATGCCGGATTTTCTTTACGAACCTCATGGACTTAGGTTTCAAAATATGTCAGGATGGAACCGGGAGCCTAGTATTTTTGATGACGATGAATATATCTCTCCTCAGGATAATGCAAATGGATCTTCCGGTAACGTTGGTGGCGAGAAGGCTATTGAAGTTAAAATGCATCCGGAGGTATCAGCTGTTTCAAGTTCAAGTGTTCATAACAATTTTAATGTGCTTATCCATGTCAAAGCTCCTTATAGAGAAATTTGCAATGGACCTTCGGGGACCGGGTCACGAGTGCCTGTAGACTTAGTCACAGTATTGGATGTTAGCGGAAGTATGGCTGGCCGAAAGATAGCACTTTTGAAACAAGCAATGGGATTTGTGATCAGGAATCTTGGCCCTTCCGATAGATTATCCATCGTGTCATTCTCATCTTCGTCAACTCGTCAGCTTCCACTTACTTGCATGAATGATGAAGGCAGGCAGAAGGCTTTAGAGAAAGTCGAGTCCTTGTACAGCAGTGGCGGTACAAATATTGCCGAAGGGCTGATCAAGGGTGCCAAGGTTATTTCAGACCGAAAGTGGAAGAATCCGGTGAATAGCATCATTTTATTGTCTGACGGGCAAGACACATGCGGTCACAACAACTATAAGGCACTTCTTCCGGATTCAGTAAGTACAAGGTCAGGTACCCAAGTCCACGCTTTTGGATTTGGAGCGGATCATGACTCGGCTTTGATGCATTCGATTGCTGAAAATTCCGGAGGGACATTTTCATTTATAGAGTCTGGTAATGCGATTCAAGATGCATTTGCACAATGCATTGGAGGGCTGTTGAGCGTTGCAGTGCAGGAAGTGAAACTAGAAGTAAAGTGTATTCACCAGGATTTGCAGATAAGTTCGATAAAAGCTGGGAGTTATTTCACCTCCATTGCGAGTGATGCGAGAAGCGGGGTAATAAGCGTCGGGGACTTATGCGAGGAAGAGGAGAGGAACTTTCTACTGTCTCTGAATATCTTAGTGGACAATTCTGGAAGCAGTGACATGCCATTGTTGAAAGTGCATTGTGTATTTAAAGACGCAATGGCGAATGGTATAATGAAAGAAGAAAATACCGAGCTTATCATCCAGAGGCCTGAAAAGGTCGAAAACCCAGTTACGTCCCTTCAAGTTGATAAGCAGCGAAACAGGATGCTAGCAACCGAGGCAATGGCTGAGGCAAAAGCTGCAGCTGAAAATGGGGATTTACCCAAAGCTGTGCGCGTATTGGAAGCATGTAGGAGGTTAATAGAAATGTCCTTATCAGCTAACTCAAGTGATCGATGGAAGAGCGATCTTTGTGCAGAACTGAGTGAAATGCAAGAAAGGATGTCAAGTCGGAGAGTGTACGAGTCTAAGGGAAGGGGGTATGTGTTTTCAGGTTTGAGTTCGCATCAAATGCAAAGAGCTACGACTAGGGGTGACTCTAATCAGAATGGGAGTACGGCTTATCAGACTAAGAACATGAGTGTCATGGTGGCTAAATCTCAAAGCTCTAATTTGAATCAACCTGCAGAGCAGAACCAGACTCGCCGCTAAGCAGTGTGAAAAGCTTGAAAATAAGATTGTTTTTTGCACAAATTGTCAAAGTGTTGAAACATTCCATGCATTTGTTTGACGCTTTCTTCTGTTTGATTTTGTAACGGTTTTCTTTATTATTAATATTATTGATTTGTGAAAAAACCATGTCGTAGTGTCAAAGCATATTGATTAGCTGCTGCATAAAATGGTACGTAATTATTTTATTTAAATAGAATTGGGCCGACACATTATGGAGTGGGCCGCCGCTAGGCATACCACTTTCGCGCCAGTCTGTTGGACTTCCTCGGGCGTCGGAACAAGTCGGCGTCGTCGTGGATTCAGACCGCAACGATCGAAGATGTTGCGCCAAATGGAAAAAAAGCTTGTAAGTTTATGTTTATACTTGGATTACAACGAGGCTGCTCTAATTTGGAATGATGAGTTTTTTTTTTATTCAATTTGGAATGATGAGTTGAGTACGGCATTTATTGATATCTAGGGTTTGATCTAGATTTCGCTATCTCCCGCTTTATGATATTTTATTTGTTGGTTTCGAAGATGCATAAACAAAACATTGGAAGTTTGTCATTTTGTATTGTTTCTTCTTTATTTTTTAAGTTCAATTGCTTGTCTGATATACCAACCTCAATCCCTTTCATTTGTTTGAGGTAAGTTAGTGAAAAAAATGTCATTTTTGTCCCACTCCCATCTGAGTTCAAGTTCAATGCTTCGGTATCGCGTAATGAGATGGCACCCGACCTATGCGTATCAAGATGCATTGTTCCGGGAACTGGTTTTGCAGTCACCAGCCAATTAATCCAGTCTTTTAACTGTTATTTCTCAACTGAGGTTATTTTAACATCCTAATATGAATAATTTATGTCGAGCATTTATGGGGTAAGCTAGTCTGTCTCTTGTTCTATTGGAAATGGAACACACTAGGTGATGGGAGCCTTAAATTGCTTAGACAGCCAGCGTGACCCGAGATCTCGATGGGCTGTCTCCGGTATATAAATTTATCATTAACCAATTACAAACTAGTTATATAAATGTCTGTGGCACAAACTTTCACTGCCTCATTTTATATACTTCCGTTTGCTCATTTTAATCCCTTGTAGTGAATTCAAGCAAGTACGATGATTTGTGGGGTTGTGTCACATGGGGACTTGAGAATCCGGACAACTAGAGAAATGCACGAGTAAGATCCTCTCTTTCTTTGGATAGCCAGTTAGCATTTCCTTTATTCTAGTCATCTAATATGTCGATTTTTGGTATTTCCATGGTGTTAACGAGCTGGTCGTATCCAAATACACAAAAATATCATTACAATAATTTCCAAATAGCTATTAGTCAAGTCAATGCTGAATACAAACAACACGCCACTGCCGTTTCCAAATGGACATTTTCCTATGTTTGTAATGCATTTTAAAACTCAAGAGTACCAGGTAAGGTGCCTTGCTTTATAATTTATTGAAGTGAAAACTCCGTGATGAAATTATATTCATTTATGTCAGTCTCAGACCTCAGTCAGCATTGTGTTTAATTTACTTAATGTTAGATGAACTAGTTAAGAAAACCAGAATTTTTAAAGAGCATTAGGTATATCAGATTTGATGATATTAATAATTCTCACATGATTGACAAACAGTTGTTGAAGTGTGAACATGAGTTGACAGCTACGAAGTTCTCCATATCTGCTTCAACCTGTTTTTCTCTTGCTGTTCTCCTGGCCCTGAATTGCGGAGTTGCAATAGCGGCTAACCGATCATTTTGTTTCCTTGTGTCACACTTTTAAAGCTTCTTTAATTGTCATCTGGTGGTTTTTATACTGTTGAAGCTGAACTCCCTGGTGGGAATTCTTAGAAACCTGAAATGGCTTATTTTACTTCACGATCAGTCAGGTTTTTTTCCCGCTCCTTCCGCATAATACTATGTTTTAAATCAATTTTTATTTACAAGTTTGGATTAGTTGTTTGTCTTAAATTTATGGCACCTTTACACAACGTTATGTGCAAATTTCAGGTTCAGTGATGATCATGATGCTAGAACACATCCAGAAACTGTTGAAGATGGAGGAGACGTGACTTTCAGTTACTGGACAGTTGAAAAAACTGCTTCTGAACAGCCATTCAAGAAAGCTGATCATCGTATTGGAAGAGGGTCTAGAACTTCACTGAAAACAAAAGTGCTGTCAAGGGTCTTCTCAGAGGATTATGATATACTGAAGCGAGATTTTCTGGATCCTAGAGGACCAATAATTCGTCGTTGGAACAAAATATTTCTCTTAACATGTTTGATTTCTTTGTTCCTCGATCCTCTTTTCTTTTATCTACCGGCTGTTAAAAATCACTATTGTATAGATATTGGGAAACCATTGGAAGTCGGCCTGACGGCGGTAAGATCCATTGCTGATTTGTTCTACATGGTTCAGATTTTAGTCCGGTTTCGGACAGCTTATGTAGCTCCCTCTTCCAGAGTTTTCGGAAGAGGTGAACTCGTAATCAGTAGTAAAAAAATTGCGATGAGATATTTGAAAAAGGATTTTTGGTTTGACCTCATTGCTGCTTTGCCGCTACCTCAGGTAACTTTTTCCGCTCATGATTGATTTTTTGCCCTTAAACTATGAACTTATTTTTTGTTGATCTGGCCTTGCAGGTGTTGATTTGGTTTGTTATACCAAACTTGAGCGGCTCAACGGTGACTAACACGAAAAATATGTTAAGGTTCATAATTATTTTCCAGTACATTCCAAGGCTGTTTCTCATATATCCACTGTCAGCTCAAATCGTCAAGACCACAGGAGTCGTCACCGAAACTGCTTGGGCTGGTGCTGCCTATAATCTCATGTTGTACATGTTAGCAAGCCATGTAAGCAAAAGTTAAAACTCTGTTTGTCACTTGAATTTTCCATTTCATTTTCCAATTTTAGATTCAAATAGATTTGCTGAACTCTTCTCAGGTAATAGGAGCTATATGGTATCTTCTGTCGATCGAAAGAGTCGAGGCGTGTTGGAGGGCAGTTTGCCGTCAAGAGAAGTCAGCCTCTTCATTCTGCCTAGACGATTATTTTGATTGTCACACTAAAGGCCTCAAAAGAGAATCATGGTTCAAATCCAGTAATATCACAAGCTTGTGTCAGCCAAAAAACACATTTTACCAATTTGGGATTTATGGCGAAGCATCCACTTCAGCTGTTACTTCCTCCTTGTTCATCAATAAGTACTTTTATTGTCTATGGTGGGGATTGAAAAATCTAAGGTAGTTTTGTTCCGCAGCGAGTTTCTTCTTAGACGGATAAATTGCTACGCGTTGAATCTCATTTTACTCAATGTTCATTCATCTTTCTCATGCAGTTCTTTGGGGCAAAATCTCGCGACAAGCTTATATATTGGGGAAATAATATTTGCTATCATAATTGCAACACTCGGCCTGATTCTCTTTGCACTCCTTATTGGGAATATGCAAGTAAGTTCATCGTTTTCGGCTCACTTTTCTCAAACAAAATGTTCTCAGTTTATCACCTGCTCAACCCTAAGTGTCTGAACTACTCGAGTATATTTACTTTCTTTCTCCATTTCCATTTCCGTTTTTGTTATGTTTTTTTCTCTGTCGATAGACATATTTGCAATCCACCACAGTTCGACTGGAGGAGTGGAGGATCAAGAGGACTGATACCGAGCAATGGATGCACCACAGGCAACTTCCTCAGGTACTAAGAGAGTCGGTGAGGAAATATGATCACTACAAATGGTTAGCCACAAGGGGGGTGGATGAAGAGGCTCTTGTCAAAGATCTTCCTATGGATTTACGTCGCGATATCAAGCGACACCTCTGCTATGATCTTGTCCGACGGGTAATTACTGCTCATTAAAATTATTTCTCCCTTTGTATATCCACAACTTTTTTCTAAGTCTAGTTAGTTCATAACAGGTGCCATTGTTTGATCAAATGGATGAAAGAATGATAGACGCAATTTGCGAGAGGCTTAAACCAGCCTTATGTACTGAAGGTACATTTCTAGTAAGGGAAGGAGACCCAGTTAACGAAATGTTATTCATTATCCGAGGTCACTTAGATTCGTACACCACAAATGGTGGCCGAACAGGCTTCTTCAACTCGTGTCGAATCGGTCCAGGCGACTTTTGTGGGGAAGAACTTTTGACATGGGCTTTAGACCCGCGTCTGGGTGTCATACTTCCTTCTTCCACTCGAACAGTCAAGTCAATCCAGGAAGTAGAAGCATTCGCCTTAATGGCTGATGACTTGACTTTCGTTGCGTCTCAGTTCAGAAAATTGCATAGCAAACAAGTGAGACATAAGTTCAGATTCTACTCTCACCAATGGCGTACATGGGCTGCATGTTTTGTCCAAGCTGCGTGGCGACGGTACAAGAAAAGGAAAGAAGTTGCGGAACTCAGGGCTAAGGAAAACTTAATGTTGTCAGGATCCGCTTCTCTTTTTGCGGCAAAGTTGGCAGCTAGTAGGAGATTTCCGACTGCTACACATTCTACGTCAGATTCTGTGGCCGTCAGCCCGTTGAAAAAACCGGCTGAGCCAGATTTCGAAGAGTAAGAAACCATTTATATGTACATTGATATGTTAGATGGGAATACATTGATCTCAAAATTATTTGTATCTTGGAATTGTTATTTTGCCAAAACGAAAGAGGCATTCGTGGTTATTAGTAAATGCCAAAATGTGAGTTTTGAAGGCATCAAGTTGGTATTAGTGACAATTTATGTGTGTTGCTGCTTAAATATCAATAGAGAGTGAGTTCAGCCTCCGTTGAAATTTCTTAATCGATAAGAGATTTTAAATGACTCAGATGCACAACGGCATCGTTTATATTCACATTCAATGAAAGCTCGCCGTTAGTTCGATTTCGCTTCTCTTCCTCTCCGCTATCGCGCATCTCTCACTCCGATCACCTCGATTGAAACTCAGATTTCCTCTTCCAATCGATCCGAAAACTTCCACTGCGTTGTGTTATTCCTCGGTATTGCATCCTCGATCCGTTTTTTCCGATTTGGTTAGGTTTTGATTTTTAATACTCTACAGCGCATTATTGTGTATTTTGAATGTCTTCTTGTTTTTGAACATTTCAAAATCTGTACAAAAAGTTTAGTATTAATAGGATTGCTTTGAATTGAAGGTTTAGGGATTAGTTGATTTGTTTTCATTTATATTGCTCTTCATTTCGTATTCTTGTTATATTATGTCAATGCAGTTGAGTTAGACATTGAATCTGATATGTTGAGCCAGGAATCAGACATCAAAAAAGTACAGAGTCTTGGTTTGAAACTTGAAAAGATATCCAGGGGATTCTTATTCATTGTAACCGTGCCTGATAAAGGCTTCACGTCATGGGAACGATAACTCGCAGGTTTGATAAATTATATTATGTCATTTCTTTATGTCTAATATGATGTTTATGCGATAAGAAGTTCCGCCTCTGTCAGATATTTGAACTCTTTAAGACTGGATATATTTTTATTTTGTAGACAGACTTTTCATTTGATTGAATGTTTTGTTCGTTTTTCAGTGGAGGATTAAAGAGGCCTAATGATGGTGCCAGAATTCTTATCGCTACTCTTATAGGCATGGTTATTGGGTTTGTTGTTGGTGTTTCCTTTCCATCTGTGACCCTGACCAAGGTGCGCTAGATACTGATTGTATCATGTTTGTACTCGGAAGCTGGTTTTAGTTTATCAGTGATTGCTCATATGTATATGTTTGTTTAGTCATTTGTTTTTTTCCAGATTTATTTGCCTTCAAGCCTACAGTCATCTCTTGATTTTGTCCCCAAGGACAATCAGGTATCTGGCAAACCATCTCTTGAAGAGTCTGGATCAGAAAGTGTCATCAAGGTACATTATTCTCTATTATCAAGTACTGCGATGGATTCTTGGAGAGAGTTAATTGACAGTGACTTTTTGGGCAACTAACACTACAACGCTTCTAATTCTCTTGCTTCATCATTTTTTTGTAAGGAGTAAAATAATCATATATAAATTTTCTCACTTGAGTGTCTCATTGAACTGCAGATCTATGTTCCGACAAATCCCCGAGGAGCAGAATCATTGCCACCTGGAATCGTTGAGTCAGAATCTGATTTCTTTCTTCGTAGGCTCTGGGGTGATCCTAGCCAGGTTTATTCCTCTCTTTTTATTTATTTTTGGTTACATTTTAGGTGTCGGTAAATGATAGCTGTAATTTACTTTGAGTTGGCAACTGACAAAGACACCAAACTACAGGATCTTCCAAAGAAACCAAAGTACTTAGTAACATTCACTGTTGGCCTCGGTCAAAAGGAGAACATCAATTCATGTGTTAAAAAGGTTAACTTATAGACGACTTCCTATCTCTCTCGACCCCAGTAATTCTTGGTTGTTTTACCAAAAGTTTGTTGCAGTTTTCAGACGATTTCCAAATTTTGCTTTTTCATTACGATGGTCAAACTACTGAATGGGATGAATATGAATGGTCAAAGAGAGCGATTCATATCAGTGTAAAAAAACAAACAAAGTGGTAAGATTAACCATTCCATGTTTCTCAACATTTTACGTCCTCGCAGTATGATAATTTACAAATCTATACGGTATGGTGTGGCCACTCGGCTCTGATGGTCGAAAGTCTTTGTTTACGCTTAAGGTCACAATTTTCACAGGTGGTACGCAAAAAGGTTCTTGCACCCTGATATTGTTGCAGCTTATGAGTACATCTTTATTTGGGACGAAGATCTTGGTGTTGAGCACTTCATTGGGGAGAAGTAATCGTTTTACTGCCACTGGCATTTATTCACTTGCAACTATGCAATATTTGCATTTCTTGTTTTGTTTTTATAGACTGCATTCTTGGTGTTTGCTAGGTTTATTCAACTGGTAAAGAAGCATGGTTTAGAGATAGCCCAACCCGGTCTTGAGCCCAATAACGGGCTAACATGGGAGATGACGAAAAGGAGAGGTGATAAAGAAGTTCACAAGTAAGTAGTCCAATCATAACCTCTCATAAATTCCATATCATCTTCTGTTGGAGTCTTCTTATTTATATTCTTAAATTAACAGAGTTACCGAGGAGAAACCAGGCTGGTGTAATGATCCCCATTTGCCTCCATGTGCAGCGTATGGTTCAATATGCTATTCACTTTTTTCTTTACACACTCTTTTCACATCAAAAAGATGTGAAATGGCTCACCTTTGGATCCCCTAGAAACAAGTATTTCGGATAATTCTATGGGGGGTGATCCTCTTTGACTTCTTCTATCTGGCTGGCTTGACTTGATAGTTCTTTAACGAATGATTGATGAGTAAAGTTGGTTCATATTATAAGTTGAGATAGAGTTGTGGGAGCTTCTTTTTCCTTTCTTTTTTTCTCAATCAGAGAGATGCCCCGATTTATATTGTCATTGGTGACTGTTATCTTTTTAAATCCAATGTTTGCTAGGGGTAACTGATATTACATAAACTGAAACTGCTAATATTGTTGTGAATATGCAGTGCCTTAAAAAGGAATAGAACAATGTGGTGCTGATACATGTGATAATACGGGAATAGATTGATAAAAAGTTGTCTTGAAAGTTTTCGAACATAACTTATTTAAAAGAGACATTAGATTTGCTACCACGAATTAACATCTTCTGTCCACCATGTATGGAACTCAGATTTGTGGAAATTATGGCCCCTGTCTTTTCTAGAAAAGCTTGGCGTTGTGTATGGTATATGATTCAGGTAACATGAGCAATATATATGCTTTTTCCCAGACTTTATGAATTTGAGTTTCTCGTTATGTTTTTTTGTTTTTGCAGAATGATTTAGTTCATGGATGGGGACTGGACTTTGCATTAAGAAGATGTGTTGATGTGAGTGATTTGTCTTGCAGTTGTTTCCATAACTTGTGCCCCCAGAGAGTGTTTCATAGTTATCTTTACCTTATTTAGCTATGTTTAACATAAATATGTTTTTGTATCTCTTTCCTTCAGCCTGCACATGAGAAGATTGGTGTTGTTGACGCACAGTGGGTTGTTCATCAAGTAATTCCTTCACTTGGTAGTCAGGTAAAATCTGACTACTTATATTCCCACTGGAATCAACAACAGATTTCTGAACTGTGTAGGATGTTATTCATCATGATTAATGTTCAAGTATAGTTAGTCCCATTACCACTGCATGATATATTTGCATCTCAATCATATTCGCATGATTACAGGGCACATCAGAGAATGGTAAAGCTCCGTGGGAAGGGGTAGGCAACTGAACACTCATGTTTTTTCTTATTTGTTGTGGATGTATGACTTTTAGTGTTCGTTCACCAATTTCAACTCTTCACCTGCAGGTAAGAGAAAGATGCAAGAGCGAATGGGCAGAATTCCAGTCCCGCCTTGCTGCTGCAGACAAACAGTACCTAGCACAAACGGGGAATGCATAATCTCATGCTGTACATGACTTCTTTATTCTTCATCAGGGAGTTGTAGCTCCTTTGTGTATTCTGTAGCAATTCAGAATTTGGGTTTAGTTCAGAAGAATTTTTTTCATGAGATATACCATCTGTTTTAGTTCCTCTAATGGATCTCCCTCTACCTGCAACTAATTACTTCTATTTTCATGTATTGGACCAACCGGGTATGCAACTGAATAAAATCAAGAAAGTTAAGGACTAAAATGTATGGAGTGAATTTGCTTATACTGCAAGGCACAGACTCAGCTTCAATATGAAATTTCAATAGCTTCTTGTCCTCACCTTACTCAACTAAGTTGCCCGCACCTCCCTGTCTCTGGAGATCTCATTACTCCTCTAAACTGAGCTTACGCCCAATTCATCAATGGAAACACAAAACCATCTGCTATTCTTTCATTAGAGCTGATCTGAAGCATTGCATGATCAGGAGTTGGGATTTTGGACCAACAAGTCATTGCAATCTTTAATGATAATAAAGGCTCTGTTTTAACTCATTCTTTTCCAAAACATGTAGTAATGTATAGAGATGCAAGTTGCAGTATCTGTTACATGAACGTACATCTCGGTATATGACAGGGATTCATAAAATGCACAAGTGCTTCTATCGGCTTTCTCCCACAGTAAAATAACTATGACCATTCCCTTCATTATTACATGTTGTATAACAAGAACAAAAAGTTCCAGAATCGATCATATTTAGTCTGTTAGGAGATGCCTAAATTTTTCTCAACTTTAGTATACTGATATCCAAAGTCCCTCCACAAAATCATTATGGAGGGCATATATCTGCCTCTTTTTTTAATCCACCTGACCTTTGGAAGCTATTCCGGAGATGATCCACCCTACAGAACAAGCAATTGCTATCAGCATCTATGTCTAAGTTGATGCTTCACATTAAAGACAGCAATGAAACTGAAGAAGCCTTCCATCTCCTTTATGGTTGGATATGGTGCGACTGCAGCAAAATTTTAGTGAAACCAGGTTGTTGAATCCTGTTTTGAAATCTGACCTACATTTCCTCTAGATATGTCATAAGAGGTTGCATCGTACGGAGCACTGTAGATCATGTCAAGTGTTTTTCCACCTAAAAGAGATTCACATGGGATTGAGTCCATTGGATTGGCAAACTGATTTGCCTCTTGAATCAGCATCTGATGATTAATGGAGTTTGGATAACCTTGGAAGATATTTTGATCAAGACCGATCTCCGACCTCTTAGGCAGATGATTACCATTTTCTTTGTTATCATAGTTGTTGGGGAAAGACACCAAACTGCCTGTCAGTCCCTGCCTGTTTCCATTCAGTACATTCCCACATGGATTGTGGAGACGCTGTTGAAACTCAAAATTGACAGTTTTCATTCTGGATGAGCTATTTCTAAAATGGCATGCCAACTGATGGTTGTCTCTAGATGACCTGTCCTGAAAACCAAGTCGGGGTTCACTATAAGGGCACTGAAGGCTTTCACAAGTATAAACTTCGCAGCTGATACGTTTTTCAAACTCACTGGTTGTTTTTCTCTTGTTAGAAAAACTGATGTTTGATAAAGCTGAAACTTGGATATCAGAGTTAGATCCAATGAGAGGATTCCCTTGGAGATCAAATGATTCAGCTACCTGAACATCATACTTGCCACAATCCTCAGCTTCAAAAGACTCATTGTTATCAAATGAAGCAAACACGGAATGAGGGTACAGGGCTTTAGCAACAGCTTCTTCTTGATTTACAACATCGAGCCATGTAGAAGTCTCCTTGGCTGTCATCTTATCCTGCAAACATTTTGATTGGCGCACAACCTTCCTGATCTTATAAAAATTTGGAGATATGTGCTTAATCACGGCAGTCAACACACCAACTTTCCACAACTTCTTCAAGTCATGAGGCTTCTTGTAAGGAGGAGGACCTTGTGATTCAGGCAATCCCAGTTGACCCCACCAGTGCTCATCTCCAGTAGGCCACCAAGGTGGTGCCACCCCTTTCTCCAAAGGATAACGTCTCTGCGGAGGATCACAATGCTGCATTAGTGCAGATAAAAGAGACCCGATTGTCGTATCTTGCAGCTCTTGCAATGTAATTGTAATAGCAGCAGGTAATTTAAGACTTCTCGCGTTTGGAATCATATTATCCTTGATGTACTTTTGAATTGCAGCTGGTCCATTACGCTCGAATCTAACTTTATCTTTCCACCACTCTCGGAGATTGTCAGAAGCTCCAGTCACAGGTTTACCATTCTCTGGAATAATTCCATAAACAAATCCCTGAGCATTGCAGACCTCCATCATTTTCAACATATATTTCAAAATTCCATCTTGAGCCCTTGACATCTTCTTCCTCCTCGCTTTCTCAAGTGACTGCTGGCTCTTTTGAGAACCAGCATATCCATCCTCTTTACTCTTTTGTCGCTCTCTAAGATGCTTAATACGGATCTTGTCTCTCAACATCCTCATCTCAAGTGCAGCAACATCAATCTCCTCATCACTTGAGTCATCACAGAGCACAGACTCTGACCCATTCAGCAAATTTGGTACACTATTGTCAGTGCAACATCCAGAAAGGAATGCAAGCTCATCAAACGCCATGGCAAAGGTACAAACCTGAATAAGAAGAAAATCGATTGTTATTGAACCAATCAATACATATTTGATCAGTCACTCACATCATATGCAAAACAAAAGAATTCAATGACCATAAACAACTCAGTTTGCATCAACGTCATACACTCACAAAACAATTCAAACCCTCAAAAACAAAGTGTATTTCATCAAACAAGTAACCGGCAAACCCTTGGGGACAGTTTCAATCGAATCCTCCATAGCAAAACACTCACAGTAGCAGTAGTCAATCCCAAAACACTTGTCAATCCAATTCAACAGCCAAGCGAGTGTCTATCAGCGGATGAGAAATCACTGAATTCTAACGACAACCCTTGTCCTGAATGGCGATGCTGGCAAGTGGGATCGGATGAGTTGGAGTTGCGGAGTGGAAAGTTGTCGCCTTTCGAATTGTCGGACGTAAAGTGCATTATATGCAGGAATTGGTGTTAAAACGTTCCAATGGATTTGGATATGAACATTTAAGGAATGAAGAGTGTGTTTGTGTGGGAAGCGTGTGGACAGCTAATAATTACTCAATAATTTGGATTTTTTATGAAGCAAATAAGTGTTAGATACATTTCATTTTTCAATGATGAAATTTGATTTGAAAATTGTCGTTAGAGATATGGCATTATGTATTTTTAGGAAAAATTCAAAAAAAAACATTTTAATTAATAATAATTAATCATATATTTTGAGTGAGACAGATTAAGGCTAACTAATATTAGTTATGAGTTTAAAATTCAACTTTTTCGTAAATTTACTCTTAACTTAAAACTCAAAAATTGTATGATGTGGAAATCATAAAAGTAAAAACTGGCATTGGAATTTTGTGAAACACTCAATTTTGAAACCCAATTCCAAATTGAATCAATCCATACAAATCACCTATCATGGGTTAGTTAAATTGGCAAGAGCCGAAGATAGAAGGAGAAGCAGTGAGGATGAGAGTAGAGGTAGAGGTCGAGACAAAATTAGTGGAAACGGAGGTGAAAGCTGAGACACAAGGGGACAAGGAAGTAGAGGGGATTATTCTCCGCCACAATCAAATCAACATACACTGTTATATAAAAATGGAAATTCTCTGACAAGTTATAGAAGTTTACTAACTCCTCCAAATGATCCAGTACTCCAATTAGAGTTAGAGGTCATAATGTACTGAAGAAGTTTGTGTCAAAGTTGGGATTTAGGGGATGAGGAACGTTCATTTGCGAATTGAGACCCCTTAATCTACCGTCCATCTTTTTTATTAAATTGAAGGAAATATTGCCACGTGTAAGTGTTTATCTGCCACGTAAATGCTTTATCAACAACTGCAGCTTTATGTTTCTTCACTTAAGGCAGATAGTCTTACAAATTTTTGTTTCTCTTTCATTGTACAACATCAAAGTAATTTTTGTAACTTATACGCATAATTACTTTTGCACATAGATAACTTTTTATACATAGTGTGCACAATTATTTTTGCAGATTTTTGTATATAGACATATGAAAGATAACTTTATTGTCAATTGTCATGAATATTCAAGCGCAATATGCATACAAGTGTGTGCACATAGTTAACTTATCATACTCATTTGACAAGATATTTAAAAACCATTCCGTAGCCTATTTCAGACTCATTCAACAACCCATATCAAATTCATTCAACAACCCATATGAAATACTATATGAAACTTCAAGCTTTGAGGTGAGTTGAGAGGATGAAGGAGGGTGAACCGGTGAGGAGGAGAGATCCATTTAATGATGATTGAAGAAATGAGTAGATGAATTGAGGGTTTGAGAAGAGAGAGAGTCTGAGGAGGGAGAGAGTTTGAGGTGAGAGACTCTGAGGTAAGAGAGAAATACTCAATTTATTTTATTATCTATTTTACTCTTATGAGTGCATGTATGCACATTTATGAATGTGCACATGTCATCATCTTGTAATTGTGCATAATTACTATCAACCGTCCAATTTCGTCCTGCGTCTCACAGGAACCGAACTCTTTAGGGATTATTAATTATAGCCTAATTAGTTTTAGCCATAATCCTACGAGTTACACACAACGATCAAGTCACATCTTCCCTTTTCAACCAAACACCACCCTCAGTCAGTTTAGGTACAATGAGACCAAACCTTCAATTAAAGCTGCACTGAACCTCACATTAGTTACAAGCTTAAAATAACCACTACTTATTGAAATATAAAGATTATAGTAAGGATTAAGGGTTTGAATCTTAATTTATTAAATAGGATCATTCCATTTACTGACCAAATAACCGACAAAGATGTGTAATGGTTTATAAAGATTGATAGGTAGCATGACTGAATTCATATGAGAAGATGATTGTGTGTTCAATGACAGAGGAATGGAAACTAATATTGAACTCGGATACTGGTAATATTGGCGTGAGGAGTTGGATTATACAATATGTTCATTTGAGATTACCTTAGCCCATGATGTGAACAAGAGTCTTCCATGTTACAAATAATCCATGCATGCATGTATTGCTATTGATATATTTGTAGTTAAATCTATAATTTTGGTTCTTAATGTGGAGAGTTTGTTTGATTAGGTGTTATGTGTCTTGATGGTATTTTAGGTTATTGTGGCTTGAATAGTTTTTATACTTGCCTTCTGTAAGATTTCGTGATATTTGTGTGTTGATGCTTCTACATTGACTTCAAACATATTATCAAAATTAATGTGCAATACTTTAAAATTCAATATGTTCAACTTTGTGTAGTTGTGTCTTATAGGAACCCTAACCATAACCATAATATGTTCAACTATATATATATTGTTAAAACGTAATTTGATTCATGGATAATCAAAAAATAAATACAAAAAAACTACATGCATATGTTTTGCACTTGTAAATCTAATATTCAAAATATTACATATTTGTCAAAAAAATTGAAATGAATACATTTGTGAAACAAAATTAAATAATATATCAATTGAATCGAAAAATAAATGAATATAAACTTAACTAAAATACTAATCAAATAATGAATATAAATTAAACTAAATGCATATGTTTTGCACTTAATATAAATAAAATTAAGTAAAGGATTAGGTGAAAAGTATTAGTTTGATTGAAAAGTGAAAAGAATCAGGTGGAGGAAGGGGGAGGGGACGTCGGGGCAGTGGAGATGCAGGCAGCAGGGTGTAAGGTGGAGGAGGCGGCAGACGTAGATGATCCAGTACCCGGGGTAGATCCCATTAGTGTTAGAATATTTAAATTAGTGAAGAAATTAGTGGTTAAGTTAGGGTTTAGGGGATTCTTAGTGGTTCGTTATTAGTTTTAACAATTGTTTTAGGAGTTACTCAGATCAAAGACATCACATCTTCCTTCTCCGTCCCAGACGCCGACCTTAGTCAGTTAGAATACAATGATTCTGAAGCAACACTTAGAGTTGCCGTCAACTTTACCTTAGCTGCAAACTTGAAATATTCGATCAGTAACAGGTATTAAGATTCGAATAGCAGTTCATGGTTTGGATTTTGGTTTATTAAATAGGTTCCTTCCATTTCCGACCAAACAACAGATAAAAATGTGTATTGGTTTATTAGGATCGATAGGCTGATCAGGTTGAATTCATATGAAAAGAAAATTGTGTCCTCGATGATAGATAATGAGAAGCTGAGATTGATCTTGGAGATTGAAAATGCAGGGAGTGAGGACTTAGATAATACAATCTGTCCGATTGAGATTACGCTACCCCATAAGGCGATCAAAAGTCTTCCATGTTACAAATCAGGTATTAATTAATTTTGATATTTGTAGTTAAATGCTCCATATTGTTTATCTAATGACCTCTAACCTTTTAATTTTCATTACAGGAATGCCATTTTATTCCTTGGTAAATGTAAGTATATGTAGTTTCCAGTAGTAAATTTGAAATCTTTATGCTACAAATGGGGTACATTCTGAACTGTCTCTGCTGTAGAACTAAAACAGTTCATAATTGTTATGTTATAAGCCATTTAATGATAAATGCATCTCTGGTCCAGTACCCGGGGTAGATCCCATTAGTGTTAGAATATTTAAATTAGTGAAAAAATTAGTGGTTAAGTTAGGGTTTAGGGGATTCTTAGTGGTTCCGTTATTAGTTTTAACAATTGTTTTAGGAGTTACTCAGATCAGAGACATCACATCTTCCTTCTCCGTCCCAGACGCCAACCTTAGTCAGTTAAAATACAATAATTCTGAAGCAACACTTAGAGTTGCCGTCAACTTTACCTTAGCTGCAAACTTGAAATATGCGATCAGTAACAGGCAGATTAAGATTCGAATAGCAGTTCATGGTTTGGATTTTGTTTATTAAATAGGCTCCTTCCATTTCCCGACCAAACAACAGATAAAAATGTGTTTTGGTTTATTAGGATCGATAGGCTGATCAGGTTGAATTCATATGAAAAGAAAATTGTGTCCTCGATGATAGATAATGAGAAGCTGAGATTGATCTTGGAGACTGAAAATGTAGGGAGTGAGGACTTAGATAATACAATCTGTCCGATTGAGATTACGCTACCCCTTAAGGCGATCAAAAGTCTTCCATGTTACAAATCAGGTATTAATTAATTTTGATATTTGTAGTTAAATGCTCCATATTATTTATCTAATGACCTCTAACCTTTTAATTTTCATTACAGGAATGCCATTTTGATTTCTTGGTAAATGTAAGTATATGTAGTTTCCAGTAGTAAATTTGAAATCTTTATGCTACAAATGGGGTACATTCTGAACTGTCTCTGCTGTAGAACTAAAACAGTTCATAATTGTTATGTTATAAGCCATTTATTGATGAATGCATCTCTGGTCCAGTACCCGGGGTAGATCCCATTAGTGTTAGAATATTTAAATTAGTGAAGAAATTAGTGGTTAAGTTAGGGTTTAGGGGATTCTTAGTGGTTCTGTTATTAGTTTTAACAATTATTTTAGGAGTTACTCAGAACAGAGACATCACATCTTCCTTCTCCGTCCCAAACTCCAACCTTAGTCAGTTAGAATACAATGATTCTGAAGCAACACTTAGAGTTGCTGTCAACTTTACCTTAGCTGCAAACTTGAAATATCTAATCAGTAACATGCAGATTAAGATTCGAATAGCAGTTCAGGGTTTGGATTTTGGTTTATTAAATAGGTTCCTTCCATTTCCCGACCAAACAACAGATAAAAATGTGTTTTGGTTTCTTAGGATCGATAGGCTGATCAGGTTGAATTCATATGAAAAGAAAATTGTGTCCTCGATGATAGATAATGAGAAGTTGAGATTGATCTTGGAGATTGAAAATGTAGGGAGTGAGGACTTAGATAATACAATCTGTCCGATTGAGATTACGCTACCCCATAAGGCGATCAAAAGTCTTCCATGTTACAAATCAGGTATTAATTAATTTTGATATTTCTAATTAAATGCTCCATATTGTTTATCTAATGACCTCTAACCTTTTAATTTTCATTACAGGAATGCCATTTTGATTCCTTGGTAAATGTAAGTATATGTAGTTTCCAGTAGTAAATTTGAAATCTTTATGCTACAAATGGGGTACATTCTGAACTGTCTCTGCTGTAGAACTAAAACAATTCATAACTGTTATGTTATAAGCCATTTAATGATAAATGATATCTGGTCCAGTACCCGGGGTAGATCCCATTAGTGTTAGAATATTTAAATTAGTGAAGAAATTAGTGGTTAAGTTAGGGTTTAGGGGATTCTTAGTGGTTCCGTTATTAGTTTTAACAATTGTTTTAGGAGTTACTCAGACCAGAGACATCACATCTTCCTTCTCCGTCCCAGACGCCAACCTTAGTAAGTTAGAATACAATGATTCTGAAGCAACACTTAGAGTTGCCGTCAACTTTACCTTAGCTGCAAACTTGAAATATCCGATCAGTAACAGGCATAGTAACAGGCATATCTGCCATCACATTTTTATTATATATATATGGAGTGCGTATCTGGTGGATCCACCCAAAATGGTAGATTCATGAGTCATCATCTGGACCACAGGTTTGATGGATTGGAGGGTTAGTACTGTGACACGTGTGAGGGGGATAAAAAGTGTGATTCGGTTAGTAATGAACTGGGTTTTAATGGCAAGAGTGTTGTGAGGGTAGTTAGGTCATTTATGTGAGACGCTCCTTTGTTTCACTTCTCACGTCTCACATTATTCGTGAAATCTACTCCCGTTGAAACCCGTGGGTCTGATTTAGAAACCAGAGAGCGCGACGAAGAGGCGACGCAGCGGGTGGAGAGAGGAATTCGAAAACAGAGAGCGCGACGAAGAGGCGACCGACGTGGGAGTGATTTAGGTGGTAAAGAGGCAGGCGGACGGACCGGGTATGATTCTTATGGTTGTTGTGTGAAACTTGATTTTGAATTTAGGGTTTGGTAAAATTGTAGAGTATATGATGCGTTTTGGGGGTCCGATAGTCAATACTGAGATGTATGTTTGGATGTGTGGGGTTTGAGTCACTTAGATGGAGGTTTGGATGTGTGTGACTAGGCATTGCTGATTTTTGAATATTACAACAAATGATAGAGTCAGTGAGATGGAGATTTGGAAGGGTTTGAGTCACTGTAATAAACTGATTGTTTGTTTTATCAATTGAAGGCGCATTGATATAACAAAATGAAGAAGGGGGAGTTCAGGTACTCAGCACGGTGGTTAGGGGTGCAAGTGAACCGATACGCTCGCGAGCTACTCGTGAAAGTAGTCGGTCAAAGCTTGGTCAAAGCTCGGCTCGAATTTAAACGAGTCAAGCTTGAACAAGATTTGATGCTCGTTTAGTAAACGAGCCGAACATGAACATATTGATACTCGGCTCGAATAAGCTCGTGAACTACTCGATTATATTAATATATATTAAATTATATTCATATATGATGAAAATAAATTATTAATCATTATAAAAATAAGATGGTAGTAGAACTTAGCAATATAAATACAATAATACATACAATTTTCAACAAATTAGATAACATTGGATAATAAATAAGTAAAAATCAACACACCAAAGTAAGTTTGTAAAACTTATATCCCACATCGATTTTTTGTATGTACATTTAACACAACCCATATTATAAATAAGCAATGATACTTAGTGTTACAATTGTGGTTATGGACCACAAATTTTCTAAAGGCCCATTTAACCCTTAACTATACTTGATTCGAGCTTTAATCGAGCTTTAGTCGAGCTTTAATTGAGTTTAGACGAGATTTGGTCGAGCTTTAATTGAGCTTGAGTCGAGCTCGAGTATTTAAGTTTTTTGACGAGTCGAGCTCGAGCTTATTTTGGAAAGGCTCGAACAAGCTCAAACCGAGCTCAAGCACAGTTAGTTTTATACGAGTCGAGCTCGAGCAGCCTGATACTCGGCTCGGCTCGGCTCGTTTGCACCCCTAACGGTGGTGTGAAGCGAAGACGGAAAAATGATTCGCGTAGAGCAGCAGATCATGACCAACAATTCAGCTCGGGAGGTATATCTGTATTTTCAGGATATTTTGATGTGCAAATGTTGTTGGTTTGTATGTTTTGAGAATGTTATTGTTGAATTGTTTTACATGCTGAGGAGAGTGAAACAGAAATTCCAATTGTTAGACGAAAGCGGCAAAGAGGACAAACAGATTTTGAAAAGAATGTGGTTGGGAAACAAAAGGCAGGACTGCTAAAAACTAGAAGCTTGCCAAAGACTTTGGTTGATGGAATCACGAGGTTAACAAATGAAAAAAAAAACGAAGTGAGAGAGATGGGATTTGGGAAGATATTGGGGTTGACTATCAACCGAATACATAATTTGTTAGGGATTCAGCTTCTGCAAGCATTCGATACGGAGTCATGTTCTCTGAGATGGGGCAGTAAGATAATACCAATTACAGAGAAGATGGTGAAGAAGATATTAGGGCTGCCAAAGGGAAATAAGGAGATTGTGTTGAGGAAACATGCCAACCAATATAATTAACGCTGATGCAGTGGAAACGGTTAATGCGATGTGAAACTGGGAAGTGTAGTTTGGGCAAGGTAGTTTCAAAGTTGAGGGATTCAACAAACCGGTTAAGCGGACGGTGGTTTGGGACGCTTACAATTTTTTACAATACAATGGTGCGTAGTAGCACAAACGGTGGCGTTGTTGCAGTTTAGAGTTGCATTTTATAGTTATTTGAATGTTGAAAAATAAAAGACAATCCAGCAGAATAATATATGTGGATTGGAAAGTGACGGCACGTCGTTGTGTGCTGCAAACTTGTCCCTAGTCTCCTCCTTAGTATAGTCGGGTAAGTAGGGGTCGAATTCACAGAGAACGGTGAGAAGTTAACTTTTATCTACAACTAAAATTAGGTTAGTGAGCAAGTAAGTGAACAAATAAGAGAAACAGTGCGCACGTACTACTGGAGCGCAGAATGCAAATATGAGAGTTAGACAATAAACCAGAGATGAGCTCAGCTTAGACTTATCCACTATAAACTTTATGTTTATCACGGGTTTCTAAAGATCTATGACAGATTGTTCACGTAAGCTAAGGTCCGATAAAGGCTTAATAACTTACACATATATTTCGGTAAAAGTCTATATGATATTACTACCCAACCTAGTCTAATTAACCACGAATCCGATAAAAGTAGTGATTAACTATTGATCAGTGTTAGAAATGTCTATTTCAAGCCCCTACTTTCATGCTTATTTCCCATGATTAGAACGTAAAAGATATTACTTTTGATACTTTGATTAATGTTTCAGGTCAAAAACACGATTTCCGCCTTACGAAGGAGCGTACATGGAAATATGAGGAAAAGCACGTGAATTCAGCCTAAATCAGTCATAATTAGGAGCATTTCTGCAATCCTTAGACCGAGTGTACTAAAGTACTTTATTCGAGCTAAAACAAGCCAAAGACTCATGTTACTCGACCGAGTAAACTCACTGCTCGAGCAAGTCAGCACGTGACCAAGACTCTTCGTATGGACTCTCTACATTTAATACAAGTGGATAAGCTAGACCTTCTACTTACTCGACCATTTAATACGAGTGGATAAGTTAGACCTTTCATTCTACTCGACCATTTTGATTACTCTTCACTATAAAAGCATCACAAGAGACACCAAGCAAAAGGAGGAGGGGAGAGACCCTACCCGATCAAGTGATTCAGATTAGTCGAGTACCCAAGTGGGTGAAGTTAAAAAGAGCTCGAGGACCGTTCGGATTACACAAGACCATCCGACTTCTATTTGTACTCGAGATAACAAGGAGAGGAGCAGCAGCTTGGAACTCGATCCTGGAACATCAATCACTGAGAATTTCTAAACTTTTACTCTTTTTTATTTATAATCATTTGAATATGTTTTCATTCTCACTCGAGATGAGTGAGTAGTTTCCTTATGATGGGGATTTGATGAATCGCTAATGCTTATAAATAACTGGAACATGATTATCTAATTTACATGAATCAATTCTTGTATTATGTGTGTTGAATCATACCCGAGCACTACGTCCAGGTGTCTTGAAAAAAGTCTAGAAGAGTAGGTCGAGTAGTATTTTCTAGGAAAGGACCGAGAGGTGAACTTAGACTATTTTGGAATCAATACAACCATTAGATCGAGTATATTAGCAAAGCAGGAACAACGAGTATATTTAGTGCATGAATGTATTACTAAGCATATTTGGACAGATTAGTGAAAACACCGGAAGGAATGAAGCCAGTCGAGTAGATGTTTACGTGCGAGTCCAACGTTCGGGAGTGAGGATTCGTATTCTAATGCTACTCAGTCTAAATTCTATAATATAAATCCAACATTCGGGAGTGAGAATTTATATTATCATATAACTATATGTTCTAGATTAAATTATCATCAAGAAGGAAATTCATAACTATAATCTATATCATGCTCGAGTGAAACCATAAGTATTAGCGGAGGATTCTCATCTTTGTCATAGTTTTTATATTTGATAACAAATCTTTTCTTTTTCTAAACATTGCCTTTAAAATAAATAAAATACTTAAGAAATATTTTGAAAGCTAGTAATCGGTTTTAAAAGTATAGCTTAACTCCACTGTTCTCTTGGGTTCGACACTAGGTCACCCCTAGTTTTATAAATTCTTTTGAGTTGCGTGTTGGAATATTTATTCGCTAAATCACATCACGTCAACTATTCTAGTGCTACTCCTATCATTCACTGTAACAAATCTCTGATAGTTTAACGATAGATAATAGATTCTGTAATTAAGTCTGCGGGTAAAGGCTTCGCTTAACTATCTAACCTAGTTATCATGCAAGTATGCTCGGAGTAATAATACTAAACAGGTCATGAATTGGTTGAGTACCCAGATTGTCAAGAATTGGTTGAGATACACCATAATTTGGTATTAAAATGGGTGTGAAAGAACAATGGGCATCTGTCTTTGGGGCATCCGAAGTTGCATCTAGAAGTGACCAGCTTGAAGATGATACACCTATCAAACACACACAAGAAGGGATGATTAGTGCCGAAGAGGGCAAATCACATGTTGATGAAGGAGAAAACAATGGGGAGAGCGAGGATATTGTTGAAGTTACTAAGGTGGTATATACTATAGAAGGTGAGAAAGGGTTGGACAAAATCTGCGATGTTATTGATGGGGAGGATGGAGGCAGTGAAGAAGGTGGGAATGCTCAGGTGCAATTTGTGAGGGTACAAGGGAAGTTTGGGAACAAATTCGAGCGTAGACGTCAAACTAATGCATCAACAGAAAGATGTACTGTGGATGTTGATGTGAATGAAGAAGACTGCTCAGGAATCGATATTGAAGCCCCAAACTTCAGTTTACAACCAAGTCAGTCGGTGCAAAATTGTCCTGGCAAATGTGCACTTGTGGAAGCGAGTGAAGAGTTATCAAATACTGCCATTGTAGTGTACCAGGGGTCTAAGGCAGGAGATGTGGGTGCTCTGCCGGTTAAAGAAGAGACCAGCGTAGAGCGGTTAGAGAAAAGGGACACGGAGAAGGGTTTGAATGGGGGAGGCGATGATTGGTTGATTAGCGATGAAGTGTTTGCTAATCTATCAACACGAGGAATGACAACTGAGGGCAGTAGTTCAATTATATTGTACACGGATGATAAAAGGATAAAAGGGGGTTAGGGGAGTAAAGGAAAATTTGAGAAAGTACGTACAGATTCAAAGGATCAGGGTGGGTCAGGAGAGTGATTGATTAGTGATGATGTGTTGGCTAACAGGTATTCCATGGGGTGCCTTTGAAGGAAGGGGTGCCTTTGAAGGAAGGGGTGTGATCAGTGTTAGAAATGTCTATTTTTAGCCCCTACTTTTATGCTTATTTCCGATGATTATAACGTAAAATATATTACTTTTGATACTTTGATTGATGTTTCATGTCAAAAACACGATTTATACCTTACGAAGGAGCATAAATGAAAATATGAGGAAAAACACGTGAATTCGGCCTAAATCAGACGTAATTGGGAGCATTTCTGCAATTCTTAGACCGAGTGCACTAAAGTACTTGTTTCGTGCTAAAACAAGCCAAAGACTCATGTTACTCGACCGGAGTAAACACACTGCTCGAGCAAGTCATCACGTGATCAAGACCCTTCGTATGGATTCTCTTCATTCACTCGACCATTTAATGTGAGTGGATAAGCTAGACCTTTCATTCCACTCGAGTGATTTAATACAAGTGGATAACCAAGACCTTTCCATTTACTCGACCATTTATAACGGGAGTTAAAGCAAGACCTTTCATTCACTCGATCCCTTTGATTGCTCTTCACTATATAAGCATCACAAGAGACTTGAAGAAGCTTGCTGCCTAGGGGGCCGAAAACCCTAGAGAAGTGATTGAGATTGAAGTCGAGTAACCAAGTGAAGAAGAGAGCCGAGAGAGCTCAGAGACCATTTAAATTACAGAAAGATCATTCAACCTAATTTTGTACTCGAGATAACGAGGAGAATAGCAGCAGCTTGGAGCTCGACCGTGGATCATCCACTGAGAATTTCTAAACTTTACTCTTGTTTTATTTACAATCGTTTTATTTACAATCTTTGAACATGTTTGCATGCTCACTCGAGATGAGTGAGTAGTTTCCTTATGATGGGGATTTGATGAATCCCTAATGCTTATGAATAACTAGAACATGATTATCTAATTTACATGAATCAATTCTTGTATGACTATTATGTGTGTTGAATCGTCATACCCGAGCACTACGTCTAGGTGTTCTGACAAAACGTCTAGAAGAGTAGGTCGAGTAGTATTTTTTAGGGAAGGACCGGGAGGTGAACTTAGACTATTTAGGAATCAATACAACCATTAGATCGAGTATATTAGCAAAGCGGGAGCAGCGAGTATATTTGGTGCATGAATGTATTAATAAGCGTATTTGGACAGATTAGTGAAAACACCGGGAGGAATGAAGCTAGTCGAGTAGATGTTTACGTGCGAATCTAACACGGGAGTGAGGATTCGTATGCTAATGCTACTCAGTCTAAATTCTATAATATAAATCTAACACGGGAGTGAGGATTTATATTATCATATAACTATACGTTCTATATTAAATTGTCATCAAGAAGGAAATTCATAACTATAATCTATATCTTGTTTGAGTGAAACCATAAGTATTAGTGGAGGATTCTCATCCTTGTCATAGTTTTTAATATTGATAACAAATCTTTTTCTTTTAAATATTGCCTTTAGAATAAATAATATTTCCCTTTAAATAAATAAAACACTTTAGAACTATTTTGAAAACTAGTAATCGATTTTAAAGAAGTATAGCTTAACTCCAATGAGAATGGATTGGGAATGGGTTTACAAGTAAACGGGTGAGAATGGGTTGAGATGGGTTGAGAGTATGAGTTGAGAATATGGGTCGGGGTTGATTAAGAAGATTATGAAAATGGTGGAGAATTGAAAAGCTTGAGATTATGAAAATGGTGGGGAATTGAAAAGCTTGAGATTATGAAAATGGTGGGGTTGATTAAGGAGGCAGGTTTTGTTAAAGAGAGAAGGTTGATTAATTAACATCACATTGCATGAAACATCTCATCATTGCATTAAATGCTAACTAAACTAATTAAAAAGCTAACTATTCCGATTTTACCCTTTAGTTGGCTTCCATTTGAAAGTTAGTGGGACACGTGGCACTGTCTATTACCTTTGATCTTGGTCCATCCAACAGCTCATAGAAGGACTCATGGATCCACCATTTTGGGTGGATCCACCAGAGCATTTCTCTATATATGTTGGTTATGTTGTTGCTTCTAGTGGCTTAATTATGTTTGTACATGATATCATATTTCTATAGAGATTTTGTACCTATTCTTTATTCTGCATGCGTAAAATTTGTTCTATAAGTTTATTATTTCATTGTTTGACAACTAGGATCATCCAAAAAAGCTTGCCAGAAATATTCTTTCCGATGTCGTCCTCTGCAAGGAATAGAGCGACTGCTACAGGAATTGTGAAGCTTGTTTCACAGGTAAGTGTGTGAATGGAAAATGTAAATGCCTTAAGACCTCCTCCACCACCTCCATGTCATCACAGTTCCTTTAACATATTTAAAACATATTAGCTACTAAAAGATAAAAATGAAAAGAAGATTGTTATTGGCACTTGAAATTGGAAATATAATTTGTCAATGCTTTAACGAAATCAATAAAGATATAAGAATGAAATTTGTATAATTAATTTGTAAGAATGAATTACTATTTAGAAAATTTTGATTTATATGCAACGTTTCTAAATAGTTGTGAAACATGTGTAAACAAATCAACATTGTGAGATGAAATACATTTTGTAAATATTTTAAAGTAAAACCAGCGTTAGTTACACTTGTAAAAATAGAATAGGCAAATACCATAGCATGCCTTCCTCTAACCCTGTCATATCTCTTTCAAAACTTTGACAATAATAAATTTGCCACATCAAATGTCATTAAAGTGCATTTAAAAATAATTTGGCGTTTTGTATATTTATTATATTTGGTCGTTTCCTCTTCGATCCATTGCTATATGAAGACGCAAACGGACATCACATCACAACAATATATTTCAGAGAATAAAAATATGAAATCACAAGTTATTTCGGCCATTACTTTGTTATTATTTGTTGGTTATGTTGTTGCTTCAGGTACGTGTACGTATAAATGATGTTAGTGACTTATATTTTACGTGATATTATATTTCTTTGTACTTAATACTTTTGAATTTGATGTGTAATTTTCATTGTTTAACAACAAGGATCATCTAAAATGCTTGACGGAAATATTCTCACCAACGCCGTCCTTTGCGAAGAAGACAGCGACTGTTATAGAAATTGTGAATCGTGTTTTACAGCCAAATGTGTGAATGGAGCATGTCAATGCATTGGATGTGAAATAAGACCTCCACCACCTCCGTATCATCATAATTAGTTTAAAGTGTGTAACTTATTATCAAAACATATTAATAAAGATTAATATTAATATCATACTTGAAATCCAATTAATGCCAAAAATGGGTTTAGTTTAAAGTGATTCAATTCCTTATAAAATGGTTCCAATTAAGATTTTTCAATATAATTTGCATGTGGACATAATTATGTTTGGGTTTCAAAAATGGTCGTTTTATCGTAAAGTATGTAATTTAATATTCTCATATCTAATTTTTGGTTGAAAGCATATAATAAGAATCTTTCATTTATCTAACGGTAATATGTGTTAATAATGAAACTTTGCCCTAACTGGCATGTTTACGTGACCACGCCCATATTTGGTATTCATGGCATGCATTTTTAGCACTTAACGTTGACGCCCTCACTTTATTCTTTTAAGTCTTAATTTCTCTGATAAATTAACCAATACTCACACCCACTCAGAGAAACAGTTCTATACTCGCACCTCAAAATGAACCACCAGCCGCATCACAACAACGGATTCATTCCGTTCCAACCCACCATTTTGCATCAGCCCGGAGAGATACAAGGTAATGGTTTTCACCATAACTTGTTTCAAGTTGGGATACTTCCGATCCCTGTAGTACTACCGGAAGGGGCGGGGGAGGGGAGGTGGGAGTACTTGGGGCAGGGGTAGAGGCCGTAGGGGAGGTGGAGGCCGAGTTAGTGGAGGTGGGACTTGGGGCAGGGTTAGAGGCTGTAGGGGAGGTGGATCAGGCCGAGTTAGTGGAGGTGGGACTTGGGGCAGGGTTAGAGGCCGAGGCCGTAGGGGAGGTGAATCAGGCCGAATTAGTGGAGGTGGGACTTGGGGCAGGGGTAGAGGCCGTAGGGGAGGTGGAGGTGGATCCTCGGGAAATAGAAATGGAAGTAGTCAACCGACTCCCCCCAGTACCCATTAGTGTTAGAATTTATAAAATATTGAAGAATTTAGTAGTTAAGTTAGGGTTTAGGGGATTCTTAGTCATAAGCTTGTTAGTTTTAACTATTGCCGTAGGAATTACACACAACCATCTAGTTACTCCTTCCCTTTCCACCCGAAACCCACCCTTCGTAAGTTTAGTTATAATGAGACTGAACCTTCGATTAGAATTTCCCTAGGGTTTATGTTAGTTGCAACCTCAAAATACCCGATCACTGCTTATAGGAATATGGAGTTTCGAATAGTGGTAAAGGGTTTGGATTTTACATTCTTATATAAAATCCTTTCATCTCCTGACCAAATGGTGGATAAGGATGCGTATTGGTATGTTAGGTTTGATAGGTCAGTAAAACTGAATCCTATTCAGAAGAAGATTTTTATGTCAATCATACGAAAAGGTATATTGACATTAAATTTGGAGACTCAAAATTTCGGGCATGAGGAGTTCAATCATATAACATGTCCATTTGAAATTAACTTGGCTAATAAGTTGATAAATAGTCTTGCGTGTTCCAAATGATCGATCTATATGCAGGTAACTATCTTAATATCTGTCGGTTTATTCAATAAATTTACAATTGCGCACACTGATTCTATTTTGTTTTTCTTTCAGTACTTGGGAATGGTTTCAGTAAGCTGTGGAGCAACAAGTCATAGTACAGTACTCTCCTGAAGTTAGTCACAAATTTGTTTTTTCTATTCCGTAGTACATTGAAGACAGCAATGGAAATGAAGAAGCCTTTCATCGTCTTTATGGTGCTTGATCAGTGTGGAAGTGTTATGCTCTTAGACTATTTGCAGAAAGTGTGTTTGGTGTTCCATGAATTTTAGACTGATGTTTGTTGAACTTTGGTTGTAAGTATTACTGCTTATGGTGCTTGATCAGTGTGTAAGTGTTATGAACTTAGACTGTTTGCTGAAAGTGTGTTTAGTGATCCATTGGATTTTATGAGACAGAGTCTTAAGTCGTATTTTTAACAGAAAATGAAGTTGTACTCATTTTACATGAACGTAGATCTCTGTATAAGACAGGGATGCATAAAATGAACAAGTGTTTTCTTGCTTCTATAGGCTTTGGATGCATAAAATGAACAAGTGTTTTTCTTGCTTCTATAGGCTTTCTCCCACAGTAAAATAACTATGACCATTCACTTCATTATTACATGTTGTATAACAAGAACAACAGTTCCAGGATTCGATCATATTTAGTCTGTAAGGAGATGCCTAAATTTTCTCAACTTTAGTATACTGATATCCAAAGTCCCTCCACAAAATTATTATGGAGGGCATAAATCTGCCATTTTTTAATCCACCTGAACTTTGGAAGATATTCCGGAGATGATCCACCCTACAGAACAAGCAATTGCTATCAGCATATATGGCTAAGTTGAGGCTTCATATTAAAGACAGAAATAAAACTGAAGAAGCCTTTCATCGCCTTTATGGTTGGACATGTTGTGACTGCAGCAAAACTTTAGTGAAACCAGGTTGTTGAATCCTGTTTTGAAATCTGGCCTACATTTCCTCTAGATATGTCATAAGAGGTTGCATCATACGGAGCATTGTAGATCATGTCAAGTGTTTTTCCACCTAGAAGAGATTCACATGGGATATTTGAGTCCATTGGATTGGCAAACTGATTTACCTCTTGAATCAGCATCTGATGATTAATGGAGTTTGGATAACCTTGGAAGATATTTTGATCAAGACAGATCACCGACCTCTCAGGCAGATGATTACCATTTTCTTTGTTGCCATAGTTGTTGGGGAAAGACACCAAACTGCCTGTTTCCATTCAGTACGTTCCCACATGGAGCTGTTGAAGCTCAATATTCAGAGTTTTCATTCTGGTTGAAACATTTTTGTATCCTACAGTTTTTTTAAATATCTCGGTACTATTCAAAATAAATTCGGGTCGGATCAAATTATAATAAAATGGAGCTCCATTCATTTGTGCCCTAGAACAGATTGAGAGAAGCGAGCGGAGACGACTGACGATGACGGCCGCTGATCCCGAGACGCTAGATTTTGAGGCGGAGGAAGACGATCTCATGGACGATGATGCGGCTGGAGACGTCGACGCTTTCGCCACTCAGAAGCCGAGAATCATGTCGACTATTACCGGTGGAGCTGCTCTGTTCGCAGATGGATCTAAAAAGACTAAGGGAAGAGGCTTTCGTGAAGAAGGAGAGCGTAGTAGGTTGGCTGGGCGAGATTTCGATTCTCTTGATACCCATGGCGGACCTGGTCCTCAGAGATGTGAGTTTATTTTTACCCTAATCACGATTCTTTTTTGAATTATTAGTTATTGATTTCTTGCAATAATTTTAATGTTTCATTTTTGGTATTATTTTGTAATGTGTAATTCTTATTCGTCTGCAGCTGTTGAAGGATGGATTATTCTGGTCACTGGGGTGCATGAAGAAGCCCAAGAAGATGACTTGCAGAATGCAATTGGTGAGTTTGGAGAGGTCAAGGGTTTGCATTTGAATCTTGACCGTCGTACTGGTTTCGTCAAGGTAACTAGTTCATGTATTATTGTATCTGAATGTGCTTTACAACTCTTGTAATCAAACGAATTTATCAGTATGTGCTGGATATCAAAGTTTGCTCTCCTTTTGCATTAATCATTAGTTGTTTTCATAATAGAGTCATGTGTCCAACAGATCTTTATTTCATTTCAGTCAGGACCTTCTTTCAGACCAAGCTGTCTCTTTTTGTCCAACTCAAAGTTGTTATATGTAGTTGCTCTGAATTTATTCTCTGGTGCTACAGCCCCGGATGGATTAAGTTTAAATTTCCTTCTATGTCTATCTCTGGTTGGTCTTCAGAATAATTGCATCTACTGGATAATGCCAAATTATTACTGTATTGGATATAAGAATTTGGGCTCTCCATGTTTTGTTAAATATGTATCCCTGATGATCCTGACCTATTGGAAAGAAAATGTTGGAATGGTGACCGATTTAAACTGTTTCTAATTTCTATTTACAAACAATGAATTTTCATTATATAGAAAGATACACATATTGGCTTTCATGTATATATTGCAACCAATACATGTAATAAAATGATTTTAAATAATGTTATTACTTACACATATTTTATGTTGAATTTGTAGATGGCATCCTGTTAATTTGTTACCATTTGCCTGCAACAATCAATGCCTGTAATTTTTCCTTAATACCTTTCCATTGTAGGGTTACGCCTTGATAGAGTACACACATTTTGAGGAAGCACAAGCTGCGATATCTACAATGGATGGGGCTGAGCTCTTAACACAAATAATTCATGTTGATTGGGCCTTCAGCAATGGATCATTCAAAAAGAGGTATTTTCATCATTTGACTGGATGTTTTGATATTTACCCCGGACTTAGCTCTGGTATCTGCATTCTCATGTGCTTCCGTTTGCACAGACGTATAGTTTAGCGTAAGTCAAGATTCATGATATTGAATTTATTTGCTGTAGCTGTATTGATTGTGAGTTCGAGAGACATAATAAATCTGTATTTGCTGTAGCTGCCATGACTTTTGATTGGCTGCATCTAAAGTATTGTATTCTAAATTTTCATAGATTGTGACACGAGGTACTCAAATTAGTGTCCACCATGATTTGCTTATGTTGAGCTTAGTCATCTTCGGGTGAATTTGATAGATTGCCATAGTACCAGAAGGCAGTAGCTTTCTCATGTTTTGTGACTTTTGTATCCTGTTTTTTAGGACCTATTGTTTGTAACATCTTCCATTTCTACAATTGCCACAGGAATCCACGTAGTCATCGATCAAGGAGTCCAGTAAGGAGAAAATACTGATGGAGTCGCTTGGGCCTGGCTTTCTGCAGTTCTGTGACCTTTTAGGTCTAAGAATTCCATCATGTTATGATTGATTTAAGATTTCTTGTTGGATAAAATTGATGATTTCTCGTTTATTTCCATTAGTTGTTGTGTTGTATTCTATACAAATTTTTTTGAATATGTATCTGGTTATATTTATCCTTTTCATGCAGTTGACATGGCTAATTGTTTACTGCCGAATTTTATTCAAGCTTCTGAGTTAGTGTATGATGTAGTAATGGCAAATGCCAGCTCAGCTCATTATACCTTGGGCTTTTCCTTGCTTAAAATTAGTATATACTCCTACAAGTGTTTCCCTGAATTCGAAAGCCTGCATGCTCACTTCAGCTGGGAATGCCACGATGGGCCGTTTAGCTACAAATATGACTACGAATAAAAGCCCAGTAACTCGGGATCTATTAGCAAACCCCTGAGGTTAGGGTTTAGACAGACTGAAGCGCGCGAAGACGAGAATGGAGCAGAGATTGGCTAACGCATGGCGCATGAGTGTCAATGAAAAACAATTCATCGAGTCTGCCCTCGTCTCCGACCTCAGAGTCGACGGCCGTAGACCATTTGACTATCGGAAAGTCAGTATAAAGTTCGGCAGGTACTTACTCTGCTAAGTAAATCCTTGTAACTATCAGCTGAAATATAAGTTGTATTTGATTTGAAGCATGAAAATCTTTATTCAGGGAGGATGGATCGTCTGAGGTGCTGCTCGGTGAGACTCATGTGATGGGCTTTGTCACTGGTCAGTTGGCTGCTCCCTATAGAGACAGGCCCAATGAAGGAACACTTGCTATATACACTGAGTTTTCTCCAATGGCTGATCCATCTTTTGAGGCAGGGCCTCCTGGAGAAATTTCTGTTGAATTGGGCCGCATAATTGACAGGGGATTGAGGTGTTATAAATTGCAATATTGCATTTTAGAGCTTGAATTTATTTACTTCACTTTATGTCATTTAAAAGCTAATGACTCTGCTGCTGATTTTCCCTTGAATTTTCCCTGATTTTCCCTGGCTTTCTAATCTCTTTGTATAATTTAATGCAGGGAGAGTAGGGCTATTGATACTGAATCACTATGTGTTCTCTCAGGAAAGCTAGTGTGGTCTATTCGAGTGGATCTTCACATACTAGATAATGGAGGGTAGAGCACTATATGCTGAAACTGATATTAGTTTCTTTCTAACATATTTTGAATGTGTGTATTCACTATATTTTTTTTCTATGTGTCAGGAATTTGGTGGATGCTGCCAATATTGCCGCTTTAGCTGCGCTACTTACTTTCCGGCGGCCTGAATGCACTTTGTCCGGCGATGACGGTCAAGAAGTCATAGTACACTCTCCTGAGGTTAGTCACAAATTTGTTTTTTATTCCGTAGTATTCAGATGAACCGTTTAAGAAATATAATTTAAAATGGATGGACAGTCTTTAAATGACCTTCGTATGCATTTGTTTCCACAGGAGAGGGAGCCTCTTCCCTTAATAGTGCACCATCTCCCTGTTGCTGTTACTTTCGCATTCTTCAGTGACGAGAATGTAGTGGTAAGAATGATGTAGTCTGCATGTTTACCATATTCTGATTTCAGGTAACTTTACTGTATCTGACAGTAAGTTGCAGGTGATCGATCCAACCCACAAAGAAGAGGCTGTCATGAAGGGTAGGTTGACTGCCACACTTAATACAAATGGTGATGTTTGTGCTATTCAGAAAGGTGGAGGTATTGGTGTTATGCAAGGTGTTATTTTACAATGCCTGCGTATTGCTTCTGTGAAGGTTGCAGATATGACTGGCAAGATAAATAATGCAGTGAGCTTTTCTTCATCTTTTTTATTATAATCTTATTGTAAAAACTGAGTGATTGTACGAAAGACAGATTTCGAGCTTATCTCTTTGTCCTTCAGCATGAAAAATAGTAATCGGGGAAGATGTTTGCAGATCGAGTCTTATAATACCGAAAGAGCATTCCGGAAAGTCAAGCGGCATTCAATTCCAGTTGCTGTTGGTGTTGATGACTCTGTTGCAGTAAGGAAACAAAGCCAAGATGGAGCCCTGAATATTGAACAAAATATGTAAGGCTTAGTCTAGTCGCAGTCAATACCAAACATTTGTTTCAGATCTTGTTGTTCATTTAGAACAGTGGGTTGCACTATGAAGTGGTATTTTGTGTTTGCAGTGACTAAGATCTATAAAAATTTGGTTGACATAATGCAGTTAGCCTTTATGTTCGTGTGGCCAATCAGATCTAGATGCCATACAGATACTTTTTTGACAATCATTTTTTTGGTACAAGTGATGATATTCACTCCACATGTTATTGTTCTCGCAAATGTCTTCTCTTCTTTGTGTCATAGTTATATGAATTGGCTGTCTTTGACATTGTTATAATTTTTGTTTTGATGTTGTACTGTTCGCAATTGACATTACCTTTTGGATAATAAATGTGGTTTGGAAACTCTTAACTTGTTCCTTGATAATTCACGTGCAGGTGTGGGAACCCCACAATACCATGAGCAATAAGAAAAGTATCTTCATCTGAAATCCCTAATACCTTGATCAAAAGTTCAGCTGCGGATATGCCAAAGTTGAAATTTCTTTCTCGAACAAGCCATCAAGAGGTTGATAAGGGAACATTTGTTAAATTAGTATTGATGAAAAATTAGACAATCAGATCACAAAGACACCTGGTTATAGGAAAAGTCTGACCAATAGTTCATATGGACATCTTTTTCATCAGTAACAGCAACCGACCACATTTGTGACTCTGACCCATTTCCGTATATGAAACTTGAAGAGAGAAAATAACTAGATTTTAGGGTTATTTCCACTAAAATCATATACAAAAACATAAAACTGATTTGTGCAATGATAAAGAGGGCTGAATTGGGCTCGCGGCCCATCAGAATCTGCAATGATACCTCCGATTCATCCGAGTTGGAATTAGGTCATCGCGTTTTGCATACTGAATGCGATTTCTAGGGATTTGGTGGTGGATATTAATGCTACTTGAGGTGAGTGGCTGCAATTCCTTATTCATCTTTCGTTTGCATGTTTCGACTACATTTTATGTTACATCTGTACTTTTAAGTTTGTAGTCATCAGTATTCAATGATCTATTTAAAGATTCTTTAGGTAGTACCTGTGTTTTTTTTGTTATTTTGAATCTTGGTGTTCAAGGGATTTGGGAATTTACAAGGCTCACTTAATTGGACTAAGTATTGTATAAGTGCACTGTTACATTCACATCATTTTTTTAAAAATGTAGCCTCGACTGCTTCTAAGTGTCAGTTTTGAGTGTGGATCCATCTAATAATAACCCGTGTGACATTTGCTGTTAATATATTGGGTTTCAAGCGTTGCCATTGATTTTGAATGCCGTTTACAACCCAAATGTTCTTTTTTTGATAGCTCACCTTCCTTATATGGAAGAACAACTGCGGTTAGATATAGTTTTTACTAGTACACTCATCTGCACTAATGGCATGAGCAAGAGGCCATCAGACAGACCTATTTTGATACATGGATGTTTGAAGGTATGTACAATGTACCGCATTTGCCAGTTGGACCCCCAAAACAGCAGATGATTCACGTGTCAGGAAGAGCACCCACCTTGTCCGAATGTCCGCATCAAATAACCAAGGCCACTCAAAGGTTGGATGCTATACCTGTCTTAATATGTGTAGTAAGTTCTTACAAGTAGAATAGTTATCAATGACTGGCTGGCATGTTGATAGAATAGTAATGAGTCAACTTCCAATCACCTCAACATTTATTACATAGCAGTTACTAGATATAGCATATTAAATGAAGTATTTTCATCTGTTGAACAGGTAGCAGTAGTTACTAAAATGGAAAACAAGTTCCATGCCACAATTGAAGAATTTGTCATTAGTTGTTTGCAACACTTGTACGATGCAATTGAAATTATAATCAAGATTAAATATTCAGTGAGATTTTAGGTGTAACCAGAGTCTCAGTGCATCAGGATCTGAAAGCTGTGTGACCAGATTACCTATTCTTGAAGCATGACTCGTAAGTGATTTATACAATCTTATATACATGCATGATCACATTTGTGTAGATTCATTAGCAAGTAGCACATATACATGCATCATGGTCCCCTTTTGCCATACCAGTTTACACATCCATGTGCCACATTGTGGCTGCAGTATTAAAGCCAGTCTTGCATATTAATTAATGACAGAAGGAAATTTGATCGCAAGCTGATTGTTTCAGTTTCGCGATCCCTCTGGTATGTTTTCTTATATATATGACGTGCATCATTGCAATTAAGATCTCTTTATTATGATAACACGTCATTCTGTTTGTGGTGGATTGGGGTCTAGAATTATTAGGGTAGTACTAAATTGCCGAGGCCTACCATATAATCCATATGTTTAGCGAAGTGTTCATCCGTGTATAGCTAACTGATCGTAACCCCATCTTGTCACATTAATGACAACATCGAAACTAAATTATCAAACACTAATTACATTTGTACTGATGATTCTTGATGAACTTCTTGTTTCAGAATCTGTCAGTTATTGAAGGAATTGCTGCTGTTATGTTCGAGTTGCATTTGGTAATGAATTATATGATCATCTTGCCAGGGAACAATTTCACACATCATATGTGCCTGTGTTTCTTGGATCTAGTCTAGCCAGAAATGCCTCACACATGCCAAATGAAAAGAACACATTTTCAGGTAACCAATTTAGTTGATTAAATATTTAATAAAAGATTGGGCTCTATTCCATCAATATATTTCCGAATTAGATTTGGATGTGGAAACCAGATTGAAGTTGTTCAGGCCATCTGTAAAATTGCAGGAAGCTTGAATGACCTACTGCCCTTATTGTGACCCCATTCAACTCTCACGAGAATTAGGTGCACTCATTTATGATCCATTACCAGACCTAAAATGATAGTTCACTATTTGATCATCCTCACTCCACAATATTTACAATACATGTATTATGTATATATATATATACACACATTTTCAGTTCAAGGATTACACATTCCAAAAGAAACTGCAAGTGCTAGGGGAATATTTGGTTTTGACTGAACTGGTAACCAGCCAAATGGGCTTGGAAGGTGCGAAAATAGAGCTGGAAACTGAAGTTAAAGCATTGAGGGACTATTACAGGACCGGTATAACAAAAGAAGAGTCATGGAGGAGAGCTCAGCTTTTGGGGCTGGCTAAACTACTTGAAGAACGAGAAGGAGATATCTATAAGGCGATTAAAAAGGACTTGGGGAAGCATCATGTTGAGGCTTACCGTGATGAGGTTGTGTTGTTGATTGTTCATATTTTATCTTTTTTGTGTACCTCTATTTTTAATATTTCATGCAATATGCAGATAGGAGTACTGGTGAAAGGTGTCGATGTTGCCCTGCGCTCGTTGAAACAGTGGATGTCACCAACAAGGGTCAGAGTTTAGATCAATTGCTTATTAAGTTGTTTCCTTTTCTTATGTACTTCTGTTTTTAAAAAGCATTTGCTCACATCTTAAGATTAAGTTTTTTTACTGTATGATGACAGGCCAAGTTACCGGCAATCGCTTACCCTACAAGAGCTCATACGGTCGCCGAGCCTCTTGGCCTTGTTCTTGTTATATCCTCCTGGAACTTGCCATTTGGTATAGAGTACTAGTACTGTACTGTCAATGTGCGCTATGCATTTATTGTGCATCTAACCATTGCTGAAGCCCCGTTTATATTTTATATGGTACAGGGTTGTCTATAGAACCTATCATTGGGGCGGTAGCTGCTGGGAACACAGTGGTCATAAAGCCATCAGAACTGTCCCCGGCATCAGCTGCCCTGCTAGCTGAGCTTATTCCAGCTTACATGGATCCAAAGGCCGTCAAGGTTGTTAATGGTGACGCAGAAGTTGGAAAGCGTCTTTTAGACCTCAAATGGGACAAGATTCTGTTTACCGGTGAGTTATAATTATAGATCTTGGATCACAAATTTTGGTTTGATAAATAGGGATGATATTGTCTTTGAAACTTATGATTGTTGAGGAATTATCAGGAAGTCCCAAGGTTGCGCGAATTGTAATGGGTGCAGCAGCCAAGCATTTGACGCCAGTGAGTCTCGAGCTTGGTGGAAAATGTCCCGCAGTCTTTGATCATTTGTCTAGTTCTTGGAACATGAAGGTTATACATATATGCATCATCCTCATTTAGTTTTTTACTATATTTCCGCTAAGATTGATAAGATATTTTGAAATTACTGCAGACTGCTGTCAATAGATTGCTTGGAGCAAAATTTGGAACCTGTGCAGGCCAAGCCTGTATTGCTATTGACTACGTCCTAGTAGAGAAGAAACATGTTACTGAGCTCGTAAGCATATACTTCCAAGTCTTCATATTGGTATAGAAAAGTAGAGGGTCACACTAGAAACTCAGAGGCACATTTAATTTCATAGGTGGAGCTGTTGAAGACACAGATTAAGGAAATGTTTGGAGAAACTCCAAGAGAGCTAAACACTGTGGCCAGAATAGTCAATAAGCACCATTTTTTAAGACTCAGAAAACTCATGGATGATCCGGTAGTCAAATCGACTATTGTGCATGGTGGCTCGTTTGATGAAGATGAAATGTAAAGCATCTTTTCCATGACATTCTTCTAGTGACAGTAAGGTTATTATTACTGATTTCATGTGTCTCGTATCTCATTGCAGGTTTATTGAACCTACAATCATGGTTGATCCACCGCTAGAATCGTCACTTATGCAGGAAGAGATATTTGGTCCGTTGCTTCCTATAATAACTGTACGATCCTCCATTCCATTCACTATGTTGTAATTTATATTCAGTTATGTTGATCCTACCAAATGATTCTATGAAGTTGGAAAACATTGAAGACAGTATTGAGATGATCAATGCAAGGCCTCGACCTCTTGCCATCTACGCCTTCACCAACAATGGCAATCTGAAGCAAAGGATTTTGTCTGAAACGTCATCGGGAAGTGTTACATTCAATGATGCCATTGTGCAAGTATGTCTCTCCTTTCCACTAAAACTAACTGAACAATCAGCAATCTTTATCTGAGATCTGACCCATAACACATTGCAGTACATTGCGGAGACGCTCCCATTTGGTGGAGTTGGAGAGAGTGGGTTCGGAAGATACCATGGAAAATTCACATTTGATATGTTCAGCCATGAGAAGGCTGTGATGAGCCGCGACTTCCTAATAGACTTCTGGTTCCGGTTTCCTCCATGGAATGACCACAAGCTCTCACTATTCAAAGTTGCATACAGACTTGATGTCATCGGTATTGTTCTCACGGTCCTGGGTCTTAAAAAGTCAAAAATCAATTGACTCATAAATGCTCAACAACAGCTCAAGTGTGTGTGTATGAGTGTATCTGCAATCTGCTGGTTTGTTTCTTTTGTAATCCCGAGCATATGTAACATGTTCAGTTGAATAAAAGCTATTACCTAATGTCTGTTTATAATTAGTTTATGATATTAAATCCATGAGTCGAGTCAAAATTTCAGTAAAATGCTCCTCCTAATTATTTTCTGAAGACATGGGCATCCCAAATAGTCAAGTTGCCTTTTTATTTATGACGTAATCACAGTCACAGATTGAGGTACAACCAGCCACCTCGTTTATAAACCATTAGTACAAGAAATTACAAATACTCACCCGAAATTCCTCTATAGTGTGTGAACATTTTCTGGTTACGCAAAACACCGTCCGACTATTTTCTGTTAAAGTAATATATAAATTGCGATATATAAATAGATTAATGTAAAAATTCCAATGAGCTTAAATAAATTACACAGCCAGAGTTGCTGTGGTTTTGAAGCTTCAGACGAATTCTAAATCATCAAAAAGATGCAACAGCAGTTCCAGACAGGCTAATTGGAGGTTATGAGCTCATAATTATTCAAAATGCAAATCAAACTCTGAGCCACATAGAATCTCTGATAAATAATTTTCATCAACATCTGTAGAGCCATCTAGTTGGGTGGTGGGCGTCGCAATTATGCTCCTCCAGAACCATATTTCTTTCCAAGTACCAATACCTGAAGCTTGTCATAACCAGCAAGCACACCAGCTCCAGCAATGGCACGAAGAATGTTGGCACCAGCACCCTTGAAAAGAGACTTGGCACCCTCATTCTTGAGGATCTGGGCAAATGCATCGAACGAGCTCTTGTACTTCACAGCCTCACCAGATGTCATCATCATTCTTCTTCGAACAGTGTCTATGGGGTAAGATGCAAGCCCCGCACCATTGGTAATAACCCAACCAAGGGCAAAGCTAGCAAAGAAACTATCCTGCAATCATACAAATGTTGGGAATATCACAAGTATCAGATATTAAATTCTCTTGATTATCCTACCCTTCATACACTAGGAAACAGGGCAGATTCAAATTTCAACAACATTATAACTAAGGATATGTAAAAAACCTGTAGCTTGGCAGGCAAGGCTGGCTTCAGAGAGTCGTACATTCCGAAGTAAAGACCACGATAGACAATGATACCAACACAAGAAATGTTGAACCCACGGTATAGCCCTGCAATACCATCAGACTTTAGAGTCTTGCGGTACACATCAACCAATCCGTCAAATTGTCGTCCTCCTCCCTTCTTTGCAGCCTTAGCATCATTAGCTAGACGAGTTCTGGCGTAATCCAGTGAGTAGACAAACAGCAAAGAGGAAGCACCAGCGGCTCCTCCGGATGCCAAGTTGCCAGCAAACCACGGCCAGTAGCCATCTCGATCCTTCTTGAAGTTAAAGAGACTCTTAAAGTAGTCCTTGAATGCAAAGTTCAAAGCCTGTACAATGGTAAAAATAAGATTGAAGCTCAATTAAGTGATTGAGCAAGAGCATCAAAATGCAGCAGACAATAGACTAACCTGGGTAGGGAAGTATCTGATGACATTGGCTGTGTTTCCTCTCCACAGGGACCCAACACCCTCTTCTTTGATTGTTCTGCTGAAACATTCGCCAATTCCCTTGTATGGCTCAGATAAACGACCAGCCTTGAGCATTTCATCTTGGTTCTGGATAAGTAGTTTCACACGCTCAATAGGGGCAGCAGCTGTCTTTGAAACAGCAGCAGAAACTCCACCCATCAAAAAATCAGTTGCAAATCCAACAAAGCCTTTCTCTGATGGGGCTTGAACAAAAATGGGTGAGGTGTATGTGGAGGTCCCGGACAAGCCAGTGTACTGTAGTCCAGCATTGGAATAGTTTCCGTAAGCAAATTGGTTTTGGAAAGTAGCAGGCCTTTGGTTAGCCCCAAAGCGAGTTTGACCAGTAACCTTTTGCATGATGGTTGGGTTCTCTTGCCTACCAGCCATTATTTAAAAAGCTCCTACAACTACAAGAAAGCTTCATGTTAGGCATGCAGGGAGAACAAAGGATAAGGAAAATTGGTTTTGATGACCTTTCTCAAGCTACATACACAGAGTTGAGTATATTGATCAGAAACAGAAATTCAAATGTTAAAGGATGTGCTAACCAAATTAAATTAGATTTCCGTCTAACACAAAAGCAGCTAATTAAAAAGATTCTTATAAATTAAATACACAGTCAGTAAAACAATTAGGATTTATGACAGAATGTGTAACAAATCTAAAATCAATATTATTGCTTTAATAAAAAGCTCACAATTAATCCCAAGTTAACCAATGGCAATTATTATGTGAAACCAATTATATACTTTCACAATCATCATACAACACAGATAACAACAGTCTTAAAAAGTGGCTAAGCTAACAACCAATCAGAATCAAAATCCTAAAAAAGCTGGAACAAATTTTAAACACACATCTACATGATATATTTCAATCAACATATCCAATTCTGAGAATCATCCACCAACCTACCAGTGCGAAACCTCAGATCAAAATTCAAAAAACATAACGCAATCAAAATCTAAGCTTACAACAAAAACACACCAGATCTAAACATATCTGAAGTACATCAAAGTCAATGCCAGAAAATATGGAGAAACCAGACAATCAATGAATCGAATATAGCCAAGATCGATGCTTAAGGGATGCGTTAGAATCGGAACATAAAGGAGGAGAGTACCTTAGGAGGCCTGGCGTTGGGATTCTTGAGAGGTGTCTGAGAGATTGAAACGGTCGTGCGAGGATGAGAGTTTATATACCGGCCAAGAATCCTAATGGGCCAATTGGGCCGTATCAAGTTTGATATTGGACCATAGAGAGTTGACTTGGATATTCCAGTGATTGTTTAAGTAAGCAGTATCTTTTTTATTTTTTGACGCGCTGTATCTTACTTAAAATGTTGTTATTATGAAATTCCCGTCCCCAACTCGATTAAAAAAAGATATACTAAATCTGTAGAGGGTGAAATAAATTGAAGAAAAGTTGCATGACTCATTCAGGGATGCATTCAAAATCATCAATCCAATGTTTATAGTTCTGAGCCTGCTTTCAAATGAAAATTAGCCATTTAAGGGTGGGTAGCAATAGCAATTAAGACACCACATCCAACCTTAAAACGCAGGTTTATTAATCAGTTGCCAATGCGAAATATGAAATCCAAATATTGTCTAAATTAAAGATACCCATTCATGTCGTTTATGCATGCCATTCAATCAAACTTCAGAGGTCAAAACGTAATTTTCATATTTATTTCCAACAAATATATAAACACCCAACCGGAACGCCTACCACAAATCTCTCTTCGTCCATCTCTGCAAAACCAGGTTCGTTCTCTCCTCTCTCCGATCGGGGAGGCAGGAAGACTTGTTTTTTGTCGTAAGTGTTTCTATTTCCTTTTCTCTAATTCTTGTGTTTTTATCTTCTATTTTAGATTTGAATTCAATTGAGGATTTCGGTCGTCTACCGAACCCTAGAAACTATTGTTTCATAAAATTGGGGATTTAATGGTTTTACATCTTTCGTTGTGTATTAGGTAATTTTTTGGATTCTAAATTTGTGTTGATTTAAAATTCAGATTATGAGCACATTATGTTTCTTGTTGCTGAGCTGGTGATATTGAGGATTTCATTTGATTTTGTGAATTGACAGGGTTTGTTTAGAAATGGATCATGATGAGACCGGATGCCAGGCACCTCCAGAAGGACCTATTCTCTGCGTCAACAACTGTGGCTTTTTTGGCAGTGCTACTACTATGAACATGTGCTCAAAGTGTCACAAGGAGTTTGTGTCAAATCAGGAGCGTGACAAATTAGCTGCGTCGTCCATTGATGATATTGTTAATGGGCCAGCGCCCGGGAAATACAAGGAACCAGTCGTTATTGACACTCCTGATTTGCAGATAGAACTAGTGAAAAAGGACGTTGTACCTGTGTTGCAGCCATCTGCAGTAGTGATTGCTGGAGGTAATGCTGAGAAGCCGAAGGGGCCTAACCGCTGCGGAACTTGCAATAAACGTGTTGGCTTGACTGGGTTCAAGTGTAGGTGCGACAACCTATTTTGCTCAATGCATCGGTACTCTGACAAACATGATTGCTCTTTCGACTACAAGGGTGCTGCGATGGAAGCAATTAAGAAGGCTAACCCTGTTGTCAAAGCTGAAAAATTGGAAAGGAAGATCTAGGTTTGGTTACACAAAAGCAAGCTTTCTGATATCCTCCTTCCATTTCCTGCTGTTTGATACTTTCTGCCTTGCGTTCGACTTGTGATGTCGATTTATCCATTGCAGGTTGTATGGTGTTCCATTTATGATTTAGCAAGTCATGTCTGTTTTTCAGTTTCATATTCATTGTAAATAGCCTTGTGATTACAGTCACATTTCTTCAATTTGAGTCAGGATTGCACCATCCAAATCGACTTGTGGCTTGATAGACTGGCTTATTGATTTGGTGTTTGGCTCCGAACACTGCTACATCCTTATATTACAGGAAAGCCTCCGAAGTCAAATCTCTTAAATTACAAACGACACAGTTGCGTGGCCGCCGTTAACAGGATTATGTTTTTTGTATTAACAAAATAGTGTATATGTACACGTGTCTGTTTTCCATTCGTTGGTAGGATGTGGGACCGTTCATTATATTAACTACTCCACTACGATTACAAAAGGCAGCTCAATAATCATAACGCCGATTATCAATAACATTAAAAATAAAGGAAAATAAATAAAAAAGGAAAATATCATCTCCAGAAGCATAAACGAACGTCTTTCATCCTCTCATTTCCGTAAACTCCGATCGACCCGACCCGATGGGTCTGAAGCGCGAGCGCCAGCCGGAATCGGATCCTCTAACGGACCAGAGCTCCAGATCCGAATCGGAACCTTCGATTTCAGATTCAGTTTCATCAGATCTGGCGATGGAGAAGAAGCAAGTGAATCGATGCAGCGGGTGCAGAAGAAAGGTGGGGCTGATCGGGTTTCGATGCAGATGCGGAGATTTGTTCTGCTGGGAGCATCGGTACTCGGATCGACACGATTGTGGATTCGATTACAAGGCATCGGGTCGGGCGGCGATCGCGAGGGAGAATCCGGTTGTGCGTCCAGCGAAGATCTTGAAGGTTTGATTGTTGTGTGATTAGTCGGTCAAACTCAACGTTGACTTTTCCTACTTTTTATTTATTATGTGATTTATGAATTGTGTAAAAATGGATGTTTAAATTTGATGTGAAATGAAAACGTATTAATTCCGAATGATGGATATACACCTAATGATTTAGAGTAGTTAAAGTAATGATAAATAAAAATGTTTATTTCTGAAGTAATTTGATTTTGTGTATTAATTATTTCTGAAAAAATTGGTACTGGAGATTTGGTGAATCTTTTTCATGTACTACATATGATGGAGAGGAGCCTGTTGGTAGGACCAAAAAGTACTCCCTATACAACTTTTTAAAGGCTGTTAAAGATGAATTATCCGCAAATTCCACCCATAATAATACGATTCAAGATTTGCTATTATCCATGGATTAAACTAAATTGAATGACCAAAAATTTAGTCCATTTGAATGCGTACCGGCCCAACCCAATGCCACATTGGGCCACGGGCCTGTACAACTCGAGCTTGATTTAGTGCATTCTACAAATAATTATCCGGAGATGGGTTTCGATTGAGACTTTGCATAATGGATTCTAGCGAGGGTGGTGGTTGTTGGATTGAGACTTTGCATACATTTAACCACGGAATTGAACCGATTCAGCTCAACTTGACATTTTTTGATGATGCCATTAAAACTAGGAAAGCTACTAGCTAAGGGTGGTCCAATTCCTTATCTTAAATATCCTATTTGATGGAGATCTCCACACCTTGTTCCATCCATACACATTTCAGATAAACTTGAATGAAATTTAGTGTTTATATCTTGATTATATTTGATGGAGATCTCCACACCGTCCCTTGTTTTCTTTAAAATGAAAATTTGCATTTCAACAAGGCTTCCTAACATGCATGATATAATTGATGTTATTTTTGTTGTTGATATTTTATAATTGATGTTATTTGATGAAAACTGATCAAACGCACGTTTTGCATGTTTTTTTCCGATAGCGGTTATATTGGGTACAATTCATAGAGATCGTATACATGATATTTGAAGCTCTGGTCACAGCAACGGACATCCAACCCACAATCGACAGCATCAAGCATGCATGTCTCTTCCGCATAGATGAAGAACGACCCTCCAAGAGAACAACTAGAATACAGGCAAAGAGCCTCCACACATGGGTGGAGGGGGCGAAGAGCCTCCATGCACGTTTTGCATGTTGAAAACTCCATTAATAACAACAAACTGGTACGGTTCAAATTAAACCACGGAAACTAACTATACATTCACTTATATGCATTTCAGCAAATCTAGGTGCCTCAAAATTAAACCACATAAAACTCTGTGTGTCAAAAACCCACGTTTTGCATGAAATAGAAGATTCCATAAATAGTGCACTTGTCGTTTTCGTCCCATACAGCTAGTAGCTAATGTATTTGTATTCATTCCATATGGGGTGGGGACCAAACTATTTTTTTATTTTTTTATTTGGGTTTAAATCAATGTCCATCACTATAAAAAATACATCTTTTTAATTATCGAATTTTGGATAGAAACAATTTTAGCTGTTCTAAAATCAGCAGATTAATAGAGTTTAATGCTGCTATTAAATTCGGTTCTATATATGGTAAATGCCGTAATATTTCTGAAACAATATTGTCGGTGTTCTCAACTTGCATTATTTCAACAAAGCTTTCAAACGAATTACAATCGTACATCCTTTGAGTAGAGTTCAATCCTATTGACACGTTATATTAATCCAAAACTTCCAAAGCGACAAATTTATTAATTAGGTTACCTGGAAAAAAATGGAACTTATCAGAAACGTATAGCTAGCTAGTACTCTCCCTCTGTCCCATTATGAGTGTCCCATTTCCTTTTTGGATGTCCCAAAATGATCTTCTCATTTCCTAAATTGGAAACTTTTTTACCTCTACATTTACACTTTCTTTCATACTTTTTATCTCATTCATTCTCTTTCTTACTTTTTATCTCACATTTTTCAATTTTCTTAAAAACCGTGAAAGTTCTCAAATGGGACACTCAAAATGGGACGGAGGGAGTAGATAACATTGTTGATATCGTTTGCCATTTCCTTTGAGAGTAATACTATATCTTTCCATAGGACGACAGAGCAATCTCCCTCCATGCACTCGACATCGTGAACCAATCACTCTTGTCGAGCATTTCAACAGAGTAGATGCTCCATTTTATATGGTAGATAATAGGAAGAAAATAATTGAGGAAAACAATATCCAAGAGTAGATTGTTAGATGAAGTGAAAGGTGATAAATCAATCAGCTGTAAACACAATGGACAATAGAAATGACAGGGCAAGTGTTGGAGAAATTAATTGAGTCATGCATTAGTTGTTGAATAAGCATCATGAATGCATTAAATTAGGAAGTTTGTTTTAGGTAGTTATTTTTAAATCTTTGTTATCTCCTATTTAAATGTTTTCATTATCAATAAAGAGCAAGTTGTTCAGATTAGATTTTAACAGCAAGTGACACCAATGAAGTGTGAAGATGTTTAGCTAGGGTATATAACTGTTAATTTAATTGAACTGTAGTATACTTTCACTTTAGTGTCTATTTTATTTTGTTATAAGTACAATGTAAGTTAATAAGATATTCATTGTTTCCATCTTAGGGGGTTTCTTATAAACAAACGAGATGATGATGATGATAAGAGTAATTAAGGGGGAGGGCTGATACATGACGCCTAGCATTAACACTTCTCTCTAAAAATGTTTCTTTAAATAATAACAAAACAGCATACTCTCTCTGTCTCATTATGAATGTCTCATTTCCTTTTTTGATGTCCTAAAATGATCTTCTCATTTCCTAAAATAGAAACTTTTTTACCTTTACATTTACACCCTCTTTCATATTTTTTATCCCACTCATTCTCTTTCTTACTTTTTATCTCATATTTTTCGATTTTCTTAAAAACCGTGAAAGTTTTCAAATGGGACACTCAAAATGAGACGGAGGGAGTACTAAAGAAGCCCGAAAGGATTACCAGAGCATCTTTTTACATGAATCCAAAGTTGTGATAAGAGAGAGCAACAGTACTCGTGTCCTTCACAAGTGTTCATGACGCTGCATTATTTGTGATTTTCACGTTCCACTCGATTAAAATGGGAAAAGACCTCCCGTCCTTTTGGTAGGACCAACTTGCGCGTGTCTTTGTTCTTGTATTAATACTTTTGCATCAATGATTCATATCTACGCGTCGGTCATTAAATCTATGGGATGGCTATTTATTACACAACAACTCAAATTACTTGTAGACATTGCACCTAAATGAAACATTGTAGTTTCACTTGTCATAGTGCCAACGGTTTAATTATGATTAAAATATCTAAATAGATTTATAGTATTGTACATTGTTTTATTTTGTTACTTTGTCTATTTGCAGTGTGAAGCCTGACTGATGAAAAATAGATTTAGAGTTGCACATGTTTTGCATGTGACATACACATGACAAATGCAATGACGTAGTGCAATCTCAGCCATTGATGAAATGTAATAAACGGATGCAAAGTGGGTTACATGAATTCACCAAAATAGCTGGATTCAATTGAGATGTCCCCTCATCTAATATATCGGTGAGAAATGATGATTCTCAAGTTTGAACTTTTGATTAAAATGGAATCACTTTCGTATATGAACTAGTGAAATCCAACATGTTATATCAGAGCTCATGGTTAAGTTGAGACGAATATGAGACATGTGACACGTACATAGATGATGAAGGGTAAGAGAATGAAGGCATCCAGTGTAAGGAAGCTACAGGGCGGATGGAGATTAGCATGGCGACTACGTACGAATTATGTATATATTTCAGGTTCTCGAATAAAAGAGATTCGCAAAATAATGTTCAAGGGAGCACTGCAATGAAACCACATCTGATTATGAATTAGTGAATTCCAATTGTAAACTAGATAGTGTCTTTGAGATAAAAGAACAACCGGCATCGTAAATGCTAATAAAGCTGGGCTACTGTCATTCATATTTTGTAGTGAATTTGCAATCAAAATGAAATAAGAAAATTAAAAGGTAAAACTTTAATTATAATGCCCTCGAGTATATATGCGATTGATTGATATTTTGAACATGTGTTTTATTGACATATATGGTAACACAATTATAAATAGACCCATTTCGTTCCACAGATCTTCATCCACTTAAACTAATTCCTCATCTCTCATTCCCCCTTAGTTACTCCAATAGAGAGCAACTATGAGCATGCTCAAGTCCCAAAATATCATCCAGGGATCGCAGCCATCCCCATCCCTTTTATGGCCACTCAACCAGCCATTCGTAGGCAACAACATGAATATTAATGTTGTTAAAATCCTACAATCATCCAACAAATACAAAAACATTAGGGTTTTGAAAAGAACTGGTTTAACCGTCAAGGCTACTTCTGTGGTTAGCTCAGGGCGTCCTAGCGACTCTGACACCAGTGGAATGAGGGAAGTTAAGGCTGTGATAAGTGTAATGCCAACAACCACTAGGGTATTTGAGCAAGTCGTGTCCCAAGTCCAAGATGATATCACTGACCTGTTGGGGAAATCACTTCTTATAGAGCTTCTGAGCTCAGAAGTTGATTCTGGTACGTAATGCCTTAATCAACTAGTGATAAGTTTCTGTTTCGAAACTAAATGATCAATTGACTTTAGAAATGGCTAAAATCTAATAACATATTTACTTGTAATTTGAAAAGCATTTTAATTGAGATTATCTTCAAATCATGTTGATGGCTGCATTTCCAGAACCCTAAACTGGCACTAGGCCGGCCGTCATAATACTTTATTTCATTGAGCTAAACTGCTACTTAAACGTGTATAAATGCAAAATGAATTAATCATAAATATATTTGTTATATATCGTGGAGCTAGCCCTAGCTAACATATATAAAGCTTAATTTGGATCCTCAGTTACGAATGAATATTGCAGAAACTGGACTTATGAAGCCTAGGATCGGCGCCTATGCCCATCGGACACTGAAGAAGGTTGACAACAATGTTATTTACGAGGCTGAATTCCATGTACCAGAGGATTTCGGTACTGTTGGAGCCATAGTTGTGGAAAATGAACATCACAAGGAGATGTTCCTCAAGGATATCCAAATTATCGGGTTGGCTGATGGGTCTCCTAGTTTCCACTCTTCATGTGGCTCTTGGGTTCACTCCAAATTTGATAACCCTATCAGAAGAATCTTCTTCAATAACAAGGTTATTATTATTTTTAATTATTCTACAATATATGAATTTCCATATAAATTAGGGTCTAGTATGCTGCTTGTTGTCTATCTTCACTTCTATTATTGCTGGCACACTGCCGCATGAAGCTGATCGAAGACGTAGAACCAACCATACATATGGTCCCCAGTACTATATACTCCATCATATTTAATTTGAAACAATCACTAAATGACAACTTGGTATAAAACAAATGAAATACAGGTGCAATTTGGATATTATGTGACCTGTTTCTGTTTGATGAAGCCTAGCTAGCTAGGTTTTTGATGTTTTGGTTAATAGTATTATGATTACATGCAGTCATACTTGCCATCTGAAACACCAGAGGGATTAAAGGAGTACCGAGAGACAGAACTCTCATTGTTGCGAGGCTTCGGCCTTAAAGAACGAAAATCATACGAACGGATTTATGACTATGATGTTTATAATGACCTTGGTGACCCTGACAATGACCCCGAAACATCAAGGCCAGTATTAGGAGGGAAAGAACACCCTTATCCGAGGCGTTGCAGGACTGGCCGCCCACGCTGCAAAACTGGTATACACAATAACTATTTCATCTAATCGTTCAAAGAGGCACTTTTACTAACTCTTTATTCTCATTTTCTGGCAGAGCCAATGTCAGAAACCCGAAGTAAGAATGTTTACGTTCCGAGAGATGAGAGCTTTTCAGGTGTAAAGCAATTGAGTTTCGCATTCAACACTGTCTATTCAGTGCTGCATGCAGTTGTTCCAACTCTGCAGACAGCCTTAATAGATTCAGATCTGCCATTTCCATTCTTCACCGCAATTGACAAAATGTATAATGAGGGAATCAACATTCCTGAACTGCCATTCAGAGGTGCATTAGACGTGTTTCCAAGGCTTATGAAAGTCATCAGTGATATTAACAACAGTGTCATCTGCTTCGAGACCCCGGCCGTCCTTGAAAGTAATTTTTAAAATTAACTCTCTGATGTACATTTAAGTAGCTCACCATGCATTTTAACTATATTTATGCTGTTTTTATTTTCCAGGGGACAAGTTTTCCTGGTTTCGGGACGATGAGTTTTCTAGGCAGCTTCTTGCTGGTATCAACCCGCACGCTATAAGAAGAGTCACTGTATGAGCTCCTTCACCATGTGAAACAAATATTTAAGTATTTTTGAAGCAGCTATGTTTACATGAATGTGTGATTTCAGGAGTGGCCGCTGAAGAGTAATCTTGACCCTGAGATATATGGTTCAGCAGACTCTTTGATCACTACTGAAGTTATTGAAAAGGAGATCAGAGGGTTGATTACCATTAAAGAGGTAGAATTCGTCAAGAATATTCAATATAATCATGCGAAATGACATTAGTTTGAGTGAGTAACTTGAGATTTATTTTTATTGACAGGCAGTGGAGCAGAACAAGCTGTATGTATTAGACTACCATGATGTATTCTTACCATATGTAAACAAGGTCAGAGAGCTAAAAGGAAGAACACTCTATGGGTCAAGGACATTGTTCCTACTGACAAACGACAACACACTCAAGGTTTTGGCCATTGAGCTGACACGACCCAAGTCTGAAACTCATCCACAGTGGAGACAAGTCTTCACACCAGGATGGGAGGCTACGTCGTCCTGGCTATGGAGACTGGCAAAAGCACATGTTCTTGCTACTGATTCTGGCTACCATCAGCTAGTTAGCCACTGGTAATTTTAAACTTCAATATGATATGTAACTTTTATTAGAATCGGAAGTTTCGAAAGGTAGGTTCATGAGGCTTGTTTTGATGTGCAGGTTAAGGACTCATTGTTGCACTGAGCCTTATATCATTGCAACGAATAGACAGCTTAGCGCTATGCATCCCATTTATAGACTAATCGATCCACATTTTCGATATACCATGGAGATCAATGCGCTCGCTAGGGAAGCCTTAATCAATGCAGATGGCATCATTGAGGGTTGCTTTTCTCCAGGCAAGTACTCAATTGAGCTTAGCTCTGTTGCATATGATCTTCAGTGGCAATTCAACACTGAGGCTTTGCCTGAAGACCTGATCAGCAGGTACATGATTCAGAAAACACCCTAATCCTGAAATAAACAAGACATGTCTAATGAAATCAAGCTTATGCATTTATATTTGTTATGTGCAGAGGGCTGGCAGTGAAGGATGAAACAGCTCCTCATGGACTAAAACTGTTTATCAGTGATTTTCCGTATGCGAACGACGGTCTGCTCATCTGGGATTGTATTAAAGAATGGGTTTCTGACTATGTGAATTACTATTACAAAAACCCAAAGCAGGTTGAAACAGACGAGGAACTCCAAGCATGGTGGAATGAGATTCGTACTGAAGGACATGGAGACAAGAAAGATGAGCCTTGGTGGCCAGTCCTGAAAACCCCTGAAGACCTAATCCAGATCATCACAACAATTGTATGGGTCACATCCGGTCACCATGCAGCTGTAAATTTCGGGCAATATGATTTTGCAGGATATTTCCCTGGACGGCCTACTATTGCACGTAAGAACATACCAACCGAATATGGAATAGATAGCGAAGAGTGGAAGGAATTCATTGAAAAGCCAGAGGTGACACTTCTAAAAACATTTCCATCACAAGCACAAGCTTCAAAAGTAATGGCTATTTTGGATGTACTTTCAACTCATTCTCCGGACGAAGAGTATATGGGTGAGCACATGGAGGAAGCATGGAAGTTTGAACCGGAGATAAGTGCTGCATTTGAGAGATTTAGAGGCAGGCTTCTAGAAATCGAAGGAATAATTGATTCAAGAAACTTAGACCCAAAGCTGAAAAACAGACATGGTGCTGGAGTGGTTCCATATCAGTTGCTAAAGCCATTTTCAGAACCTGGTGTCACAATGAAAGGCATCCCTTACAGCATCTCCATCTGAGCACATATAGCTTGCTCTTCTAGCTGCATTAATCTATCAGCATTCAGCACTGAAATTTTTCTCAAGCTTATAAATAAAGGCTGAATACTTGTTTTCCACTTTTCCTCACTGCATTTCTCATACACATCATCAAGCTTAATTCATCTACTTCTTCATAATCTATTAATATTTACAAAATCGAAATGATATTTTTTAACATTTGAGATTTCTTTAAATAATTTTTTATTGTCTTCAACCAATTAATTAGAAGTGATTGATATTTTTATTATAAACCAAATTATTAATATAATTATTATGCAGAGAGTGAATGAGAGTATTATTTCTATATTTAAGTGTTGATTAATAGAAATTTCCTTTTCTACAAAAACAAATCAATAATAAAAATAAAAACCGGAACTAAAATTCAGTCCCAAACCGTAAAAAACAGAAGATTTGGAGTCCGCTTTCCCTCGTCTCTCTCCTTGTTGCCCTAAACCTAATCGCATCGATCGATCCACCAACCCTCACTCCGCATCCCGATCCGTCCGTTCTTTGTAATTATGCTCTCAGAGTCAGCCGTTAATTGATGGTGTTTTTTTCGGCGTTATCGTTGTGGCGTTGGTCGTTTAGAAGAAGCTCATAAACGAAGTATCTCGCATCAATTTGGGATTTTTTGGTCGAAATTAAGCATCTTGGTGGTGGAGGATTGGGATTTCGAGGAGGTTGTGTCAAATGGATTATGAACTTTCAGACAGCAGTGGTGAGTTTTGTTTTTTCAGTTCTTTATTAACCTTATTTCTTTTGGTTGAGTATTTATAGTTCAAGATTTAGGGTTTCCTGTGTGAATTGAATATCATGAATGTGTTTTATTATTAAAAGAACTTGGCTTTGATTTGTTTGGAGACATGTAGACTTTAATAACATTCTAAGTGTTGAGGATGACTTACTCTTTGCTGTGAGAGAGTAAGAAAGTTGTCATACATTGAATTTTTGTTAGCACGCGATACTTGTAATCATCATTATACTTGCTGGAAACATGTGTTGGTGCTGGAATGGTAATTCATTGCCAATGAGATGCAATCTAGCTTAGAACATGTCATCATGACACAGTTATGTGGCATTAAATTGATTTATTCAGAGTAGCAAACTTATTTTGTTTCACTTTCCTTTCAACTTGCACTGTTGGAAATGCTCGGTGCTGTTTTTGTTTTCCACTGTTCTCTGTTGGTCAACATGTGTCATTTCTTAACTGTATTCATCTGTTAGTTGTGTATAGAATCATAAATAATTTTTCTGGTCATCATGAATAATATGGTTGTCGCTTTAATATATGTATTCCACCTAAGTAGTTAGATAGTCTCGTAGTCGATCACCTAGATAAGATTCAAAGTTAAAAAGCCACTGCGACTAACTAAAAACGAATATACTAGGTGAATGAAATTGAAAATTTGTTGTTGTTTTGGTTTATAATTGCTGGACACTGTCATAGTTTCCTCATATTCAGCAATCTTATGCACCATGCAATATTCGTGGGTGTTGAAATGAATTGACTTTTTACTTTTTTTATTCTTTCAGAAAACCTTACATTTTTCAAGTGATGCAGGTACTGATGACGATCTTCCTCCCCATCAAAATCGGTTTGCACGTGGGGGGCATTCTTCCAGAAATGGCAGACCTGCTAATATAGGCTCTGGATCTTTTTCGAGGGTTCAGAATGAGATGGAAACTCAGATTCATCACATTGAGCAAGAAGCTTACTGTTATGTTCTACGTGCTTTCAAGGCTCAGTCTGATGCCCTGACATGGGTAATATAACTTATACACGTATAATTATTTTATAAGCAATAGCAGTCCATGTTTATATTCTAATACTTGTGTCGTACGATTGACAGGAGAAAGAAGGCCTGATAACAGAACTTCGGAAGGAGCTTAGAGTGTCAGATGAGGAGCACAGGGAGCTTTTATCAAGGGTGAATGCTGATGATATGATAAGAAGAATTAGGTCTTATTGCGTCCCAAATTTAATGTCAGTGTATCTCAATTGGGCAGTTTAACCACCCGTTTCTTTACTTTTTTAGAGAATGGAGAACAACGGCAGGTGGGATCCACTCCGGGGCACGACCAAATATTGATACAATACCGAGCCCTTCTATTTCAGCAATGCTTAAGAGGCAAAAATCAGCATTATCAGTTGCTCCGTTCCCTCTGGGAGGGCCATCTCCAGCATTGCACCCATCCATGCAACCATCTTCATCTGCCGTTAAACGAGGTTCTACATCAGCAGGCAGGGGAAAGAAGAATAAACCTGTAAGCTATTCCATTTATAGTTTAGCCACTGCTCGAATAAAAATATTATTATACTAAGTTTCCCGATACTTTATATGTTTTTATTGTTCAGCGGCTTCCCTGACTGAATGAAATCCATTTAGTTTGCTACTTCAGGTCTTACTGGGAGAACTCAAGCTGCTAATCGTGGCTGTGGTGGCGCCTTTCCATCAAATGAACCGGCTGATGGAGCAACTCATGATCCATATATTGGTAGAAAGGTTTGGACAAGGTGGCCAGAAGATAATCACTTTTACGAGGCTGTGATAACTGATTATGACCCTCTACAGGTATTCCCAATTATTGATCGTTTATTATTTTATATCATGTTATCACAAGGATACTTCATTTATTCACATAAATGTTTCAGGGGACACATCTTTTGGTGTATGATATGTATTCAACTAATGCAACAATGGAGTGGGTAAATCTAAAGGAGGTATTGTTGAATTTAATTAAGAGTGCAATAAATGAGATGATATAATATTTTCGGTCACTTCCGCATTAGTTTCCTGCTAAACATTCTTTGCCAATTAGTATTGGTGCGAATTATGGTTTGCCAATGTTTGCTTTAACTTTTAATGTGCTATATCTCTATGATCTGAGCAAGGTTTACTGTCAGTTGTCACGATAATTCATCATTTGCCTCCATTGTATTTAGGATGCCTTTACTCTGTCACCTACTGCGTTGCTGCTCTAGTTGTTTGGATTCAGAAAAGACTACTTCGATGCAATTTACTACTTTTATGAGCATAAATTTTCAACTTCAAATTTTATTTTGTTAATTTTTTGCTGAAGTAATGATACTATAGATTGCTGGCTGTTGTCATAATATCTTTTTACCTGTAGTCATATTTAATTCTAATGACCCTTGACTATCGCAATTGGAATTGGAATTGCAGATATCTCCTGATGACATTCGATGGGAAAGTGAAGAACCTGGTGGTTTTCATAAAGCTGTGCATCCTGGATCTGGTCGCGGGGCTAAGAAGCCTATGACACGCGGTGGGGGTGTTAGTGGTGCTTCAAGAGGTAGAGGAAATAGCAAAGTATTATCCCAGAATGGCATTGGGAAGAAAGCTCCTGGTGATATCGAGTTACTGCACACTGAAACTCTCATTAAAGAGGTAACTGGCCCTTGCAAATTGAATTTGTTGTGTTTCTATGAACATTTTAGCAGTTGTGTTTGGTCTTTCATTCAGGTAGAGAAAATTTTTAACGCTAGTCAACCTGATCCTATGGAAATCCAGAAGGCAAAGAGAGTGCTTAAAGTAAGAGCACCCTTTTGTTACAATCCTTTAGCCTTCCTCATTGTAATATATATTTCTAGGAACATGACATGTCTGTTCTCCTTCAATGCAGGAGCATGAACAAGCATTGGTTGATGCAATTGCAATGCTTGAAGACACTTCTGACGGTGAAAGTGGTAATAACTAATCATGAATATGCGCATTTAAATATTATATAAAAGCAAAATAGAATTTACTTTATTAGCTTTATTTTTATGTACTCCTATTGGACAGCAGTGGCTGGTGCAATTATGTTTTGCTATATAATGATTAATACTTGTGTATGCTGTAATTGGTGAGTCTAATTCTTGCTGGGGTATTGTGTATGCTGTACATAGTTATTGTGTAGACAGCGAAAATTGCAATATTTTTGTATTTTGCTACCAAATTGAAACTTGATAGCATCATTCCTCATCTTTGTATTCATTAATTTTTGGCTCCGAGACAGATGGGAAACACCATTTCTCAAAAGGTCAGTCAATGGAACAAGGTTGAGGGTGAAACTTAAAGATCATGGATGGAAAGTCCCAAGTTCCCTTCTGATACAATTCACATCTCATCAACTGTTGTGTATTAGTCCATTAGATTGTCGGTCCTCCCAGCTCTGTGGCCAAGGTTCTCAATGTAAATTAAATTAACAGAGTCGTTAGCGATATGTACTAGTACGATTACTTGACCTTGTAAAAGATCAATTCTTATGACATCTGCTGTCCAATTTTTTCATACAATTTTACATCCATATTACACACAAAGAGACTGCACAAACTTAATACTAAAATTTTGAACACATTAGTTGGTAATACTAAAATTTTGATATGAAGTTGAGGATTACATACAAAGCATTTGGGCATCAGTCGGGTCTTTCCAGGATATCCTAAACTCATATAGCATTCTTTATGGTTGACAGCGGAGCCAGCAATGGGGCACCTGAGAAACGATCGACTATTTCATCAGTTATGCAAGTAAACGAAAAACATCTAGAGTGTCAACTTACTGATATCAGAATCGCATTATAATTAAAACAAACATTACAGTTCAACCTCACTATAGTACTCGGTTGTCAGTCGAAATACCCCAAATCGGGTTATCATTATAATAAAAGAGAATGTTTCATTTCACCAAAGCTGTATTTGATGAAACCACAATATCATTCACCACAGTAAATAGTAAGGATATAAGCATGCTTAGAAAACATTGAAACACAGGGTATTTCAGTTTATTGGATAAGGTGCATTCACAGTATTAACAAATACGGGATCAAACATCTTAAAAGATATAAGTTGCCTCTTCATACCAAAGAGCAGTGAGACACATGGTAATATAAAGGTTCATGTTTGTGCCAGAATCATAAGAAAATGTGAGTTAAATATAATACCGTTAAGTTCACACACACAGCAAACATTATAAAAGCAGTTTTATATTGCCGAGGAAAATGAAAGGGGAATAATATCTTAGTGGATGCTGTATCCCAAAATCTATATTTATGTAATACTAGATTCAAATAGATAGTTGTTAATGGTGACGTGCCCAGGTGGTTTTGGTTCTCACGCAATATAAGTCATGAACTATAATCTATCCTCAAACCAAAGACAAAGCAAGATGAAAACTTTAATAAAAGCTCAATTTCCTAACTCCAATCAATTTTATACTACAATGGTGTCAAAGGACACAAGCCCAAGGGAATAGTTCACCACAAAAGACTAGTATGTTGTAGGAGAATTATATTCCACTAAATAGAACTCAGTATCATCAGGAGAGATAATGCTGAGTAGTGAGTTCTATCTATGGGTGATTGTAAAGGTTAATTTCATCACCCAAAAAAAACCTCAAAATATTATCCAACGGACATCTTTTGACCTGGTAAAAACAAACATTACTTTCAGACAAAAACAAGACTAGCAATTCATCTAAATATAACATCTTTTGGAAAAAACTACATCAGATTGATACAAAACCACCTTGCACGAGCCCAATGCCCCAATCAGATGTAAGCATCAATACCACATATGTAAAAAAAGGTCCAACCTTTAATCTATTAATCTATGAAAGTCTATAATACAATAGGAAAGCATACCAGCTGAAGACTCAACCATCCAGATCCTCTGAGCATCCAAATTCTCTATAACCCAATCACAAAGAGCAATCACATCCTAAACTTCCTCAAACCCAGAAATCAAATCGTGACCGGCAGATTTACCAGCTACACGCATATCAAACGTGAAAGACGTATACCCTTTGTTCGCAAGCTCGATCGCAATCCCTTTTAGCAGTCCATTGTCCTTGAAACCCTCCCAAAATGGAATAAGGATGGACCAAAAACGACAACCAGTTTCGACGCATGATTTGAAGCGGATCGCGTGGAGCTTTGCGCCGTCACTGGCGCCGCCTGAGACAGACTCGATTTTTCTATCGTACGACGAATTGACGATGACATTGTGAAAGATTAGATTTTTGATTATTTGGGCTGGGAATGAAGAGAGAGAAAATTGAGGATTTTTTGGGATTTGCTAGATTGCTAGAATGAGACTGTATAGATGTAAATGGTGCAAGTTGGTTAAATTGAAGTGTCATAAGTTGGCAAAGATGGAAACTTGGCCTCCTAGTCCAAGTGAATACACCAACATTTTACTGCACACCAATGTCTGATACAAGGCTCTATGTTATTGTGGACTTAATGGAGGAGAAGGAAAATTGGACGATTGGTTTGGCAAGGGGAAGTTGGGATGAGTGATCTACTGCTTGGGTTTTGGGACGTTGAGGTCCTTGAAAACGGGACTGTCCACTGCTACTCCCATGGCGTTTAAGCCATTGTCCACGTAGATGGTTGCACCAGTGATGGCAGAAGCTAAGGGAGATGCAAGGAAGGCGGCAGCATTTCCAACTTCATCTGTGTTAATATGAGATTATGATGAATATGAAGTTCAGCGATGTCTTAAGATGATGAAAAGGGGATACTGAAACCTACCAGCAGTTAGCTCTTTCTGAATAGGTGCGTTGTTGAAGGAGTACTCAATCATTGTATCGATGAAACCGATGGCCTTAGCAGCACGGCTTCCTAAAGGACCTGAGAAGATAAATACTTAACTGTCAGCTAGAAGCGAGGTGGTATCCAAAGGACAGTAGAGCAGTAAAAATTGCCAATTAACTCAACAATAATGAAGCTGCATTCATAGATGATGTGGAAATGGTAAGAACAAAAATATTTTTTCTGAAAAAGAAAAATCATTATATATAAAATATACCTGCAGATATTGTGTTGACTCTTATTCCATGCTTTCTTCCTGCTTCAAAAGCAAGCACCTGTGCCCACAAAATGAGTTACAAAAATGTAGAAATAAATAATGCACGCTAGGTCAGAAAGTCTTCAACGGTTGGTAGAATTTCAAGAAAATATAACTAACTTGAGTATCACTTTCAAGGGCTGCCTTAGCTGAACTCATGCCTCCTCCATAGCTGTTTTAAACCAAATTTATACTATCTTGAAAAATGGAAATAAACAGTAGGAAGAAAATGATGTTAATATTTAACAAAGTGCATACCCTGGAATGATCCTCTCAGAAGCAATGTAGGTTAGGGAAACCGTTGAACCACCTGATAATAAGAAAAGTCTGATGTTATGCATAATACGTTTACAATTAAGAGTACAAAAGACCGGTGAGAGAATTTTAGCAAGTGGTGAACCTGGGTTCATTATGGGGGCAAAGTGCTTCAATAAAGAAACAAAGGAGTAACTAGACGCGGATATGGCTGCAAGGTATCCTTTTCTAGATGTTTCGAGCAAGGGTTTGCTCACCTAACAGATAAGAAGCTGGTGAGCCAAAAAGGTTAAGGTGAAACAACTGAATCAGCTATATAAAAGAGTTAATACTTAATACCTCAGGACCATTAGCGAGTGAATGGACAAGGATATCAATGCTGCCAAAGTCTTCTTTCACGCTTTCAGCAACTTCCTGCACGATATGCAAAATTTGAAGTCTAGAAGGAAACAAATATGAACTAATCATAACCAGAAGAGGCATCTCAATCGCATTTTCTACTGTTCCGAACATAATTATTTTAATCATTTTCTCTATATGTATGCATTTAACTGTGATAAGCTCTTTCAAACTGATCATTCAGTAAGTATGTCAAAGAACCCGTGTCGGGTTGCAAAAAGAAAATACAGCAGCACATACCTGAACGGTCCACTTGCTAGATCCGGCATACCTCTTATTGTTTTTGATCTGTAAAAGAAAGCCGAATCAATCAGTAAAATGGGTATTTATATTAAAAATCATGATAGATAAGGCAGGGAAGGTGCATACATCTTCTGGCACATCATCAAGGTTATCAAATACTGCATCCAGGGGATATACTTTAGTGATTTGCATCAATGAGCCATCAGGCAGCCTAGAATATTGTTCAATTCTTTAGCACAAGTCTATAAAACACATCTCATTTCATTTTATTCAAAGGAATCAGAATCATACTTGCGCGACTCATCAAACTTTCCACGTCTGAGGCTTGTCTCAAAGATGTTCAATGCCTAATTATGAAAGTCCACCATTCAGTCCATCAGTAATTCTTGTTAATCTGCCAAATAAACCAGTAAAAAAGGGATAGGAAAAGAGGACGACTTACAGGCACCCAAGTACCAACAAGGATTTCGGCACCAGCAGCAGCAAGAGCTTTTGCTATGGCCCATCCATACCCATTATCATCAGCAATACCAGCAATAAATGCCCTCTTACCTAGAACCAACCATACAAAGTTATGAAACAAAGGTTAACCAGTATAAAGTAGCTATTGGTCGGGAGTGAGTACCAAAATTATTTTAGTAAAGTATAGGAAAAATGATAGACTATTAGCAGATTACATTAAGGCATCATTTGCAGAGAGTAGAAAAGACTTGAACTTTAGACTGCATCTCAAATGTAAAGATATATGTTAACATTCAACAATTAGCAGACAACAACCTCGCAAGTCAATGGCTAAGCCAGAACTGGCTTTTCCTTCAGTGGATTCAGCCATAGCCTTGGTCACAGCTCTTTCTAACTTCACAGCTGTTGTGGAAATGTTACGTCTGAAATGTTTAGCTGAGGAAACATGGTAAGCGCTTGCAAATTTGATACCAGCAGCAATTTGGACTGGCGCAGCAGCCTTCACTAGCTTCCGGGCAGATAGAATACTTGGTTTTGAAGCTGCTAACTGCATGCTAGTAGCTGCTACAGCTATCATCTTTAAAAGTCCTTTGAACTTGACGTTAAGAAAAATCTACAACACATTAAACATAACAACATTAAATTTAAGTAAGGAGTTTGTAATATACATATCAAATACAAACCTGGATTTTCAAAAAAATTCACCGATGTACAAAAATTCTACAACGAGCAAAACTGAATCGTAGCACGTCTATGTGCCAATTAATTAAATTATTACACCTTACGCAAAGAAAGAAAGCTACATTAATTGTGACTGTCTGCCAAAAGGTATAGTTCTTTGTACATTGCTCATGCATTTTCAACATTTATGAAACTTGTTCTCAGAAACTTGGAAAGAACTTACATACTTACAGCTACGCAAACTGAAAATGAAACACACCTCATTGGCTACGACAATTTAAAATGTTACGGAAAACAACACAAATTTGACGCATTGAATTCAATCCATCAATTTCATTAAAAATTTGATCTTGAAAAAGAAGAATTCCATTTTGACATCAATTATCTAAATGCAGTCGCTTCTCCATTTTATAATTTCAACACAAGCCGGGCACAATTACAACAACACAAAACACATCAACACACTGATAAGATGAAAATGGAGAAGAAGTGTCACCTTGAATTGATGGAAAAATAGCAAATGGTACCACAAGGATGGAGCTTTATGGTCCGATGAGATCGATGCTATTGTAAATGTTGTTTAGGTCACACTTTAAGTGGATTGTTGTGTCACAGTCAGCTTTGGTATCAACGACACAACTACAAACGACAACATGGACAGGTATCCTTCATGGGCCGGTTTGATCAACAAGGCCCATTTAAGTTAACGTAATGGATGTATACCACCCTGACCCACACCAAACCCTGCAAGACGACGATCGACGCCGTTAGCGCTCGTCGTTGTCAGAAAATCAATTGACTTCTGTCTCGCTGCATAACATCTTAGGATCAGTTGGAAGTATTTTAATAATTTTAGGGCTAGGGTTTCAACCTTGATTGTAGGGTTTCAATCTTAGGATCAGTTGGAAGTATTTTAGTTTTAATTTTAGGGCTAGGGTTTCAATCTTGATTGTAGGGTTTCAATCTTAGGATCAGTTGGAAGTATTTTAGTTTTATAATGGTGGATTGGTTTCATTTGTAATGTGGTTAAAAGTGATTTACAGTTTACGTAGGGGATACTTTATACATGTCTTTCTCATGCCGATGTTTTTACTCTTGCCTTTGAATTTGTCACAGGTTAACCCTCGGCTACCTCAGTGACCTTCAATGTCAAGGTTAAAAGTCTCTTGCAACATAATGAGGAATAGTTTATGCTGTTCATGAACTGTATGCATTTCAGATGGATTAATGTATGGCTTGCTTAGTCGGCTGGTGCATGGTTTCACAGAAAAAACTTTTAAGACTTATGCTGCAAGTCTCCCATTAAGTTACGTTCCTCGGCAATGGTTTTTGAATGAATTTTGTGTTCAGAGCGATTTTACAGGGAAGAACCATTCAAATGTAGCATAACATACCAGATATTAATTGATAACCTGATTTTATATCTTGCAGGATTAGACAACTACCCAGAAGTGGTTCTGCATTCATGGATTTTGACAATGATGTACAGAAATTGGTATGATAGCCGGATTCAACAAAAAAAGTTCTTCTTAGGTCAAAATATTTGATTAGATTTTCGTAAATTAGAATGAATTTGCAACGTACTGGTTTACGCTTGAGCTACTTGTAAACGTTTTGTATTCATCAAGACTCGAGTTCTCTTGTTTCTTGTACCACAATAGACTGGCAGCTGAAAAGCTAATTGTCACATCATCTACTCCAACCCTCATGAACCATGCATGCATTGACTTGAGTCTTTGACTGTTGGGTTTGAATTTGCAACGGTTAGTGTATATAGTTAAACCTTGCACACAATTATTGTTTCAAAATTGTATTGTCCAAAGCCAGCTTTCAGCATCTACTGGTCAATTACACAAATCTACCAGTAGTTAGTTACTTTGCTGACTGCTTGTGTAGTTTTTTCTTACAACTTGAGTTGCACATGAGTTTAAAGTTTGAGCAATTCTCTAGCTACGTCACCTCGAGCATTTGAGATTTCTTTGTTTCTGGTCCTGACCTGATTTTCTCGTGTCACATTATTTCTAGCACCCGGCCTCTTCCAAATTCTTTCTTTTTCTCACTTCAAAATCATGACTTTTATTAATTACCTCTTCCTAAAACTTAGAGACTTCTTGCCTGTTGGCTTGAACATTAATGCCTGAGAGGATTCAAAGCTAAAGAAAGGTTTACTGCTGGGAGATCATTCCATGACCGGTTCAGGTGAGTTTGTCTTTGAGCAAACAATTTCTGTTCGCCCGTTGTGTTCATTACAGTTATGTCTATATGCTCCATCTTTTTCTCTAGTTAGATTAAGGTTAGCCTTTGCGTTTAGTCTTTTCTTTTGGTTCCAGTATTTTTGTAACACACTTACATTCCATATTCTGCCAAACAGTTGTTTGAGTCACTAATGACATTTTTCAGAGCTGTTTTTGTGTGCTCTTATTGCATTAAAAATGAATTTATAAAATTAAAAATTAATGCATTGAAAGAAAGGGTTCCTGTACTTTTTTAGGAAGTGCCATTTTATGAAAAAAATGATTTAGTAACTTCGAAAAGGCCCCGGCAAAGGTCGTGCCCAACCAAAAGCTAGTTATGGATTTTTTATGGGATTCAAATTTGCCGTACAGTTTTTTGTTTGGATTTTTAGTTGTAGAGTTCCGTTCAAGCAGCTTATCACCAAACTGTGAGATACTGCTGATTGGCCTCAGCTTGGTCCAGTAAATTTGTGTTAATAATTAAAGTGTTGACCTTGCAATTTTTATCAAAGAAATGTAACTGTCAAAAAAATCTCTAAAATGAAATAGGATGATATGCATGCATTTAGGAGGTTACGTACAGCATTATCAAAAGATTAATATAGCATGTTATTTAAATTTGTAGTGTATCTACCTGATAAATAAATTATGAAGTTTAAAGCAATGTGTATTCGAGCATATCCGAAAGTTACTGAATATGTACCTGGTAGTTGTAGAAAGTCAAATATATATTCATGCTTATATCTACCAGAAATGGAGATTGGTAGCTTATCTGGAAACGTGGACTTGCAGGTGAAATTACTTTAATCCACCTAATTAATATATCAATGTTTAACCCACATATATATATGTTTTCTTCGATAATAGACAATCACCTTCCTGTTCTCTTAATATACAATCGGAGAATGAACAACTTTTTACTTTATATGTGTGTGTAGCTAGAGTTTGGTTTGATTATAGTAACCCTAATTACCAGTATATATTGTGTCTTGTAAGTTTTAGCAAAGCGCTTGATGTACGCAGTATACAGAGATAACTGCATATGTTCAGTTCTTTCTCTAAATAGATTGAAAGTGTGGTGTTAATTAATGTTTTATAGAAATACAAGACAAATTAAGATGATTATGATCGGCCATCAACTGTTAGGTTATATAATGTAGGGCCAAGGTTTTCTGTGGCATGTTATTCAGGGTTTTGGAAATATATATCACTTCCTCAGAAAGCACTTAAATGTTACAACAAACGGAATGCGTAATTATTCATATAATGTAGATGCAAATAACACACTACACAACACAAGAGATATGCATGAAATAAAAGTCAAATGCATAGTTGTTCATGTTCTAAGCATGCATATAGTGAAGACTGCAATGCAAGTAAACTTGAACAAAGATAACTAGCAAACTTAACTCAAGCTCCTTAACAGTACTGCATCAATCACGCTCATTGGTAAATCTCCTTCCACAGTTCTGCTCCTCCAAAAACATATCATTACCTGAAGCAGACATTAGCGCAGCCGAAGAGATCTCCCAGTTACCATTGGTACTAGCGTTGGCGTTGCCATTGACATATCCGAACGTATCAACAGATTGGGCTGATGGAACAGAGATGTTACCGAGGATTGGCTGATGGTGATGATGACCTTGCATCAACTGGTTATTAAGTGGATGTTGCATCATCTGTCCAGTGTTCATGAAAGCATGATCATCTTCGTTAATAAGAGAGTTGAGAAACGAAGAGAACACATCTTCCCCTCCGCATGAATAATTGATCTCATCATCACGTTTATATTGATTATTATCATCATCATTGCAGATATTCAGAAAATTGTCGTTTCCATGCCCTCCTACCAAGGTAGCATTATCTATCATGGCTTGGAATTGATCATCTTCATCTTCCACATAGCTATGAACAAGCATCCGTGGACTTCCATCAGTTACATGTTCTAATAACCCAACATCTGTACTGTTATCCGGTATTGTGCTCGTACCCGAACCCCTTACATCCTCAAATGGCATGTTTGGATCTTTTATACCACCATTCTTCACAGGCGTGGTAACAGATGGTGAAACTGATGTTACTATAAGCTGATGATCGTTAGTAGTAATGGTGGTGGTATTGCTTAGGGGCTTGTGTGTTCTGGGGTCTATTCCTTGACTTATCAACTTCTTACTAAGATGAGTATTCCAGTAGTTCTTTATCTCATTATCAGTCCTCCCTGGAATTCTCCCAGCGATCAACGACCACCTGCAAATCAATTAACTTTCAGATTCCGGTAACAATTGATTGATCCAATTAATCCGTAGACCTAAATAACTCAAAATTCAATAGTTGGATCCAATATCTCCAAACCCTAATCCTCAGAAATTAACCCCCAAGTTCAGCAGAATCTGACAAACCCTAGTAACAGTTCTGACCTAACCCTAATACACACGTAATTCATTTTGGAAAAACACATGTATCACCTAACACATCTAAATTTCCAGCTACCAAATGTTGCATAAAATACATAATTAATAAAACTTTACCGATTTCCTAGCAAGCGATGGAGGCGGAGGATGAGATCCTCCTCATCAGGAGCAATCTGTCCACGCTTAACAGATGGTCGAAGATAATTCATCCATCTAAGACGACAGCTCTTGCCACATCTCAAAAGCCCAGCTCTCTTAGGCAAAGTACGCCACCGTCCTTCTCCTTCCTTTTTAATAAAATTTGATAAAACCATATCTTCTTCTGGTGTCCATGGACCTCTCTTGAGACCTACCTTGGTGCAACATGGGGTGGTAGTAGTAGTTGTTGTGGTAATCAGCGTTGACGTTGGCTTCCTCATATCGATCTGGTTGTGTATGTGTGAGTGTAAATGAGCTAGCTCTCTCGCTCTAGATGATTACTTAAAATAGATATTGTGTTGATGATGATGCGTTGTCTTAAGGTCGATCGATTTGTGCCTGGCTGGATTTCTGCAGATCTGATCCACACATTACTATAGTTATGCTGCGCTTTATTTTATTTAATTATTTTAGTGAAAATAATTGCAGCTATGAATTCATATTTTCTTCAAGTGTAAGAAAACGTGTGGCTACATGTTGGGCCATGAGTTTACGGCCCATTTACTTTTACGAAATCGGCCCATCACTAGTGACTTGCCATTGATTGAAAAACGTCGGCTTATTTGCGTTGGCGTTCAATCCATGGAAATTAAAAAGGACAAATCTACTCAGATCGAGAACGATGGTGGCTTTAGCTGTTAACGCATCGGTATGAAACCGTTTCGGTTTGATCGTGAATTTTACTGGTCAACTATACGCGAGACAGTCAATTAGCCTTATGGTAAAACGACGTCGCCTATTAGGAAATAGGAACGACTGTCAGTTGGCACGCCAAGCCTTTTTTGCTACTTGGCCGGTAGTATTTAAAGACAACTGGTATTTATATATTTCTTTGCATAAAATTTTGCCAGCATCATTTGCATATGCGCTTATTCAATGCTTGTACATTTCTTTCACAAGCATTGATCTCGAGTTCTAATGGAAATTTTCAGCATCAATGTAGTTAAGCTAGTGTGATTTCACCCAGTCTGATACCACACTTGATACTCTCCTCTAGAGTTGCATCTGCATCATATTTGTACTGAAATCCTGCATTTTCCAGTTTTGTTGAACCCCAACTGATTGTTCGCTTTGTGTCCTCAACAAACCTATACACGAAATTACCAAGAACTTTTCAGCTGAATGCCAACACTAAGTTATAAAAAGGTCATTGTATATTCTGTTTCATACCTAAGAGGAATGTGGATGCTCGGGCAATGTTTTGTCAAGCAGTCTGATATTTCTGATGTTTTCAGGTAGCCATTTTGATAGGATCGCTTGTTAGCAGTAAAGACTAGGTCTAAGACTTGTTAAGGACTAAGTCCTAGTTAGCAGGTAATTGTTCCTCAGAGATACAAATGCAGCGGAATTACGTCTAATGATTGACTTTATTAATCAATAGACTGTACAAGCACTACAATATCTATACAACAGTGTTTCAAACTATTATACACAGTCACCTTAGCCTGTAGGCTCAAAACCAACAATCGTGACTCTTAGGACAAGTTCCTCTGTCCTGCACGCACTCGATGTACGCTCCGTAACTTCTGAAAATCAACTTTCCGATGATCAGAATGTGCTTGCACCTTGCTTGCGACTCTCTCAGCAATTCTCCAGCAGCCGTGTCAAATGCAATACCGATTCTTTGGTTTACCCATACGGGTAACCACCTTGTGTAACCGCCGCTTGACACATCACAATCTGCAACTTCCTTTGCATTGTGATTCTTCCAGGTGTCCAGCAGTTGCTCCAGCAGTTGGTTCGACTTATCTGCTCACACTTTTATCAGCATCATGATTTCCGTGCATATCTCAGTGTAGTCCTGGTTCATGTCCCGTATGCAGTCTGTCAGGACCACGTCCTCTGCACACTTAATTCAAATATGAGTAATGTGTTGTCATCATCAAAATTCAACATGGGAACCATGTATCAACAATTTCCCCCTTTTTGATGATGACAAACACGTAGGGACAAATAAACTAGGAAATAGGTAAGCGAATCATAAGACTATGACCAACTGAGAAGCCCTCTAAGACAAGTTCTCCCTAAACCTATGCACAGAACATATAATCAGAACAAGAACACACACTTGGTCTTGTTCCCCCTAAATCAGTACCCCCTATACTTCTTCCCCCTTTTGGCATCATCAAACAAGGGTCAAAAATATCAACACATAAACCACAAGTATGAAACAGCCAAAATGCACACAAAATAAATTGCACAATAAACTTCGAAATTAAAAGCAAATTGTCTTAAATTGCATGGAAGGGGAAATAAAAAGTTCAGACAATAAAGGGATTTATTTGGTAGGGATGAAAGGAAGGGATGAGTTCATGATGGTCCAGGTGCTGGCATTCACCATATCAGGGCATTCAGACTCTGTCCTGAACTGCCTTCAGCACCACTTCCTTAAGTTCCTGGAACTCTTTCTTCAGATCCTTCATCTCTGAGGACATCTTCCTCAACTCACCCTTGACCTGACTGATGTTGAAATCCAACTCAGTCAACCTTACTGAGTAATCATCAGGTGGAGGACTAAATCCATCAGAGTCCTCTTCATCAACCCTACCTTCCACAAATGACTTTTCTTCCATTTTGTCCAAGTCCTTTATCCAGCCTTCATCAGAAAATACTAAGCCCATTTTCTTGAAGTCACTCGGATTAAATTTCCTCACCACTGGCACTTCGTCCTCATGGTTCTTATACACTTCATGGTACTGGAGGATTTTCTTCACTATCCGTGCATACCCGACTTGCTTCATCTGGCTTAAATAACCCATCTGATTGATGATCATCTTTGGAAGATTAATTGGCTCTTTCTTCAGGATCTTGTCCATCAACAGAATGTCTTCCAGCTGAACTAGACTGGTCTTCGACCCTCTCGGCAACAGATTTGTGACCATCAATTTGTGAAGGACCTTGACTTTGGCTGACAGATGCTTCGAAGGAACTCTTCCTGGCTTAGCTGTGCCACAAACTCGCTTTTGAACCACATATCTGTCTTCTTCATTCTTCGGCCATTGTCCCTTTACCCATTCCCCATATCCTTTATGAGGAATGTTGAGAATAATTGACAGCTCTTTGCTGGACAGGGTCAGATCTTCTCCTCCAATAACAAAGTCCAGATGGACATTGTTTCCTTTTGCTGATACTGATAACTGAGAATAAAACTCAAAAACTGCAGATGGACTTACCATTTCGTCCATATCGAACAAATTCTCCCACCCTTGATACTCCAGCAGGTCCAAGACCTCGTCTAGTTTCTGCTCCTTCAGAAACGGTACCGAAGACTCCATATCTTCTAATATCTCCTTCTTAGTGGTCTTCTGCTTCTTGACCATTGTAGCATCCTCATCGGTCTCAGAATCATAGACCACATTGCTCTTCTTCCTTTTGATCAGACATGACCTTATCGGCTGGGATCTTGTCCCCATAGGCCTAGTCTTCTTGGACTGCTTAGGAGTCTTGGCAGTTGCTTGACCTCTTGCTGGACTGATGATTACTACCTCCTCATCACTTGGAACTTGGAATGACTTTCCCTTTGCTAAGTCTTTAGCAACCCTTGCTGCTCTTGCAAGGATCTCCTCCTCAGTTTCATCATCATCACTGTTGACTTGGACCGATTTTCCCTTTGCTAAATTCCTAGCAAACTCTGCTGCTTCTTCTATCTCCACAGCAGCACGATTCATATCCTCAGTATTGTCAATCATCTCCAACATTCCCATCAACCTGCACTTCAACAAACCCATCCACGACCGGGTTTCCCGAACCACCATCTTCATTATCGGTGTTCTCTACACTGTCCGCAGCATCATTATCAACAGTACGACCAATCGCAATCAAAATCCTTTGAATAACAGATGCAATATTCTCAGAGTCCTTACCGGAATCCTTCTCGCTTACCACATCGCCGTTCACAACCTTCTTGCCGTTCGCATTCTCCGATCCGTGCATGTTGTCCTCTACAATCACGGACTCCATCTCCGTCGATTGAGGCGGTGGTGGGACATACACGACCATCGCTCGCGACAGGTCCTCAACCTCTGAGGCAGCGATGTTGGCGATGTTGCTGTTGTTGGTGTAGGAGTCCATTGAGTCGGCGGCTGAGGATTTCGTTTTCGTCGATTAGGGTTTCTTTTGAAAGTCTTGATTTGCGTTGACCAATACTCTTTCGGATAATCCTTAAATCCCTTTGAATCAAATTCAAAATTCAAACGAAATCAAATCATAACCTCAAAACGATTCGGCTTCCCAAAACCGAAATACACGCATCTCAAACTTCTGCGGGATCTTTATACATCATGACCTTGTCCAGATCACCAGGTTCGAGTGCAGAATGCAGAACTTTCATAGCCTGCGCATTTTTCTGGAGTTTCTTGTAATCTGCAGTGGTGTAAAAAGCCCTGGGTTTCTCTTTAGTTGGATCAGTATCATCCTGGATGATTTGACGGCCCTGTTCAATTATCTGCCAAACTTCTCCTTCCAGTGCGAGGACATGTTCCTCAAACCGAATTGCCCATGACGCATATTCTCCAACCTTCAGCTTTGGAGGAGTAGCAAACGAGTCTCCTGACATACCTGCAATGCTCAACAAGATCTAGAACCAGCGGCTCTGATACCAATTGATAGGATCGCTTGTTAGCAGTAAAGACTAGGTCTAAGACTTGTTAAGGACTAAGTCCTAGTTAGCAGGTACTTGTTCCTCAGAGATACAAATGCAGCGGAATTACGTCTAATGATTGACTTTATTAATCAATAGACTGTACAAGCACTACAATATCTATACAACAGTGTTTCAAACTATTATACACAGTCACCTTAGCCTGTAGGCTCAAAACCAACAATCGTGACTCTTAGGACAAGTTCCTCTGTCCTGCACGCACTCGATGTACGCTCCGTAACTTCTGAAAATCAACTTTCCGATGATCAGAATGTGCTTGCACCTTGCTTGCGACTCTCTCAGCAATTCTCCAGCAGCCGTGTCAAATGCAATACCGATTCTTTGGTTTACCCATACGGGTAACCACCTTGTGTAACCGCCGCTTGACACATCACAATCTGCAACTTCCTTTGCATTGTGATTCTTCCAGGTGTCCAGCAGTTGCTCCAGCAGTTGGTTCGACTTATCTGCTCACACTTTTATCAGCATCATGATTCCGTGCATATCTCAGTGTAGTCCTGGTTCATGTCCCGTATGCAGTCTGTCAGGACCACGTCCTCTGCACACTTAATTCAAATATGAGTAATGTGTTGTCATCATCAAAATTCAACATGGGAACCATGTATCAACACATTTGCACATAGAAACCTTCCTCTGATGGATGAATTTTCCATGCAGTAGATGTGCGCATTGCAGACATCCTCAATGTGGACGATTGGGATCTTTCCTACTACTTCCTCTGTGAATCTGAGTGCACTGTAATCGACCTCATTGCCTCTAATTTGAGATAAAAGTACCTGCATCAGCACGTGTTTTTGGCTTAGCAATTAACAACTCAACCCTATATCGAGAAGTTGGTAATTCAGATTTTCTAAATGTATCAACGGGCATTTGTCTGCGCATTATGAAGAAGACAAGAAGTTAAGAGCACCTTCACGCTGCCAGAAAATGAACCATGGAGTGTATCCCCGCCTACAAGGCCAGTAGTAAGACTTACAACCTCTATCACTCCGCTCTCGTTGTACTGCAGCACCTCCTTCTCTGCCATTGTTTTTGATCTCGTGTATTCCTGAAGAGAATTTCATTTAAATTTGCGAGGTGCCTATATGAAGCATGAGTACTTGTGTTTCCTAATTACCAGCAAATAATGGTCTGCCAATGGCAACTCAGTATCGACGGGAGTCCAGCATGACTCGTCTATAGAGTCAAGATATAGAGAATTTGAAGTAGCAGCATCCTTTAATGGGGAACATGAAGTTACTGAGCCGGTGTAAATGATTCGTTTAGCTGAGCCTGACTTGAGGCAAGCCTCAACTATGCATTTTACTCCAGCAATTGCAGCCTCTATTGTGTCCTTAAACTGTCAACCAAAAAACAATGGCATATTTTCAAAAATCAAAAAGGTAGAGAAGTATTTGCACTTTGCTATGTTTTCTTTTCTAACCCTGGTGAGGGTTTGCACGAAAGGTGTAGCCATATGAATAACGCAGTGACATCCTTGTATTGCTTGCAGGACTGCTTCTTTATCAAATATGTCAGCTTCAAACAAATTTAATCGAGAGTCAGCACCCGGTAGATTTTTCAGGTCCTGAACTCTCACATGCGCTGCTTGCCGACAAAATGCTTGTCAAAAGATTATTACATCGTGGTCACTGATACTGTATAGGAAATAGCAAGTGGAAAAATTACCCAAGTTTCTTGTTGTGACATGAACAGTGTATCCTCTTTGAAGAAGTTTCATGACCAGCCATGACGCGATGTAGCCTGCGCCACCGGTGACACACACCGTCTTCATTGATCTCTCTCAACCACTGGCGATAGAAACGTAAGATGATTCAGGTTTTAGCATTTCAAGATGATATTTGGGGTCATTAAATTGTTTGGATTCATGTCTACAAGTTGTCAACTATCGATATAGCTGTCCGTTTAAAAATAAGAAATTGATAATATAAGTACGCATTTTGCCGACATAGCTCTCGTAGCTCAGTTGGTTAGAGCACCCGTTTAGTAAGCGGGAGGTCTTGAGTTCGACTCTCAACGAGAGCAATTTTTATAATTTCCCATCCTAATTTACAAGAAATCTTATTTTTGAAAGTACATCTGAACCATCGTTTACTATGAATGTTGCCTTTGATTGTTGTTTCAGAAAATGTGTTTCTCTTATGGAAGATCATCAAAGTTGGAAAATTTCCTTCATTCAAAGAGGCAAATGGATTAGTTGATGCTCTTGCAAAATATGCATCGAAAGGTAAATGGAGTTGGTCCAAGCTGGATTGTTGTCCATGGCAAGATTTTATTTGCGTTCAGCTTCTTTAAGTCCACTTCCTATGTCATCTATAGTTTGTGTACTTTATCAACAACAAAAAATTATCCAAATACGCTTCAGCGCTTCTTGTAACGCCGCAACTGCGCTGCTCAGGAACCTCAAACGGAAGCTTTCGGATTAAAAGCTTAGTGCTCTTCTGGTACTTCCAGATTTCTCCGTGCCCAGTTCCGGAACAAATCCATGTATAACGCGATTCAATAATATGATAAAAGGTTTGATTACTGACCAACGAAGGAACAAATCTACAAATTCATAATAAATGGGATGGATGATCAACAGGATATCGAGTTGGAAACACGTGCAGTGACTACATGAAACTTGGAATAACAAGTTTTACATACTCATTTACACCCTGCTGGCAACGTCTTACTAATTATTACTACATTTCTACTCATTTTAGCTCCCCTCCCATGACAAACTTCAGCAAATCCACAAATCTGAAGACCGTAACCGTCACCTTCCACCATCTAAATTTCAATAATAGCAGCTTGCCACTTCATCCCCTCCAAAAAGTCTGAATACAAGTTTGATAACATATAAGTTAAGTAGTCAATACATAAGACTTCATCAAAACGGTCGAAATCTACGTAGTGTATGCTAACACAAAGTACGATCTTCCTTACTATTGCTGATTTTTCCTGAATTCTGTAAGAACAGGATAAATGTTCTCAAACGCTGCGTACGTCTCCTCTCTGACCTGTAAAATAAATTATCAGAGACATGAGGCGAGTAAGATGGGTGTCAATATAAGAACACAAAAATCAAAACTTTGGTTTCTTTCGGGAAGGAATATGCTACTCTACCTTTGCTCCAGTAAGAACAATTTTTCCCGAGACAAAAATTAGCAACACAATCTTCGGTTGTTTCATTCTATAGATCAAACCAGGAAACAGTTCTGGCTCATACTGCAAAGGAGATGAGTAGATTAGGTGCCAGATAATGATTAAATACATAGAAGGCTTTGAATAAAATCCCTTTGCTTCATAAAAATCAGCGACTTCATGCTAAGTTTTATAACTAAAGCGTGTCTGACTAGGTTGTTCATTCATAGAAATTGTGGGAAGTGGGAACATTGAATATAGATCTCGTTCCCTTGCTTTATTAATGAAGGTATAAGAAGATAACATTGAACTGCACAAGATAACATACACTTGAAAAGATTCCATGGGCATGTGCAAGACCTTCGAGCCTGATGGGGAATTTTACATCACAAGAGCCAACAATGTTCTGAATCTTGAAATCCTACAATATTTTTAAAAGAATAAGAAGTTGCAGAGACAAAAAATTAGTGCATGAAGCAATTTAATAGCGAATGTGCATATGATAGGCAAGGAAGCAAGCAAGGCCAACAGTATTCTGCAAAGAAACTCACCTTGAACTTTGCTGGAAAACCAAGTTTTTGAATAATGCGAGCGTACTGTCAAAATAGATAAAAGAGTTAGTCTTAAAAATGCTTATTTGCTTATAGATATGAAAAGCTTACCTTCCTAGCAGCTAATTTTGATTGCTGCTCACTCTTAGCCCCGGTGCATACCTACAAAGATTAGGCAGTGTGGCATTGAACATTTTTTCGATAACGATGCGTGACATAAATATGAACCAAGAATGATTTCAAGAGTTAAGAGTTTCGAGTTTCCAGCAGTACGAGTTTTCTTATTTGTTAAATAGAAAAGCACTTCAAGTTATGAACAAAGTATATACTCAACAGTTCAGTTTAGTCAAGCTACAAAAAGAATACTAACCATCTTTCCAGATGCAAAAATTAAAGCAGTTGTCTTTGGCTCTCTTATTCTCATGATCACAGCAGCAAAACGCTGAAAATACAAGCCACTATTAGAATAGGTTCTCTTACCGGAGGATAAAAGGACTAGATATTTCTCGAGACTATTGAGTCAATGTTCTGATAAAATCTTGCATTCATCAATTATAAACGCAAAAAAAAATGTTATGATCAATGTTCTTGGGATATATACATGAATTTCACAAATAATTACAGGCAGTTCTGTGATTAACTGATTATCAAATACAGGAATATTTTACCTTAGGGTTGTACTCTGCATTACGAGCCTGCAGTGCAATGGCTTTCAAGTCCAACTTGCAATCAAGGTTGACAGTAGAGACAATATTCCTTCAATCATTTAAAATACACTTCAGAAAATGCATGATTGACTTCTAAGCATTAACCAGTATATAGAGAGCTAAGCAAAAAACACCCAAAAGTCAGGAAGCAAGGCAGCTCTTTTTCGACACTGCACATCATATAGGATCTTGTACTTACTGAAGAGTAGGTACAATTCCGGATGGGTGCTTGGACAGATCCACTGGCTGACTCCCCTCTAAGCTTTGATCAGCCATTTATAGCAACACTGTTCAACCAAAACACTATTTTCATACACAATATGAAAATCATAAAGCAGATTCCTAGTAAGAAAACAAAACCCCCAATCAAAGAAATCGACAAACCAAACACAAACTCTACATATCAATTGACTATACTGTCATGTAACCCTAAGTCAATACAAGTAGATCAACGGCAATACTTGTGATACAACATCAACAGTCATCAGAAACTAAATCAGAATCGGACCTTAAAAAGTCAATTGAATTAGGGTTTCGGATTAGATAGGAGTCGTCAATCGGAATTGAAAAAACGGTTAAATTTTGAATCCAGTGATGTTTTATAAGAGGTTTTTTGTAGAGGAAGATTTTGAATCTGGAGCTTATAAAAGGGGATTGAAGAGGAGAGGATGATGAGATCCAGAGAGAGAGGGGTTTGTCGAGGGAGGAGGCGAGGTCTTGGTATGCGACTCATAGCGATATTCACTATTTATACTAAGACGATGTTGTCCATGTTGCGTAGAGAGTTGTGGGGGTATTTTGGTCATTTACGATAAATGGCGATTGGGCTGTGGACAGGTGTCATTGCTAATTGGGCTTTGTGTATTGACACTCTTCGATTTGGGTTGGATAGGCCCAATAAGCTGTGTGAGTCGAATTTGGGTAGTTTATATTTATAAATTTAATAAGAGGCGTATGAAACGAAACTATGAAGTCGATCCGTAATCCACGTCAAAACGGCATCCAGTTTATGCATTAAACGACTACATACCTTTATTCCATTACCTCATCATCATCCGCAGCCGATTCAATTCAACTCCATCAAATTCACTCCGATCCGTTTCCGATCGTTTCTCATGATTATCCATTTCCTTCGCCCGATTCCCACTATCTGAAGCATCATCAAAGCTCGTTCTAACTCTGCAATAATCGGTATATCTCGACTCCAACTTGATCGTCTCAGATCTATCGCTTTAAATTTTGATGAATTAGAATTATTGATCAGATTGCATATTTTTCAATTTCCATATCAATTAATAGACTCGCTGTTGTTACTGATGATGTTTTCTGATTATGTATTTTGTGAATTGGTGATGGTAAATTTGTGTATTTGTTTTTATTTTGGTTTTTAGTGGATTTTGACTTTTTGAGTTATGTATGAATGTTGAGTTATATTTGGATTTCAGTGTTTTAGATATTTGGCTTAGTTAAACTCATGAGTCTACCGATGGTGGAGTGCCGGAGCTTGGTTGAGTTCTGCAGAGCTTACGAGCAGCATATGAAGAAAGCTGCATCCAGCAAATCGTCAGCTGCTGTGAACAATCATCACCAGCGGAGTAGAACTGGCCGGTATTGTAGCAACAGCAGGCGTGGATGTGTGTTTGATGGTTTAGCTGATTCTTTTTGCGATCAGTTTACGGTCTCGGCTTTTATAGATATACTGTTGTTGTTTCTAGTGGTTGGTGCTGTTGGGGTGTTGGTGGTACCGTATGTGAAGATACTGACTGTTGAGGCATCTGGGTTGTTTGTGGCTGTGTGCTTTCATATTGCGGATTTGGTATATGATGTGCCATTGCCTTATATACTTAGCCCTGTTGTTGGATTCCTTGGCGCTATAATGTTGTGGTTGTTCGTCACTTTTAGATCAAGGAAATGCGGGAAGCCCTATTGTAAGGGACTGCGGAAGTCAGTGGAATTTGATATTCAACTGGAGACTGAGCATTGTGTTAAATGTTATCCTCCTGTCCCTAAAGATGCATTTGGTGTTTGGCCAGTTGAATTGGGAGAAGACCGCAAGGAGTTGGAAGCTGAGTTGAAAAAGATGGCACCTATCAACGGCCGAACTGTGCTCATCTTCCGAGCACCTTGTGGATGTCCGACAGGCAGACTGGAGGTTTGGGGATCCAAGAAGGTGCGCAGAATCAAGAAATAAACCATTATGTTGTGTGATGATAATCACAATGGTAGCAAAAGAAAAATAAGTGAACTTCAACTAACTAGTGAAATAAGTTGAAGATCGCCATAGATCTTTGGTATATGATCTTTACTTTTTGATGAACACGCAATGGGAAATATTGCTACTACACGGTAATAAAATAAGATGCATCTTCCATGTGTTATGCCATTTTTCTTACTTAAGTGACAGAGTACGTCATCATTTTGGATGATCTGCTTGAATGATATCCTTTTGTAGACGCAAGTTATTAAAAACTCTGTCTACTGTTCCCCAAACAGCCCTGCTCAACTACAGAAAATCTTGAACAACATTAGCATACATTCTCCAAGCATGTTGATTGGCCTCGATATATATAACTCGGCCACTGACGTGTGCAAAACTTGCTCTCCATTTACATTCAGATGTCATAATCCAAATCTAGTTAATTTAATAATCGAGTTCAATGAATATTTACAACTGAACAGTAAATTGTATTAATCTTCCTCATTTTAGAATCTTTTCAACATTACTACAATCAAATTTTAAAATTTCGAAAGAAACAACAGAGGATTGTGTGAGCTGTACAAGGAAATCCCACACACCTAAACACTAACAAATAGTCACCTCCGAATGAAGCGCAAAGCAGAAGCCTGTATGACACCATTTTCTCTTGATCTGTTTAATTGAGACAAAAAAATTATGCCGCACCTAGCCTTTTATCACTTGGCATCGTTGACGCATTCTTCTCCTGAACCAAACACTATTTATGTGTCTTTCAGTTGAAAAACCAGTGAGACGAAAGAAAGATAATAACCAACATTAGCATGAAAAACAGCGATAATAAATCAAAGAGTACTGTTGCATGAATCATGATAAGAATCACATCTCTATTTAGGTGGTACTATAATTACTATGACTAACAATTACTGCCCACATCAGCATACACAAAAATTCCATACATATAACATTTTCCTATCTATTCCATCCAAAAACAGATCACAATATCGCCTTTGTTTCTCAACCCTCAGCCTTGTGTACTATCTCTTTTATAGTAGATTGCAGTTTTTAACCTTGTTTCTCTATAGAACATAATACCACCTTTGTTTATTATTAACAGTTCAATACGAACTATTAGTTCTCAGAGGTTGAAGTATTTGACGCCTACATCGTAATCCCAGGAAAAAAGAAGTAAGAATACAAACGATAAGCTATTTAAAATCCATTTGAACTAAACACCAACTGAGAACATAAATATATTGATTTATGTGCAGCATGAAATATTCAGAGGGACTAGTATGTAGCAGCAAGATGCATACCGCATCCAAGCATCCGTTCTCTTGGCCATCTTCAAATAATGACGAATAAGATGGATCAAATATTGTCCCTCCAAGGGATTCGTCAATGTCTGAAACCTGTCTACCGGCCAAAGGAAATATGGGATGTGGACTTAGGAAACTATTCCTCAAATCAGTATCTATTTCAGGTGGAGCAGTAACCACATATGAAACCCCCAGTCTGTACATCTGTATCCATAACAAAGAGGACGATAGTCTCACAGAGAAACCAATACATTGCATCACCAGAGTGACTCTGATAGAAAAGATGACATATGTTCCATATTTTTCAGAAGAAATGTTCCTGCATGTCATGTGAAAAAGTAGATTTTATGGATTAATCATAGAAAGAGAGATATTCAGATACAAATTCATCCGACATCAAGAGTAAAATAACACACAAAACTGCCAGGAGAGGAGAGTATATGCAAAGAATAAAACGCCTATAAAAGTACACTCCATTTCTATTGAATATATTATTATGTTGTATGCATGTCTGTAATAATTCTAACCAAAATATTAAGATTTTAACAAATTAATGGCGTGTTTGGCTCATGGAAAATATAAGGAATCAAATGGGTTTGGTTCTCAAGGAAATAAGAAAATAAATCGAAAGAGCACAATACAACATTTCATCCAACTTTCCATATACAAATCATTTTTTCCCTTAAACACTCCAACCCATTTACTTTCCCACAAACCAAACAGCAGGTAAGTGAACATTTGTTACATAATTTAGCAAGACTTGTGTCAAAGTAGGTGAAACTTTAAGTTCCGAAGTGAACTCACCAGATATCATGGAAGAACAAAATGAACCAAAGTATGTCCAAGAAAATAGTGCATGCCAGAAGTATTGCATACGTCCTTCCTAAGCTCTGACTCGCGCTCTCGATAGCCACCAGTGCAAACAATGACACGGCCAAATCAATCAACAACACACCATTATACAGCGCTCCAATTGATCCCACCAATGCGCAACCAATCTATGATCCAAAACCATTACAACAACAAAATCAATCCCTAACCTAATAATATCATCATTCCATTAACCAAAATCCGTAGAAATGCAAATACACGTTCACACACCTGAATGTAGATTAGAGTAACAGCGAGCGACTGAAGCCTATCGTAATCGCGGATCCACGGCTGCAACCGAGTCCATAATGGATCACAACGCATCCTTTTCAATGCCGAAATCGCACAAAACCTAATTTGTAAAATCTCAAACCATGTGGATTTTTCCGATCGAGCGGATAAATCTGAAGACGTCGAAGTAGGGTTTCATTTAACTCCCCGGAACCTCATTCAAACTCTTGTTCATTTTCATTTAATTTAAAATGTTGAAATCCATTGGAATGCGCTCAGCGGTCATTCGCTGCTTTGTGGTCAACGTCAAACCACTGGTGTCAAGGCAGATCGTCGATTCGTGGCCCAGTAGAGTTTTTATTGGGCCTGACTGATTCAGTAATGTGTTTACTGGGGTTGTATGGAGGCCCAATAGAGCTGTAGAACGTGATGACGTGGTAGAAGATTGAGATTTGAGGAAGAGACGAACTCGTCTGGTTGTGATTATTATCTCGAGATCGGAGATCGTTTACATCCGTCGTCAGCAGAGTTCAGTTGATTGCTCCGATTTCCGGTAACTTTTTTCCCCCAAAATTCGAGTAATGGATCGTATATATGTTTAAAATCGTCAACGCAGATTTGTCTATTTTATTGATTAATGGTTTTGGATGTTGTAAATTGTGATTTTGTTTGCAGGATGAAGATGAGGCTTCTAGTAGCAGCAGCGATGGTGTTGGTTGCAAATTTATTTGTGCTTGGAATGGCCTCGCCAGCCACTGTTCCTGCTTTTCTTTGGTCTCCACATGAAGAATTGTATGTACTTTCTTCCTCCTGATTGCTGTTTAGACTTTAGAGTGTTAAAAATATACTTATTTGATATGCATAGCTACCCCCCGGAGTTCGATTATACGCATAGTTTTTGATAGTGTTTTGAATCCATTGAGTTCTTGTATTGTATTTTTGGTGTCTGTGTATGTATTGCTCAGATGCATCTCTGTAGAGTATAGGGACTTTTCCATCGTGATACTCATTGCATTTAAAATTTAATCAAGATGCAAATTCTGATTCAGATATTTCAACAGCAAAATAAAGGAAGAGGTGAACTACCAAACTATTGCGCAAGAGGATCTGGCAAACTTTGTCCTCTCTGAAGGGGGGTGGTCAAACTTGCTGGTACGTTTAGTACTTCATTCCATTCTCTTCATGCCTCTTATGTTCTATTTTATGCTCTGCTAGCTAATAATTATTTTTGTCATTTTTTGTTGTATCAGTGCTCCGAGGAGGAGCTACAGCAGCCTCTCGATCTGGCAGTTGTGTTTGTTGGTAGAGAGGTGAAATATGTACCCTTCTCTAAAAGTATGTAAAATTATTTTCATGTAGAAGGAAAATTGTTCTTTCTGCTGGTAAAAATGATAAATTTTGTTAACAAGATTGCATATAGTGCTGTCTAAAATGGTAACATTTTTCTGCCGACATTCTCAATAGATATTCAGGGGGGTTTCTATTTTATTGCATACAACAGCTAATCTCCAATTTCAGTGTTGGAATGTGTTGCCTATGTGTACATACTTCTTCTCTTCATTTTGCGTGCAACAAAATGCCACTAAGAAGTTGCTGAACGAATTTGCTATTCCACTGTTTCTTTCAAATTTTTTGTAACCTAGCTCTGTGTTTGTTTCGTTCCTGAGGTTTTTCCTCAGTGTTTCAAGTTCAGTTTTGTACTGAACAATTGATATCAAAAAAAAGAAGTTGCTGATTAAAGCTTTTATCATGTAGTTGCATTCTTCGGATCTCTCAAGAAATGACCATCATGTCCAAGACCCTGCACTTATTGACCTTCTAAAAGTAATTTCGTCTCTCAACTGCTATCTTCGTGAGATTGGGACTTTGTCTGTTGAATTAGTATTCTGATTAGTTTGTTCATTGACTCTCTTGAGCAGGCTTCGTTCACCAAGTCTAATTACTCCATGTCATTCCCGTATGTTGCGATATCAGAAGGCCAAACCATGGAAAGCTCCCTGATATCTGGCTTTGCTAAAACTTGCAGCCCCAAACATGAGATCAACCGAATAGCGTTCACAGAGTCTTGCTCTGTGGAGGGAACCGAATACAGAAAACTTTCTGACCTACAATCAATCCATGTGAGTTGATTAGGTCCATTACATAACTACGATAATTTCATATGTGAGATTGTATTGATATTAAATCTTCATTAAAATTGTTCAGGATTTTGTTTCTTCAAGCGTTGGGAAGTCAAAGGGTGCAGCAGATTTGCTTGTGTTTTGCCATGGGGACAGTGATGACATAAAAAAGCCTGAGATAGCTGAAAGTAATTCACACGCTTTTTAGTTGATATATTGTATGGATTAATACTGTAAACTAACGCTGAACCTATATACATTCAGGCGAGGTCCTAACTGAGCTTATCAGGTCTGTGGACCAGTCTGGAGCAAAGTATGCCGCATTATACATTTCAGATCCTTTTAGGTCAATCCAATATCCTTCTCAAAGAGATGTGGAGAGATTCCTTGCTGAAAGTACAAATGGCAGTTCAGTGAGTTCCACAACCTGTGATGAAGTTTGCCAGATCAAATCGTCATTATTGGAGGCCTTGCTTGTCGTAAGTTTTCATTCCGGATGATCATATTGTTTTATTTACAACCAAGTGATGATGGTCTGTTTTTGATGAATTGATGATTAAATGGCAAAAAGTTTGACATATTTATTTGTTGGATCAGGCTGTAGTTCTGCTAGTTATACTGATATCTGGACTGTGCTGCATGATGGGCATTGATTCTCCGACAAGGTTTGAGACTCCCCAAGATTAATAAGACCATTGCCTCCATATCCACCCTCCATTTCCCAGGTTTTATGCAGTTCTGTTTGTTGAGAATCACACTTGTTTTAAATCCTTGCAAAGTGGCGCTCTTGGTACTGCCCTGTATTATTGGTTTGCAGATTATTCATTACCAATGGAGTTTGTCTTGTCATGTTTTATTCTATCAAACTGTAAGCTCATGTATGGGTGGCTTCAATATTAAGCCTCTGAAAATTTATGTACATCTCTGTGTATTCAGTTTATGTATCAGAAAATAAGGGCAGAGTTCTGCTACTCTTTTTATCAAACCTCTTGTTTTTACTAAGCTCTTCTTTAATTCAGCATCAGGTTTACTGATATTTTTACCAGCATCAGTACATTCTTCCCCGCGCACTTTAGCGTAAATGCGGCGCATAATAACCAATTCGAAAAGCAAATTCGTTTTACTAATGATAACTTACGCTGGGTGTAAGAAGGCGTATCGTAAGGAGCGCTAAAATTTGTTATTGGACATATAGGGAATCCTTCCGACAAAATCATTCACTGTCAAGCAAAACCCTAATTATCTCGCCGACGACCGATTCAGATGGAGGGAGGAGGAGGGAACGATGTGGAGTTACTTACGAAGACGCTACAAGTTGAGCACAAATTGTTCTACTTTGATTTCAAGGAGAATCCGCGCGGCAGGTATTTGAAGATTTCGGAGAAGACATCGTCATCCAGGTCGACAATCATCGTCCCGGTCAACGGGATCTCGTGGTTCTTAGAGCTTTTTAGCTACTACGTTGATTCTGACGAACAAGAGGTTTTTAGCAAGGAGTTGCAGCTGGATACCAAGGTGAGTTAGTTTCATCAATTCTGAATATATTTTCATATGTTAATGGTTTAGATGGATTTGTTTGGCATTTGTAGGTGTTTTACTTTGATGTTGGCGAAAATAGAAGGGGTCGATTTTTGAAGGTAATACTTATTAACCATTACCATTTTTAAAGGTGTATTGGGTGGAAAGTGCAATTATGGTAATGTATGCTGCCGAGATTTGTTTTATATCGAAGTAATATGATTACTATTTTTGTGCAGTATCTTGTTCTATAGCAGATTGCAACCTTACTTTCGTAACTGTTTAAAGCGTCCATTTATGTCATCAGAAAGTTTTTAACTTTAGCTACACTTCAGATGGTCGATGCTGTGTGCTTCTCAGATTAGCCTGCTGGGCATCTGAGCTCCACATGTTAATTACTTCAATAGAATATTTTAATGAGACAGTTCATTTTAGGTGAAACTTAAGCTGCTTTGTGTTTTGTGTTGATATTAAATCATGGAGTGTAGGGGGTGCTGTGAATTCTACTTTGATTCTCATTTGGAATACTACAGCCTAGTTTGGAGATGATGTCAAGTGTCTCACATGTTGAGGTTGAATTTAGAATGTTTTGTTATATTATGATGTTTCTGTGTGAATGTGGCTTAAATGTTTTATTTCGTAAGAGGGTGAGTTACTAATAATAGTAGCTGCTTGGGTTTACGGAATTACATCTTATACTATCTGCAATTTCATCAATTGAGATGTTACGGGGAAGAACATACTACATACCTGTGCTCTAAGCAGCAGTTGTGTTTGGAATTACATCTTATACTATCTGCAACTTCATCGTTCAAATTTGCCAAAAGTGCTCTTGATTCTTCAAATGTCCAGGTTTCTGAGGCCTCTGTCAGCAGAAACCGTAGCACTATAATTGTTCCTGCTGGTAATTCCAGTGATGAAGGATGGTCGGCTTTCAGGAACATTTTATCTGAGATTGATGAAGCAGCAAGACGCTACCCCATACCCAATCAGGTATTCTTTTCTTTTTGACATTATCCCGTAAGCATTATTTATTTAAAATCGGTCACAAAAGGTTGTAGTCAAATTGAGATCTCATTGACATTCTTATGCAAACACAGCAAGGTACTGAACCTTCAGAACATTTAGTTGGGCTTTCAGATGATGTAGGCGCTGGCTTCATCAGTGGTAATAGCTCTCAACATGCATCTGAGCTGAATGTGGACAGGTCAATCGTTTTACCACCACAAGAAGATACCAACAATCTAAGTGTCTCCAAAGTGATCAGAGTTGATCAAAAGAGATTCTTTTTTGACTTGGGCAGCAACAATAGAGGCCACTTCTTAAAGATCTCTGAGGTGAGGCCAAATGTCTAAAACTTTTTCTTTTATCTTAATCTTACCATCTGGGTTTGCTCCATGTTTTCTTAGATTCTGAAAGTATCTGCTGTTTTCAGGTGGCAGGTGCTGATCGCTCGTCGATCATTCTGCCTCTCTCTGGACTGAAGCAGTTCCATGAAATGCTTGGTCATTTTGTGGAAATCACTAAAGACCGTATTGAAGGGATGACTGGTGTAAATGTTCGGAACATAGATCCGCTACAGAGATAATAACCCAGTCAAAACAGATTATTGGTGGGGGAAAGGGCAAACATACGAGAAAGCACTTGTTGTCATTAAACTGGTTGGAAATAAGGAATCTAGTATGATGGAATAATTTGAGTATTGATTTAGGGGCATTGGGTTTGAATAATGAGGGAAAAGGTATTACAAGGACAGGACTTTAATGTTATTTCTGATTGTGTTTGTGTGAACCCATTGGTGGTTTTCTTTTTGGGGGGTGTGAGATTATTGTCTACCAAATAATTATCCTTGTTGATAACTGAGGTGAGATGATTTTATCTATATTCCCTTAATTCTAAATACATCTATGCGACCTCCAAAGATGCAAGGTAGCCAATAAACAGGTTAACCACCCAAGTTCTTTGAATGGTTCAAGTTATTTATAATACTCTGATGAAACAAACCAAATGGATGACATCCTAAAAAGGGATAGAGGTTTTTCAACAGTATTTTGTATAATTTTTTACAATGTAATTTTGAAAAAAACATCGAACATTCAGTATATTTACACTTCAGTCAAACCAATCAAGCTGTACTTATAGTTAACAGAACAAGTCCTTATCCACTCGGCCTGCTATCAGTCTTCAGAAATCTAACATATTCTACCTGAGACATTTCGCCTCCATTCTCCTGATCAAATTTGTACCTGTAAAAACTGAAAATGAGAAAGAAACAAGTCAGTTTGAAAGAAGAAGAAATGTCACAAGAAACCATCTTAAACTACAACTACATTCAAAATATTTTTTTTTTGCAAATATAGCATTTTGTTGAAAAACGAAAAATATATTGAAGGCTAATCAAACTAACACTTATATAGAAAATTGCTTAAATGAACACTAAAATACAGATCAATATGTGTAGAAAATTGATGGATAAATTTGGAAGAAATGTGGCAAAACCATGAATTAAAACACATCATATATTTGTGGGTTAGAGCTTCGGTCAAACAATTTGTATCCGCCAATTATTATTCATACATATGAACATTAGTGGGAAAAACCGAAGACCAAGCATCATACCTCCCATCCATTCCAACGACTATTACAGTATTTTGAGATCCAAACGCCACAATAAAAGATGTTACTTCCGGTAAATGGACTTGAGCAAATGACCATTCAGAGCTAAAGTATTTTGGCAACATCCCTGATAGCATGACAATTTCATTAGTGAAACACCATCAGTGCATAAAATGCAAAACAATTTTATACAAGTTGAAAAGAAGAAACAACATCAGAGACTCGGCAAAGTTTTGTTATGCTCAAGCATTAATTTTGAGTAACTGGGATTGATCAAAAGAATCACATAGCCCTTCAGTTCAAGAACATATACTTGCTATACTAAGTAACGGCGAAATAATCCCTTTACTACATGTCAACATGTCATTTAAAGGCAAATTAGATCTTGCTTCCCTAATTTAACGTCATAACTAAGTTACAGGATGATTAAAAGAGTATTCAACTAAAAAACGAGTTTACATTCTGTAACTTAAGTTAGTATATGCCACTGGAAATGTTTCCTCACCTTTCATAAATGATAGCGATGAACCAGGGTTAGCGCCAGTAGTGGGAGTCAGAAGAGCATCAAGGTTATTGGATGAATTTGAACAGAACATATCCTGCCTTTGGGTAGCGTTTGATTGAGAAGACGAGACATCCCCAGCTATTCGTACTCTTAGACCAAATATATGGACAGTCCCCTTATCACTTGATACAGCAAGCCATTGCACATTGGGAGAAAGTGCAATACTATATATGTCAGCCCTGTCCACTCCTCTGCGTACCTAAGTAAGCAATAAAAATAATCATTAACACGATTCTCCGTAGATCAGCATTGTATATGTTAGCATAAAATTTATGCGAGACATAGTTGACGATGACAATTCAACATCAGCTTCTAAAACTAGTTAAAATCTCCACATAAGGAAGCAAATTGCAAGAAAGCTATATTATGAGTTTTTAAAAAAAACTAACAGATCTAACTGAAAAAATGAAATAGTTTTCAAATGAGGATTAAATAGGGTAGGAAAGCTATATCAATGCTTAACTTGAATATTAATGACCTCGAAACTGGACACCTAGACAGTTAGAAAAACACTAAAGTTACCTCTTGCAACTGAGTACCATCCATTGTGTTGAATATTCTAATCAAAGTTCCCTTGGTGCTAGCAGTTGCTAAAAGCAGCCCATCCATTGTCATGGTTAAACTAGAAAGAGTTGAGTCGTGCGCAGGAATTATCTTAGTCATGTTCAAGCCAAAGTGTTCAACACGAACCCGGCCTCGTTGTAGACCAGGACAAGCTAATACAGATGTATTGGAATGATGTGAAAGGCAGCAGAGTCCCCTTGGATTTGCTAGAGTCTCAATCTGATGTAGAAGTTTCAAGTCCATAAAACTGTAGACATATATCTTATGCTCAAGCACAACAACAATGTGATCTTTACTCAATTTAACTGCACGCACTTGAGACCTAAATGTAAATTCCCCAATGCACCTGCTTTGATGATCATCCCATATCAAAACCTTATTCGGTGGATACTGAGAATTTGACCCACCACCAACAAGTGCGAGAACATTACATCGGAATAACATCTCAACAATTCTGAAACCACCGCTCTTCAAATCACGTCTAAATGTTTCCTTAAATGGCTCGCAATTATATATACGAAAACCTTGACTAGTACCAGCAGCAAAACAACCATAGTCCTGATTCCAGTTAACAGAAAGCAACTCCGTCTCATCCTTAACACTAAAAACCATTTCAGAGTAATTTGAGGCTCCAACAGATGGTTGATTACTTGACATTGTTGAACTCATAAAATTTAAGAAAAAAACTAAGCCTGCAACAAAATCAAATTTAGGTTTAATTACATTCAAATTGAGAAAGAGAAATCTACAAATCGAATGAGGCAGCGGTTGAGAAGAGAGAAATTGACCTGGAGAAGATGGTCAGACATTGATCGGCGGATAGATCTGAATCCTTCAAGTTAGGGTGAGAGAAGAAAATTGGAACGAGCTAGAGAGAGAAGAGGCTAGTTGTATTTTATGATTAATGACGTCATTAGTGGATATGATCATAGTAATTAGGTATCACTCCATTTAATAACTAAATTAGCTATTAATTTGAATATAAATTAATCACGTAAGCCAAAGTTACAAACTTTTTTCACATAATAAATTTAAAACAATTAACGTGAAACTGAAGCGAAACGCTGCCGCTCCAATGAGGCGAGGAAAGATAGGGTCCGTAAGCCAGAATTGTACTTGTGGCCGGCCGTTGATGATCAAATTAAGGGCCCAAATTTCGCCTCCTCGTCGTCTATCTCAATGGGCCAAAATTTTGGCCCAACGGATTTTCCATTGAATATTGGCTTCCAGTCTCTAGATGCTATTTAATTTATTAATTATAACTCCATCCGTATCCATGCGGTCTCTTTTGAGACCCAGAAAATAGTGTAAATAGTTGTGCAATAATGTGTGATCGAGAATAAATAATATATAAAGATATGAGTAAATAGTATATTATGTGATGGAGAATGAAAAAATGAACAAATGTTAAGGAACATCTAAAATAGATAATATTAAGGATGGATGATATATTTAACAAAATTACTAATGTAATAGGAAAAGAAACAATTTCGTAAATATATACGTGAGACATAATCATATACGTTAATTTTAATAATCTAATGATTAGGATGGATCGAGAAGTCTTTGTCTCATCTGAACCTATTATCCCTGAAGCGTAATAGAAGTATTTAGATGGAGGAGGTAGGTGGATTAGCCACCTCAAAATGAAACCAGACAGCAATGTTGTCAACTAGGAGCAGTTTGTGGAAGTAGTAGTATTACTTAGACCACTCCACATTTCTCACCTAACCACAACAAAAGCCTTGTCTCAACCACCCCCATCGACGGTTAGCTCAGCATGCCGTAATCCTCCATCTACCAACCCAACTCAACTCTCGGTCTAATTATTGAATTTCCATTTCAAGTTTCAACTGTAGACCAATACATATTCGGTTCGAACTGGTCCAATCGATTTAAATCTGAATAAACCAGAGACGGACCGCCATCCCCTATTCTTACCTACCGCACGCCGTTAGCATTTCCGTCCATCCGTAACTGACTATATAAACAACGCACTCCACTTCATCCTCATTAAGCCAAACTCCATCTTCTCCGAGTTAAGCTATGGATCTCCACTTTCTAGAAAAATCCCTCCTCGCCACATTCCTCGCGATTGTCGTCGCAATCGTAATCTCCAAAATCCGCGGCCGCAAATTCAAACTCCCGCCTGGCCCAATCCCCGTCCCGATCTTCGGTAACTGGTTACAAGTCGGCGATGATCTCAACCACCGAAACCTCACCGACTTCGCAAAAAAATTCGGCGAAATATTCCTCCTCCGTATGGGACAACGCAACCTCGTCGTCGTCTCATCACCAGAACTCGCCAAGGACGTGCTTCACACACAAGGCGTCGAGTTCGGATCTCGTACTCGGAACGTCGTATTCGATATCTTCACCGGAAAAGGTCAGGACATGGTTTTCACAGTGTACGGCGAGCACTGGAGGAAGATGCGTCGGATCATGACGGTGCCGTTTTTTACTAATAAAGTTGTGCAGCAATATAGGGGAGGATGGGAGGATGAGATTGCTAGGGTTGTGGAGGATGTGAGGAACAATCCGGAAGCTGCGAGGAATGGGATTGTGTTGAGGAGGAGATTGCAACTGATGATGTACAATAACATGTATCGGATCATGTTTGATACGAGATTTGAAAGTGAGGATGATCCTTTGTTTCTGCAGTTGAAGGCATTGAATGGCGAAAGGAGTAAATTAGCACAGAGTTTTGATTACAATTATGGTGATTTTATTCCGATTTTACGGCCTTTGTTGAGGGGATATTTGAAGATGTGCCAGCAGGTTAAGGATAAGAGGCTGCATCTTTTCAAGAAGCATTTTGTTGATGAGAGGAAGTAAGGATTTTGTTGGATTTATTTTGTTTTGAATTTTAGCTGACTTTAGTGAATGGTTGAATTTTTGCTGACTTTGGTGAATGGTTGATTTACAGGAGGATTTCCAGTACGGTTAAACACACAGATAGTACCAAGTTGAAGTGTGCAATGGATCACATCCTTGAAGCTCAGCAGAAGGGGGAGATTAATGAGGATAATGTTCTATACATTGTTGAGAACATCAATGTTGCTGGTGAGCTATTTATGCTGTCTTTGACTGTTTGATTGATCATTAATATTAGGCAGTCTACTGTTTTATTGAAAAGATTCCATGTTGATCTGATTATTGATTTTTTTGTTGCAGCAATTGAGACGACATTGTGGTCGATTGAATGGGGAATAGCGGAGCTGGTGAACCATCCTAACATCCAGAAGAAGTTGAGGGACGAAATTGACACTGTCCTTGGGCCAGGAGTCCAAATTACCGAGCCAGACACACACAAGCTTCCATACCTCCAAGCTGTGATCAAGGAGACTTTGCGTCTACGCATGGCTATCCCTCTTCTAGTCCCACACATGAACCTCCATGAAGCCAAGCTTGGAGGTTATGACATCCCAGCTGAGAGCAAGGTTCTTGTTAACGCGTGGTGGTTGGCTAACAACCCCGCCCAATGGAAGAACCCAGAGGAGTTCAGACCCGAGAGGTTTTTAGAGGAGGAAGCTAAAGTCGAGGCTAATGGTAATGACTTCAGATATTTGCCATTTGGTGTCGGCCGTAGGAGCTGCCCTGGTATCATCTTGGCCATGCCGATTTTAGGAATCACCTTGGGACGCTTGGTGCAGAACTTTGAGCTGCTTCCACCACCGGGGCAGGACAAGATAGACACAACAGAGAAAGGTGGACAGTTCAGTCTACACATCCTAAACCATTCCACCATTGTTGCCAAACCAAGAGTGTTCTAGGCCTAAAATTCTCGCTTGTGAAATTATGCAGTCTGTTCGTTCGTTCACTTACCCCATTGTTGTATCCGAAGTGGGCTGTTGGGTTGTGACAAAATAGTTTCAATTTTCTTCGTCAAAACTTATATGAAGTTGCAATTCTTAAAACTTTTGCTCACAAACCGACATGTGTGGTCTCAACTTGACCAACATCGCTTTAAAGTCTGCCCTTCATTAACCATTCACACTCTACTAGTGGTGTAAACTTAAAAGGTGTCCAAAATCCGGATTAGCTTTAATTGTTCAGCCTCTTTATAATTAACTGATTGGAGTAGGTAGAGGCGATACCCCTACATATCGGTCCGGACAAAACAAATGGCCAACAGGAGACATTAAACCTCGGCAAAGTCGTGGGTACCTACTCTATATAGTTATACTCAACATGCAACACTAGGAGTCCGATACTATTGAAGGGCCTTCTATAATATATCTATAAGTGACAAATGTTAGAATAATTTCTTTAGTTTCATCAGGTTAAATCTGAATGAAAATATAATCTATAAGACATGCTACGGAAAAAGGTCAATTGTTAATTTGTAATTAAATGAACATACGTGGGTCGTGGGGTTGGGAAGGGTAGAGGGGTTAGGTTGGATATGTGAACCTAACTGGTGAAACGTGACATGATGAGAATAAAGACAATCACCGAACTCCGAGGATGGGAAAACTCAATACGTATATAGATGTGTGCCACATGCATTTGTCAAATTTCAATGGCTGCCACCATCTCCAAATTAAGGTTTTCATTTACTCCATGTTACTTTACGATCAAAATTATCCCAATGGTTTAAGACTTATGCTAGAAAGTGTGGGTGTGGTATTAGTTGCGAGATCGTTCAACTGGACATCTTGTATTGTTGTCCGAGATGGTATAATACTTGTTCCCCACCTGTCTAAATCTTTTCTCATGTATCTTGTATCAATATTTAGACATTATGTTGCCTTACTTATCAAAATTTTTTTATCCCAATGGTTCCAAGACATCATATTTTACAGTCACACGTGGAAAACGTGCAACAATGTTGTCAATGGCTGATTCACATGCACATACATTAATTCCTTAATCTAAGGTTACCACTAGTGATTAAATACCAAATAGTATAATATGTAACGCACACGTTTGACTAATCAACCACCACCCTCGGGAGCAGTAAGTCTACCATTCTGTGCTTATCTAAATTTTAGTATATTCATTTATAATTGTAAGTGCTGCATTCAATGCGATCCACTAACATCGCAATATCTTTTATTAAACTCATTTCTTGTTTACGTGACAAGTTCATAGTATTGACTTTTGACTCTCCATCTAAATTTGAGCAAGTCATACAGTAATTAATTTACTAATATTTTTTTCCGATAGCGACATCCAACCCACAATCGAGGCAACAGCCTCCCATAAGGGAGGATTGAATAAATGGTGAGGCCAGGAATCGAACCCTTGACCTGAGAATTTTTGTCAGAATCTTCACCATCAGGCTACCACCCTGATACCCTGATGGCTTAATTTACTAATATTGAGTTACCAAATATGGAGAAATAGCATATTGGACTACTTTGAATGGGCTGGGCTCTTAGAATGTTTCAGCCCTTTCGTTAAAACCACAGTTCTTATATGACCGGCCCCGGTAAGAATTTTTTGCAAGTGCAAAAACAATGCAATCTAGAGAGAATGGTTGTAAAGAATTTATCTAATAATTGAAACAGGACAATACATCTTAATATAAAATACTGTCCGAATATGCTGGAAAGAGGTATAACTTGAGATACGGGGGAAATCTACCAGGCATTGGAAAAATGGTATCATTTGATGGTGGCTTTAGGGATGGAAGATGTGCATGGTCCACCAGAGGTCATAAATGGAATGCCTTTGAACGTTGCCACACCCTTATCATCAGTGAAAAGATTCTGCAAATTATAAGATGTAAAGAGGATTAGTAGTCAGTTTGATTAAGCTATTTCAAAAATTAAACTCTTCAGCTGACAGAGTCTTCTTAAAAGGGATGAATGTGTCAATGTTTTACAGATTCCATTGAATTTAAAAGTCTATATGTTGAGGGATGTATACCGGTGTTATCTTGTCCAGCTGTTTCTTCTTTGGATTAAGGACAGCTTCAGGCTCTCCTTCGTGTCTGTGTCAGATAAAAAAGAAAGTTGCAAATTTGAGTTGGCTAATCGGGGACAAATTTGCACAATGGTGTGTCCCTCAGACAATAAATAGAACATGTTAAAACATCAACAACTGATATCTCATCTAGGCAGTTAAATTCATGAGCTACACATCATCAACGCTGATATACTTCAAAATTCAAATGATTTGATTACGGCCAAGTTTAGAGTGAGGTACATACCCTGCAATTGAAACACGCTCCCCAATTTTAGCCCCTTCTGGGGGTAGCAAAGGCTCCACGACTGTGTGATCCTCATTTGAGGCACAGAGTACCTTGAGCGAAAAATTGGGAAATTGTTATTCAAAAGTTTACTGTAGATCTGATAGCATTGATAGGCTAACACTAAACTACTCTATGTAAATTTAAGACTTTACCAGTCCTTCTGACATCACATCTCGCAGCTTCCCAGGTTTAACATTTGTAATTAGCACGACACGGCGATTCTTCAACCACAGATTTAACAAGCAGACAATGAGAAATTAAAATACAGTAGCAAAACTGTAGGGACCGGCTTCCACTAAATATAACCATAAAAATGAAAAACAAACACATTTGAGCTGCTTCATCGCATATGATTAAACACCCATTAAGTAACCATACCGTCAAATCTTCTGGGCTGCAGAACTTGGCCAGACCGCTAACCACTTGCCTAACTTTTCCCTCTCCAACATCTATTTCTTCAACAAGTAAACTGCAGTGACAAATCAAAAACAAATTACTTAAATTAAGCTGACAGACAAAGAAATAAGAAATCAAGAATATGCTACTCTTCGGTATTAATGTAGAGGGATTTGCGATGGATACCTGTCTGCAGATGGATGTTTCCATGCTTTGCGAATCAGACCAACTTGTAAATTTAACAGACTAACACTGAGGTCATTTTCAACTGCCTCCTCAGGTGCTTTCTTCTTTTCAGGTGCAGCTTTTTTCTCTTCCTTCGGAACCACAGCTTTAGTTTTTTTCTATATATAAGACAATAAGTAGACATCAAGTCATCAACATCACAAAACATAAACCTAGACTACAATTTACATAAAGGAAAAACACGCTCTCAAATTTAGATTCCATTACAAGGAAGAACAAAGTGAATCCATCACATACCGCAACATAAGAATTCTTCAAGTCAGCATCTGCCTCCGGAGGGGTTGCTTTCTCTGCTGGCTGAGCGATACTTTTCACATTCGAATCTTTATCCACCTTAGCTATGGGCTTTGATGCCTATTTTAAAAAAATAACGGTCAAATTCTATCTGGGGAAAAGATACAGATATCGCATTAGTGCTGACATCGATAGTCCCCCCTTTTATTAACATGAATCAAGATCCAACCAAAAGCATTCAAGAGCACCACGAACATCACTCACTTGACTAGGGTCAAAGGTACATTTATCTATCACTATCTTCTCCAATATTCCCTCAAGTTTCTTTTGATTCTGTAATGCAAAGGGAATAGTAAGATAACACTCACAAAAGGAACACAATATACATTACTAACAACAGTTAGTTAGACGGCATGCATTTTGCACGTCATTACACATATATAATAACTTCATATAATATGTATATTCTTATGTATTGAGGACCATACGTAGCCTGTTATTCTATGTAGTGACAGAATTAAGCAACTTACATATTTTCTAAAAGATCTTATTCAAAAATTAAAAGTATCACCTGAACCCAATCTAGCCATCTGATAACATGTGGAATTTTTTGCAAATCTGACTTCGAGAGACCTTTCTGCATTAGAATTTATAACAGTGCATGAAAAAATAACTCAACTTCAATGCAAGATCCAATATTCCCAATACAGTAATGAATCTTCTATGCGAGTTGCAAATGATCATAAGAGGAGGCGGAACATATACAAAAAATAAAGAAGAGAATACCCCATTTCTATAAATAACTACATACCACATAAGAGTGCAGTGTTGCAAACAAAACAACATCGGCTTCAGACACTGTCAATCCAGTCCCCAAAAGAACAGATTTTGTACCCAATTCCTCATTCAGTCCACTAACTACCTCATAAGCAAGCTTTGAATCGAAAGGAAATCCTTCAGCAAAAGTTACCCATTTCATCACCTTTAAAAAATCACATGTCACTCTCCGTCATATCCACAAAATGAAAGAAAATCACAATCCAGCTAAAAGTTATAAAGAACTAACTACATACATCATCATAGTTTTTGACGCTAACAGCCTTTAAAATGTCTTCGCTAATGCTCTTACAATCACTTCCAGAAACATTAGCTGCAAACTGATCCTGCATTTTTCCAAAATTGAAATCAGTAAGACAAAATGCTCACAGAAGACGAAAGTCAGCAATAAATCATTAAAATACAAAATCAGATTATGAATAATTAAAGTAGAGAATTAGGTCAAAGTGAAAGCTTTTTCTCTTAATAAAAAGGAACGAGATGGATGAGAAGCTTACGAAGTCGAGTTGAAGCCATTTACAGAGGAGTGACGCGACTTGTTGATTTCTGGTGTGAGCTGCTGCTTCAGTTGCAGACGCCATTTCTGCTCCGATCGGTTTGATTTCGCTAGTTCCCGTCGACTGCGGCCGACTACGATAAACACGCACTTCTCGTGAGGGCCTTTTCCGCAAACTTTAATTGGGCTATGGGCCTGAAAATCTCGACCCAACAAGAGATTATACTGAACCGAAGATATACACAAGGGAATGGAAGCTACAGCGACGTCGCTTTGCCGAGCGTAGCAAAACAAATTGCAAATGGATTATAACAGCACCCAAGTTACACTAACCACAATCGCATTGCAGTATCACAAATAAAATGGTGTAAGAACAGCAACCATGAAGACACAAATACAAGCCATAACATTTCACACAACTATAAACTACGCTTAATGGCCAACTGTCCTCGGGAAGAGGTTGATAGGAAGGCCTAACGCAGGATAAGGCAGAGGATCACGTTTTATAGGCTCGTTGGAATCTACTTCTGTCCAATCGTAGTTTGTTATCAAATGGTGAATCAAAAGTGACATTTCAATCCTCGCAAATTCTTCCCCAGGACATATTCTTGGGCCTGCTCCAAACGGAAGGTATGTGTATGGTGGATATGCCTTTGTACCACTTTCAAAACGCGAGGGATCAAATATTTGTGGGTTCTCGAATATTTCATTGTTCATGTGTGTCAATGAGGCTACCCATAGCACCTGTGGCATAAAGCAAAATATGAACATTACTCAAGTTTCAACTATCCCCTTTAGGCTTTAATGTGCATGTTGCAATAGTTCATAATATATATGTTGCTTCTGTAGGGAGTTCCCTTCCAGCCCTTTGGGATATCGAAACCACCAAAGCTTGTGTCCCTTGTGGCAGTTCTGAAATTACTGAATATTGGCGAAGTGAACCTCATAATTTCTTGTGCCACTCTCCATGTAAGTTTCATCTTCTGCATGTCATTCCATGACAAGTTTCCTTCTTTACCGGCCCTATCCTTTACGACATCCATGTGCTCTGTCATAATACCCAAATCAACAATAAGCATTTGTCATTTAGATGCATAATAAAAATAGCATAAAATTTAAGAAAGTTGCCAAAGGCAACGAAATTTGATGTCAACAACCAGCCTAACTGACAATAATGCCCTCAATAAAAATTGATAGGTCTGAGCCATAGCTTTGATGAGGAGGGTTCCCTTCCGAGAATATCTTTTTAGAAATTCAATCTCATAATATCTTTTATGTTTGAACCAATTCATTATAGTCCGTGATTGGTTTCCCTTCCGAGAATATCTTTTTAGAAATTCAACGTCAGTATCTTCATTATCACTGCATTCTCGGAATCTCGGCTGAAAGTCATCACGGTCGTACTTTAGTTTGCTGTTTGTTTCACATTCTTTATGGGTACCGAGGCAAAGTGCTCGGTTTAGTCATTACTTTCAATTTCCTAGTTATCTAGACTAGACTGAGTCAGACTAACTTCAGTTAGCCTTTTAAGTCCTCAATTTGTGACTTCGGCCTTTGAGCCTTTCAATCAAAAAAAATGCAGAAATACAATCACACCAACCCTTAAAACCACACTGAAAAAATGACACACTTAAAGACAGAACAAAATCACACTATTGAACTGTTTATTTTCACTCAGAAGTCCTCGGAAAAAGATTGACAGGAAGGCCTAAAGCAGGATAGGGCAGAGGTTCGCGCGTTATAGGCTCATTTGGGTCTACTTCTGTCCAGTTATATTCTGTTATCAAATGGTGCACCAATAGTAACATTTCAATCCTAGCAAATTCTGCCCCTGGACAGATTCTTGGCCCTGCTCCAAATGGAATGTATGTGTAGGGAGGATATGCCTTAGTTCCACTTTCAAAACGCGAAGGATCGAACTTTTGCGGGTTTTTGAATATTTCCTTGTCCATGTGTGTTAGTGAGGCTACCCACAGTACCTGCAGCATAAAAACAGATAGGGAAATTATTCGAGTATCTTGTTTAACATGATGGTACTAATATTTTCCACTGCTTCTCTGGATCATTAGTCCATTACCTTCCAGCCTTTTGGGATATCAAAACCTCCGAAGCTTGTGTCCCGAGTGGCAGTTTTGAAATTGCCAAATATTGGAGGAGTGAACCTCATTATTTCTTGTGCCACCCTCCATGTAAGTCTCATCTTCTGCGTGTCGTTCCATGTTAAGTTTCCTTCCATACCGGCCCTTTCTTTTATGACATCCATATGCTCTGTCAATATCCCAAAACATCACAAAGTATTTGTCACTTAGATGCATATAAATTCTTATTCTAAGGAAAGCATGAAACTTAAGAAAATATATCTGATGAAGTAAATCACCTTTAAGCACAAGGCTGAAAACATTTGGATCACGCGAGATATGTCTAATGAAGTGGCTGAGAGCTATCGTCGAGGTGTCATGACTTGCCATCATCAGAGTGATAATATTGTCTGTTATTTCATCATCAGGGAGCCGTTTACCATCATCATCTCTTATCTTCAGAAAGCTTGATATAACATCATGTGGACTAGAATCTTGGGTGTCTTCCTCCATTTGTTTTCGCCTTTGATTTAGTATGACGCAAAATCTCTTATGTATCCTGGCTCGAGCTTGCACTGCTGTTTTGAAAGTTGAGCCTGGAATTTCCAAAGGAAGTTGCCATGTTCCTTTAATTGCTGTTGTGAAATCATCAAACATTTCTTCAACTTCTTTGTTTCCAAGTCGGAACAGAAGCCTACATGTAACGTTGAATGCAATCTTCTTCATTAATGGTACTATTTTTGTTGTGTTTTTTCCTTTCAGCTCCTGCAAAATTTATCAGCAGAACATGTCCAACAAAAATTCTTAGGTATATTTGATGTACATCTTTAGTATCTGTTCAGCTTTCCTCATATTAACACTTGTAAAATATTAAAGCTAATGGTGAAAGGATATCATATCCTTACCTGAAACATCTGTTGCTTGATTAATGAATCCATCTGACCAACATAATTTTGTATGTTTTCAGGTCGAAGGAAGCTCATGATGGCACCTCTGACTAAAGTATGACGCGACCCTGAAACCTCGAAGATACTATTTACTCCAAGTATTTTTGCTGAAGACAATACTAAGTTGCTTGATATGCCATTATCACCTCCATTGAACATAAATTTGTTCCCAGTCTGGCCAGTTAAAACTACAACATTTGATCCTATGACACTGGTCTTGAATACTGGTCCATGTTTGTCTATTCGGCTCTGCACCCATTCATTAATCTCATCTTCCTTTTGAGCTTTTATGAAGCTTATTGTCTCACCAATAAACGGTAACCCCAATGAACCTGGTGGAAGTTTCTTTCCACGTAAAGGCAGGATGTAAACTCTGATGTACCCAACGAAAAGGGCCGCTACTGTCAAGACAAATGCAGCTAGTGATACTTTGAAACCCGAAAACCGTGCTTCAAACTGAGAGAGGTTATCCATTATTCTATTTTAAGTGTTGTACTGAAAAAATTCTGAAGTTGAAAATAACTATATAGACCGTCATGAAGATCGGTTATTTCATTTTTCTATAAATGTTCGCGTCTGTCGTTGGTTGCAAGGAGGAATCTTAGAAACGGTCCTTTATAGTTTTGCCGAGATATTCTGTTTTGGATCGGCATATTGAGTTCTTTATCAGATAGACTTTAGCACGGAGTAAGCTGGCCAATGGATGATGTCTCGATCATCCTTCCTGTCTTTGTGATGACTGTTTTATAGGACAAAAACATTATAAAGAACAAGTCTTACAACTTTTTTTATTTATTTCGACCGTTTGCACCAGAAAATCCTACTTGGCTAATGTCAAGACAATGCTTTGTATCTTCCTTGGATGGATACTGTTGGCTGATTGAACGATGCAGGAATTAAAAAAACAGCAATGCACTAAAATACTTAATGTCACGTTGCCCTAGTACTTTTCGATGCAATATTTATCGATAGCCTCTAGGTATGCCCTAGATCTGGATACATGTTTTTGCACTTCCCATGTAATCTAACAAACATAAGCTTCAGTAGTTCAGTTGTATATTGTTCCTCTCCGGCGAGACTAAGACTATGTCCCTTCACAATTCAAATTTTACCTTTCTATTTGTTGGATTCTATATTGTCAGTCAAAACGACGCAGTATTATCCTAACAATTACTGTACTATTAAGAGCTTTTAGCAGCATTACATTACAATTCACATCCAAAAACCTCAAATCACAACTGATCAAAGCTCCGATGGCTTTCCGATCGATGCTGACCAAGAAATCGTTGACTGGTGGTCTAGGGCTTGCGTCGCAGTGGCGCGGAGTGAAGACCGTCGCGCTGCCTGACCTAGCGTACGACTACGGCGCGCTTGAACCGGCTATCAGCGGAGAGATTATGCAAATCCATCACCAGAAGCATCATCAGGCTTATGTGACGAATTATAATAAGGCGTTGGAGCAGCTGGAGGAGGCAATTACGAAGGGAGATGCGTCTGCTACTGTTAAGCTCCAGAGTGCTATTAAGTTTAATGGCGGTGGTATGCTTCTTCTTTTTTTTTCCAGTTTCTTCATTTGTTAATTGATAGAGTCTTGACCTAATTTGAAATCGGAATTTTGACGTAAATGGGATAACTCGTGTGTTCATTTTAAGTTTTAAATGAAGTGGTGAGCTGAATATAGTTGAATGAAACTGAAGAAAGGGCAATTTTGATGTAAAAGAAGAGGCACTGAGTGTGAGTATTTGCAGGTCATATCAATCACTCAATTTTCTGGAAGAATCTTCAGCCGATCAGTGTATGTTGATGAATACCGTGTTGTTTTATACATACTATTTTAGGGGTCATTTATATGGTATTTTTGATTGATTGGTGTACAACTTGTCTACACTCTACAGGAAGGAGGAGGTGAGCCACCAAAGGGATCTTTGGGTTGGGCTGTGGACACACATTTTGGCAGTCTGGAAGCTTTGGTGAAAAAGATGAATGCAGAAGGAGCTGCGCTTCAAGGCTCTGGATGGGTGGTATGTGTATAATGAATTGAGTTTTTCTACCTTATGGGGTCTTACTTTATTATGCGCATAATGTGTTCTTTATGTTTCTTGATGATATTGTAGTGGCTGGGCTATGACAAAGAGTCGCAGAAGCTTGTTGTTGAGACCACTGCAAACCAGGTGCACTTCTTTTTATTTCAATGTTTTCGATTCCCATAACGGCATAACCCCCTTGATTCATATAGGGTTACTTAGGAAGATTACTACTATAGGCGATGTTACAAAATAGTAGATAAACTATTGATTTTAAATGCCAGCAAATGTCTGCTGGTAACACCGTAACAGTGATAAAATGGCATTTTTATGTTTAACAGATGTAACCAAAGTTTGAAGCGCGGCCCTTTGTGTTGAATCCTTTCTATTGTTAGCTGTTCTTGATGATCAAATATCTTCTTTTACCTAAATTAGAGATTAGAAGTTGGTGGTTTTTTTAATATACCTTGTGTTTGATGCAGGATCCCTTGGTTACCAAGTCCCCAACTTGATTCCGTTAGTTGGTATTGATGTTTGGGAGCATGCCTACTACTTGCAGGTATTCTTGTGGACCATCTTGCTAAATGTGTCGGATTATGGTTATATTTATATGTTAGTTATTCAGCTATTCATGTTCTTCTTCAATTACTACTTTTGGAAAGTCTAAATGTCTAATTGTGTTGACCAATAGTAATCTCATACATACTGAATGCCCTGGTCCTTGTATTTTTTACTTCTATTGCACTTGAAAAATATACCATGCATTGATGATAGTGACATACCATTCTAGACAAGGGAAATAATTTGAAAAGCTTTTCATTCTATAAAACCTGGTGTATAGACCAGTGAAGGCAGCATGTCGTTATAGTGACACTTGTCGGTGCCTTTTGATTCCTAATATATCTGCATTTATATTTATCAAGGTCTCACATTTACCGTCATATATTGTAACACAAAATATTGTGACGATTGCAGTATAAGAATGTGAGGCCAGATTATCTGAAGAACATATGGAGAGTGATTAGCTGGAATAATGCTATTGAAGTGTATGACAAAGAGTGTGCATGAATGAGGAGAGTCTGATAAAGGGATGACCCATCAGAAGCAACCTTGTACGGAACTGAACCAATAACGAAAGTAAATCGAAGAAGCACTGTCAGTTTTACTTATTAAGGACTAGCTCAGCTATTGTCTTTTGAGTTCTTATGCTGAACTTGGGAATTTGCTAGTTTTATTGACACAGTTTATGAAAGAATAATAAATTTACAAAAAAGTTACCAAATTAAAATTTTGAAATAAAGGCCATAAGCGTAACTGAAGAAACCTTATGCCTATATCTACGCCCACTTATATTCTGGGCCCATGTTTTTTCAGCTTATTTATAAAGCCCAATTATCTCAGCCGACCCGTGGAATAAATACTGTATTTTCGTAGGCAACCGAGAAACCCTAGCTTATCCTCTTGCTCCGTGTCGAACTCTACTTGCCCAGCATGGTGAGCTTATACGCAGCTGTTTCCGAGTTTTCTCTTATATTCTCACTCTCAATTTCTTAATCATAATTTTTATGCTGTTTTTGTTGTTTTAGACGTTTAAACGAAGGAATGGAGGCCGTAACAAGCACGGCCGTGGACACGTTAAGTTCGTAAGGTGCTCCAACTGCGCCAAGTGTTGCCCCAAGGTTCGCTTTCATTCGATCTCGATTCTTTTATTTCGTATCTCGAATCAATGAAAGTGTTATGATTAGCCTTTTTAATTTGATGATGATCTGATGAATTATTCACAAGTCAGTAATGTTTAACCTTTTTATGAATTTGTGCAACAATTAGTACAACAAAGCTATCAGCAGATTTAGCGGAATGATTTGCATTTATATAATGTAGGACAAAGCTATCAAGAGATTTCTTGTAAGGAACATGGTGGAGCAGGCTGCAATCAGAGATGTTCAAGAAGCTTGTGTCTATGACACCTACGCTCTTCCTAAGCTCTATATTAAGATGCATTACTGTGTTTCTTGTGCAATCCATGCTCATGTTGTCAGGGTGCGATCTCGCACTGACAGGAGGAACCGTGACCCTCCACAGCGTTTCAAGCGCAGGGTTAGTACTTTCTTTCCTAGAATCTCCCAATTTAATTTTATGGGGTAGTTGCTTCATGTTATACTCTCTGTTCTAGAGTGGTGTTTAGTTTAATTAAATGTTGTTTCAGTGGATCAACTTCTGGTACTTAATCAGCCTTTGTGCAGTAAGCTTTCTTGTTAGTGTTGTTCAGTTATGTGCCAGTTTGCAGAGAAAAGGTTCCTTGCGTTGAAGGCTTGTAATAAAAACTATAGTGATTCTAAGTGAATTGGGGCAAATTAAACCTTGCCTCCTTCGCACTTTTTTCCTTGTTAAGTTATTGAGCAATCCAGCATATTGGCAAGAGTTAAAATTGTATTGTGTTGTTTTTAAATTGCGGATTAGCTATTTGTTTATTTATTGCTTCTCATGGCTTGCTTTTTTATATTCAGGAGGATAATCAGAAACCTGGCCAGGCCCCTGGTGCACGGCCTGCTGGTGGCGCTCCAGGTGCTCCACGTGTTTAAAACACAACATGTCTCCACAGCTGAATGGCTTGAAGCTAATTTTCAATATTCGATGTTGCAAACATGTTGTTTTTGAATATCAATTATAAGGCCTTTGGATAATAAATTCCTTGTTGAGTTTTTACAGTTATTTTAGATTACTATTATCATGGCGTTAGTTCACTGGTTTTTTCAGATGCGAATGCCTATGGAAGTGTTCATACAGGCATCCCAACCTGTCTTTGTCTAAGCACTAGCTAGCTGGTATTTGAGGCAGCAAAATAGCAAATGGTATATTGTAGGCGAGTCCGGTTCCCTTGCGACCCTTTGCACGTGTGCATATCGGGTTCCTTCTATTTGCATTTTTATTTTGCATTATATGCACATTTCATTTGCATTTTTGCATTTAGCAAAAGGACAAAAACGTGACAAAAAAATCATGTGCAAATCTGCAACCGTCGGATCAAATTGATCCAACGGTGAGATTTGGGGTCGCACGGATCGTAAAGGAATAAGGGGGTCGCAATTGAGCTGATGTCTATTGTAGGCATATAAATTACGGATCCGGATCCTGTACGGCCTACAGCCATATACAGCCAATATTCAAAATTTGAATTTTAAATTATAATCTTAAAACGACGTAGTTTAACTTGAAGAAATTTAAAACGACGTAGTTTTTCTAAAACCCAATTTCAAGATTAATGAACCCTTTACAAAACGACGCAGTTTTGATTGATAGTGTTTAAAACTACGTCGTTTTAAGTTTGGCTGCAAAATGCTGTAGGCAGCATGGGATCCTAATCCATAAATTACAGGCATCAACACAACCCCATTCTGTACATCTATTCCGGTAAAATTTTGAAATTATAAAACTTGAGGGGTGTATTTACAAACATAGCAAATCCGCCTGCACTTCAATCTTTCGTTAACCAGCGAGCCTGGGGTTCACGTTGACTCGAAATCCGAGACGCGTGACCTTCGCGATGATCACTGACGCATTGAAGTCTCGATTGGAATCGATCATCGCTCTATTCGTAACTGTTCATCCTCACGAGACCTCCGCACTGCTCCACTCCTCTTCCTGCTTCTTCTTCGTAAGCTTATTCATCCACATCCATTTGTATTTCCGATTCGATCGCATTGATATGTGAAATCGATTTTGTATTTGCTGCAGATTTTGAGTTCATACTTTGTTGTGCTGCCTCTGCGTGACGAAGGTGCGATCTCGCTTGGTGTTTCGAATCTCCCGATCTTGTTTGTCGGATCTCTTGTGCTTACCTTGGTTGCTGTACCGCTTTCCACCCTCCTCTTCTCTCTGCCTAGTCTCCCCAAAGTCAAGGTATCCACCTCTCCATGACTCTACACTCCTTGAATTTAATCATTATCTTTTATTGATGTTGCAATTTTGTTTGACATCTAAAGCCGTTTTTTCACATTTTGCATTGGATTTTTGAGTTATTTTTAAATAAAGGCTTGTTGCAATTCCAGGCTTTGGTTATTATACACAGGTTCTTCAGCTTGTCACTTGTTGCGTTTTTTATTTTATGGCACTATTCATCTCAGTCATTGGGGGATCCGTCAGTTATAGCTAAGGTACGGTTGGATGAGTGGTTGTTTTATTCTTTATTTTAAGTTTTGGACTTTGGAGTATTTTTGGTATTGATATTGTTGACGATCAGGACTCAGTTTCCTCAGCTGCACCAATAAGAGAAGAGTTGAAGGTTGGTTTTAAGCAAGTCGATGAGGGACAAGATGCATCCTGGGGAAATCATGGTTGGCTTTATATATCAGTGAGAATTGGCTTATTTCTCTGGGTATGAATTCATTCCTTTTTATGACGTGCCAGTTGCAAAATACTTTACTTTATCATTGGCTTGTGCTACTTTTTGAATGGAGTGCTGATGAAAAATGAGTTTGTTATTAGATCGCATTGCTGAATCTGATCACAATCTCATCTACATGGGCTAGAGTTATTGATGTCATGGATAATGAGGTTTGTAGTCATCTTTTGAGTTTCAGTGGCTGGTGTGCTTTACCTGGTTATGGATTGTTATGGAACGTTGTTTTACATCCAGTCAGGTTCGAGACTATTTGGGTTTATTGGCGCTGGCGCTACCCTTGGCCAACTATGTGGCTCAATATTTGCTGCAACAATGGCTTGGTTGGGTCCATGTGCGTGTTTAACTTTAATTAAAGTTAACTTTTGTGATATCTCTATACCAATTCATCCTGCTTGAAGAATGAATGACAAAGAATATTTTGCCAGTTCTACTCCTTGTTGCTGCTGTCTTGATGGAACTTGCTGCACAATCGTCGAAAGGCATCAAGCAAGACACCATACATTTGCCGGAAGAACTCTCTCCCATAGGGTATTTTTATCTTATTTTCCATATCCTATATAATATGCTCTTAGCCTCTTAAGGGTATAGATATCTCTGTGTCTATGATGACAACTGCGAGCCATATTGAAGCTATTAGAATTGCTATCTAGCTTAGTAAAGTGTATGCACTTTTTGTGTATCTTATTGGTTATATATAACAGTGATGCAGATAGCAAAGATCAAGAAACCATATTGGATGATGACCTTTCATCTAAAGGCCCTTCTCCCAGATCTCGTAATCTTGTAGAGAAGACTCCGCTGTGGGCTGTACTGGATGGGATCCAACTTATACTGTCATCAACATATTTATTATATGTTTCCCTTTTCTTGTGGCTAAGTGCAGTTGTTTCATCCTTTTTTTATTTTCAAGTAAGAACAACCACGTTACTTACATTAAAAAAATATAATTCCGAGAGAACGGCTACGCATCTGAATTTTCATTGTGTGTTTTGAGTGCAGAAAGTTACCGTTATTGCCCAGACTGTTGTAAACCCAGTTGAACGAAGAAGATTGTTTGCACAGATCAATAGCTTCACTGCTCTTTTTATTCTTTTGGGACAACTCACTATGACAGTAAGGTTTTAATGAAGTATAAAAGTTTTAATAAATGCATGCTGAATTTTCATTGCCATTCGGATGCTTAATCTCGTTTACTAACTTGGTAGAACAGATAATTGTAAGGTTTGTAAGTTGTAATGACCTAGATCTGCATTTACATCTTTTTCAGGGAAGAATTCTTACTGTTGCTGGAGTTACTGCAGCAATCTGTTCAGCTCCTTCTGTTGCCTTCTTGAATTTAATTGCTGTTGGTGTATGGCCAACTTGGCACGTCGTTGCCATTTCTGAAACCTTACGAAAGGCTAGTATTGTTTACAAATTATTATATTCAACCAGCTCTTGTTTGATGTCCACTGTTGGGCTTTGTTTCTTTTTCAAACACTAACCCTCTTTCGACCCCAACATGTTCTTGTAGCTTACGTGGGAGAGTTATTTATGCTGAATTTTGATAATTTCGTTATTGTATACAGGTGGTGAGTTATGTTGTAACCAGACCTGGGAGAGAACTTCTATTTACTGTTGTTTCGCAGGAAGAGAAATACAAAGCCAAGGTACGAGTCATTAACTAACTGAATCTTGTAGTGCTGCTATTCTTGTTATTGGAAGTGAAGGGGAGACAAGAACGCCCTAATGATCACCTGCAATTTTTTTAATAAACATATAATTCCCACTGATCTGCGTGATTATGAACTTGTCATTGACTCTTCTTTTTAAAGTTATAAAATGCTGCCTAGTGTATTCTCACGTGAAGTTTGCTGATCTAGATATGCATAGATGTCATTGTTCAAAGGCTTGGAGATGCAACAGCTGCAGGATTGTACAAAATTCTTTTTAGCACTCTTAATGGAAGAACGTCAACTGTTTCTCTCTATGCCTTGCCTGTAAGCTCCTGATTCCTGAGCGCCCTTTACTACTCAAATGTTGGACTTGAAAATCCTATCTCTTACAATTCTGTACTGTTAATCATGTGTCCTTAACAAGTTCTTAGCCTTGTAGCTTTTGTGATGTTACTTAGGTGTGCTTGTTATGGATAGTGACAGCCTTCCACTTGGGACGCCGCCAAACACAACTAGCAAAGTACCAAACCATCATTTCCTTTTGAGCTCAAAAGGCAAAAGACACCACACTGCGGGAACTTTGGTCCGACACAGATCTGGAAAAGAGAAATGATTTTCCTTCCAACGAGTACTACTGTTACCTTAGCTTGTAAAATAATATAGATTCTAAATTAGGGCCTCTTTCTTGCATTTGTGTACGTCTAATCCTGATGAATGGATTATACAGGTTACACAGGTGTCGATCTCAGTATTTTACAAATAGCACTAGAAACGGGCTTTTTGTATAATCCGCCCGGGCCGGCCTAGATATTGCGGTACACTTTTCTTGTGAATGTTTTCCGCCGTTGTCCCGGCAACACAACACGACCATCCTGCCCCTGCCGTGCACATTACACCGAGACCGAGTCGTTCGCTGGCCCAATTTTTACTCAAAAAGTTACATTTCTTTATTTTGCTTCGTCAGTATGTTCTTTTTTGATTAAATTGGGTTTTAAAGTTCAGTTGAGCTATACTGAGTCAAAACAACTGCGATAAAACAGTGTCCAATTTAATTTGAGCCTGAACAGAATACATCTTGGACAGATTTAAGAAGCGCTTTCATCATCATCATTTATGTACCATGGTGAGGCACATACCTCTGCAATACATCTTGTCTGCGAACATGGTTTTATTTCACACACCTACACCCCACATGTGTAATAAATATCACCCATTGTTCATCATAAACTTTCTCATATATTTTCAATAAGTATATATACGAAAAAATGCAACTATATAACTCAAGTTACTCACCAAAATGAGCACATTATGGAATCTTCGAAATGGCGTTTGATTTGACATTTTGACTTAGCTTGTGCTTCAATCTTCTGTTACAACCATGCATGATTTGTGCAGTAATTCTCTGCATGCTCCTGCCATTTTATTCATTAAATAATATAAAAATATCGTACTATAAAGTAATATTACAATTTCCGAATATTCAAACAATAAAAAATTGAATATTTAACTCATTGAATCCATTAAATGTAGAGCGATTCAAAGTCATATAGATCTACACTATTCACACACTATCTGATTCAACCATAATGCAGACCAACTCCCGGTCACATCAGCCGCGGCATCAAAATGCCGCCGACACGTCCCGTACTTCATCATTCAGAGTCTACTACGGCGGATCCAGCGGATCAATTCCTTTCAAATGGGAATCAGCTCCCGGCACGCCCATTCACGCCTTCACTTCCACCACGACATTGTCCTCCGCTCTCCCCCCGCCGCCCTCATTTCACTTCGCTGAACGATCCACCGTCGCTTGGCCCAAATCTAAATTCAGGCCCAATTTGGTAATCTGTATTTTGCAGAAACTAAAGAAGTCTGTTAGCCACGTGTCTCCTCTTCATTCCTCCTGTTCCTTCACGTCGGGTAGGAGTAAATCATCTTCTTTTCGGGTCGGGCGGTTTGGCTTTGCGGGTCATTCGAGGCCGAAATCGCCGCTTCATTCGGGTGGTGATTACTTTGATAAGGATTATGGGATAGTGAAAACGCCGTCGTTTGGATTCGGATCCGGAATTGGCACGCTTCGTTTTAATCAGAAGAAGAGACGCTTTGGCGGTTGCTTTGGGATTTAATTTGTGGGATTGTATTGTTAAGAGGAATGTGTAATATCAGGAATAATAAATCACTGTCATTAAGATTAATTAGCACATTTGCATTTGGAAGCAATCTTGATGCACTAAAAAATCAACATAAATTAATATTACTATACTTCAATTGTTTACAATGTTAAACAGTTCATATTTTTTTTGGATAGGAATAGACAAACATCAAGAGGACAAAAAGACCTGGGGACAAAATCCTAAAAATCTAGGGCAACAATCCAGGTTGCTCCAAGAGATATTTTCTTGCAAAGATTTCTTCGCTAACCAGTCTGTAAGAGCATTCGCCTCCCGTCTCACAGCAAGCACAGTCCATTCCCTATTATGATGCAACAAATCCACACAAGATTGGTACCAATCAACATTACAAGTCGTTTTGCCGGGCTGCAGTTAAAAAAATCCACAATACACACACAATCAATTTCAAACGTAACATCCTTAAGACAAAGAGCAGACGCAGCTCTAAGACCCAACAACAGTGCATGACATTCAGCCAAAACAACATTTGAAACAACAGATAAGGTCTGCATTTGGACACACACAACCAACCCCTCTGAATTCCTTATCACACAAGCTGCTCCTGCCATATTATTATCTTTAGAGAAGGAAGCATCCACATTAACCTTATATCTTCCTATCTGTAGGGGGATCCATAATGTTGACACAGCCTGATGGCAACCAGCAACTAGGGACGCAACATTCTCTTTTTTAAAAGCCTTCTCACCATACTTCGAATTTTATAGAATATAGTAGCAGGATTAAAAAGTTGCTTCTGATGCCAAACCTGATTCCTGTGAAACCAAATCAACCACAAAGAACACTAAGATTTCAGCATCTATTTTTTAATTGTTGGTGGACAAGATGTGTCTGGGCTATGTTGAAGTTAGACGAGAATCTGTTGAAGCAATCTTTTTATTGTCCTGCGGATTGGTTGTTTGCTTGGTATCAGCAATTGTCACATCATATTATTATTTTTTCATCAGAATTCGTGTAGGCCGCATCTAGTAGAGCTGGGTACGTGCGCAGTTGTACGCAGCTCAAGATAGAGCGTCCGCTGGGACTCTAGCTATATACCTAAGTGTAGTTTTAAAAGCCATATGAAATCTTACAGCTAGCTTACATTTTATTCATTCTGGAAGCTGCAGTAGGAAAAGTAGAGTATATTACACAGTTGTTGGGAATATTTTTCCGTACACCATACACTACACTTTGATGCCGCTGCTACTTAGTCAGCCATGGGGACAAAAGAAGGATAGAAGGAAACATACTAGGATGATTTGATAATGTATCTGATATATAGTGGGAAAGTAGAAGCTGGAGATAGATGTGAGATTGCTACTCGTGCTGGTTGATTTGTCTCCAATTCTCTATGGCTCTTAATGGTCGCTTGTTTCACTTTAGTTGCATCAATCTCCCTGCACTGATCATCATTGTGCTGCAAAAGAGCAAACAGACGCTATTCATTTTTGATGTGGAGTTGTATATATTTTATATGCAAACGATATATATATGATCAATACAATACGAAGTTGCTACATTATGTTTTGTGCAAAATGTATGTGAGCCAAATATGATGGATGCTAAATTCCCCAAGCTTATAGTGATACTTAAGAAAATACTTATCCAAAGTTGAACTCGATCAACTGCAATGGCATCTTAATTACCTCTCCTCCAATAGCTTCTAAATGAAAACTATCTGAACATGAAGCCCTAGCTTCCAGGACAGTGAGACCCAGCTCTTCAAAGACCTCCAATACATATACCAGCAAGCCAGGACAGCTCTTCTCTGAATAGACATTCACTTGATACCCATTCATTAGGGCTTCAACTTGTACCTGACCATGTTTCAAAATGTTTAATAGAAGAACAACTCAAGGAATTCAGTTTAAATACAGAAGATCGAAGTAATATGACACACATTTCCATTTTGTCTAGTTTGATCATTGAAATATACTATCTTCAATAATTACAGCAGAATAAGAGAGAGAAAATCTCACACCCAGAAACAAGTAGCATAAACTCAGAGTTCGCAAGATAATATACCACAGGCAACTGGTAGCTTCTGGAGCTTTGTGGATTCTCTAACTCCTGATTAAGATGATCTACCTTTTTCTTCAGCTCTTCTATGTAATTTGATGCATCTACTATGATCGATGCATTGTTTTGCTGCAAAAATGATGTATAAAACACATGATTAGTTTTTGACACGCATGTGTTGCCCTTTGTATTAATTACAATCATGATTAGATATCTGCTCATACGGTACAGTATTACCAATCAGAGTATCAGTAAGAAACGGGGTTTAAAGTATAATCTTAATTACAACATACACAAAAATAAAAATAAAAAGTACTCAAATCAGGGTTTATGGGTGTTACAGCGTGCGAGTTAGTAATGGAACGGAGAAGTTGAAGCCTCTCATGCAGTATGGTTCTCCTGCGTTCCTTCGAAACCATCTCAAGTCGTCTGAGTATTGATTCTATACGACCAAAATTACCTTCACAGCTTCTACTTCATCTCATGCTATTTTTTTCTCTCTCTCTATGTTTTGTGTGATCTCCCGATGAAGAGAGCACTGATTTAAAGAGAAGTGTGGTTGAAGGTGAGCTCTCTCAAAATCCAACATACACAGGTCAGGTCCTATTTGCATCTCTCACATGTCTGTCTCATAGTATCGTCGCATTATTATAATATAAGGTTTTGTATTTTATCTGTTAAATTACAAAGCTACCCCATCATTTATGATATTCATAATTATCATTGCAAATTATAAAACATTACCCTACAAAGAAATTTAAACTGACTGATAATGCAAATCAAGCAACAGAAACTCTCCATTATATGCTATGGACTTTTTGCTGTTTGCACATAAAATTATAGGTGGTAGGAGAAGACAATGGTCGGATAGAATAGTAAAGAGAGATGACGGGGGAGGAGATCAAAGCGTTTCTCGTGAAGGAAGGGTTAGGAATAATGATGGGTACGTATTTTCGAAAGAAGAGAAGGGAAATGTCAAGAGATGAATGAAGAGTTTGTGAGAATATTATGAATCCATCCAAATAGTCCTCACGGGAGACTTGTTTAAAATTTTCCAAAATTTTATCAGTCCTGGTCTCCCATCCCTCTCTTCATCCAGCTGATCACCTTTTGTCTTCTCTATTACAGATTACTTTGTGTAACACCACTGTTTAAAACATATTCCGTAGTATTCTCATGTTACTGAGTTGGTTTAAACCTGGAATAACTGCTCACATCGGAGCTTCACTAATGCAGTTACTAATTAAGTGGTTGACGGCTTGACGCCATTTGGCTGTGTGGCAACATATTAGCCATATGATCAACTACCAGTAGCTTCAATAATTATATTCTGCGTTGAAGATAATGAGTTTGTGATATTAATTATATCACTAATACAAAATCTTAGTAACTAATTAATGATAATTATTTTATGTACTTCATTGGACTTCCCTGTTATCGAATCTGTACGTAATTGATCAAAGCTGTGCTTCAGTAAATTAATCTAGTATATATACATTTATTCAAGACCCAGCAATTAATAATTACTTTTCATCTGATAACCGATCGAGTCACAATTTTTTCTCTTACGCTCAAACAAATTTCTTACTTGTGTGTGGTTCATGATGTATAAGTTTGAGTTGTTTCTTTGCCTCTCACATTGTCTTCATTCCACAAGGACAAATCTCACAAGCACCCACCTATATTCACATGTGTACCCTTTAATCATTGCAACAAAACAATAAACACCATACATATATCCTGCTCTCCTGCCTTGTCTGCTCTCAATCCCTCCCCATAATCTTTTTGCATCCCTTATTAGAGCTATTTTTACTTTTAAAAGTATAACCTAGGTTAATTGTTCATGCTTTTCTGTAAAACCTAGCTAAGGTTTGCCAGCTCCGTTTCAAATCCATATAATTTGATTTAATTATTTATTCCCTCTCTTACTTAGGTTACTTTATATGATCATTAATAGTTAGTGATCACAAGAAGATTTAATGAAGTAGCACATCAGTCATACATGATTAACTTTTGGATCCCTGGCCCGCGCGCTGGATGTCAAATTTATGGCTCTGGGGAGTTAATCATACTTGTCATGCCAGATACATATCGCCCCGATGGTTTAGCATAACTTATGATACAAGAGATACATGAATGGTATTTTGTATGAGTAAGGACTAATTTTGAAATAGTATCATGACACATTATAACTAGCTTCATTACAAAATGAGTTCAAGAAGAAGCTTATATGTTACTAAATGAAAAACATAAAATGATGATGTGAGACATGAACCAAATTAATTTCCTCAAAGCCCTTTGCCAGAAAGTTGGAGATATGGAGGGTTTTTTCCACTTTAATATAGCAGAAACCTTATCTACTGGTAAATGAGCAATTATTGAACAATTACATGATTATTGTAATGTAACGCATTGATGAATGTATTAGCTAGAGAAAGTGTCAGCTAAGCTGAAACAGACAATTCATTAGGACAAACAAATCGAAGTGAAATGGTGACCTGTACGCGTTTTTTTGTGTCCAAGAGAAAAAATAAAGCTCATGTGACGAAAATAAAACCAAGAATAAAGGAATATATATTAGGGCCCAATACTGCCACACACATATTCCTGAATTTGGAAAATTTTCTCGTGACATCCTAACCCGTAAAAGACCAAATCGTTCGTCCAGCTCGATGTCCGATTTTATATGATTATTATGTGTGTATGTTCCCTTTTAATTTTAATCATGCTGCGCAAATCAATTGGTATTTATGCACGAGGCACGAAAGATATTTGAGGAACTTGGGCTTCTTATTTTTTGAATTTGACAATTACACATTATGGAAATGCTACTAATCTAACTATATATGTGCACAAGTTAAGGATTCTTGTGACCAGCAAGAAGAGAAAACTGTCACGTGAGTTGCACTAGCTACTTGGGAAAGTACATTCACATGCAAATATGTGTAATGGGAACAAATTTAATCAAAGTGTAAAGCTGGAGCTGGACGATGAGAGGGTTTTGTTTGTGATGAAGGGGACGATCGAGAATAGATTTCTAGAGAGAGCAATTTTTACATCGAGCTAGGGTTCAATACAATCTTATCACAAGCAATAATAGAAAGTAGTAGTTTATATGGTGGGTCATCTTGTATTGCAATTTCTGGATTTCATTCTTTCAAGACCATGCAACAGCTAAGTGTATATGAATCCAAACAAAATCATCTTTTCAATATCAAATTGACAGAAAATCCAAGTAAAGGGGATCCATACATAATTTATTTTGGTTTTGTAGTTCTTGCTTTATACCACACAACTTCTAATTCCTATACAATTAATTGTTTCATCCCGTTTAATACATGAGTTAGGATCCAGAGGGACTTGAATTTCATGTAAGACCAAAGAACGTAATCTCATCCGTTGATTAAGATTAATCAACGATTGAAATTAAATTTATTTACTAATTAAATTACGCGATTGACTTTGCAAAATACGGATTAAGATCCAGTGCAGCGAAAGCTATTTAATGCGAGCCAAAACTACGTAGTTTTAGCAAAGGATTCACTCAAAACTACGTAGGGTTATAGTAAAAAACGTCAACACAACGTCGTTTTTACCATCGCAGTAAATAGTTGCGCATTACCGGATCCGAATCCGCAAAATATACGAACGATTATATTTGAGATTTTTTTTAAAATTTTATCCGTTAGATTTTTAATAATGAAAAATTAAAATTGTATTTCACCATCTTACAAAAAATAAAATGCACTTCTTGAACTGCTGTCCTCAATACATAATTAAATAGAAAAGGTGAGCTACGGGCCAAAGTAGAATGCGCGTTCGCATTTTTGAATTCAAACTAAAATCTCACAGTGGCACACAAGTCTATGCGGATATGTACTTAAATTTATCAGCATCGCTTAACGGCGGCGCTGCGGCGAAGTTAGCGGAAGCGCGACGAGGCGTAGCGGACGCGACTTTATCTTGATGATTTTTCCTAATTTCCCACAAGACCTCCGCGCATCGCTTCATCGTTGGTCTCAATTGTCTCGTTGGCGCAACACACTGTCGCGCCAGCTTCAGTATCATCTCCGATGCGTATGTCGATGCTGGATTTCTCATCATCCGGTGATCCATTACTAGTACTGCTTCCCTTTCCTTCAATCTTTGCATAGCCTGCACAAATTTCAATTCAATTTTTTATTGTGATTTTTTTGTATAAACCCTAAAAATTCTGATGTGTTGGTTTTGCATTGGAATATTCCAGCTTGTTACAGTTCAGTTTAATTTCGTAGAAGAGATTAAGTTTAGTCTATAGATTCTATACAGTTACAGTTCAATTATGTGACTTGTAGGGTTTGGAGGACCTAGGTCCTAGGGTATTCATTGTGGAGGTTGGATTTCATTATGTGTTTCAGTGTGTCCTACGTGTATTTAAGAACTAAGTGGTTTTCATTACAGGTAGGCTGAGGAGTATAGTGTTTATTAATGTGATCAAAACGAGTAGGACTGGGAGCATTTCAATGTTAAGTGATATAGGAATTAAAAGTTGACTTCTATGTATAAGTTGTTTGACCGCTGTTACTGATGGCACTATAAAAAATGGTCTCCAGCTCCTAGATTCTAAATACTAACATGTTGTGTGGTTTATCTATTTTTTGCACTAGTTCATGTGGTAAATTTGCAAATGTGATATAGAAGAGAAAAAAGAAATTAAGAATTTGAAGGCTTACCCATTTCACGGTGTTTCTTTCTTTAGGGGGCTTATTTTGCTCGATAGGATGTCTTCCAGATACCAGCTCAACAAGCAATACGCCAAATGAGTTGACATCACTTTTATCTGTGAGTTGGTAAGTTTGAAGGTATTCAGGATCCACATAGCCTGTTGTTCCTTTAACTTTTGTCAAAATGTGAGTGGCGTCTGAATCTTCTGATGCTAATCTTGCAAGTCCAAAATCTGATACTTTGGCTCTGAGTTTATCTGTTATTAATATGTTTGACGGCTTAATATCTCTGTGGATTATTGCAAGCTCTGTCGGTGCACGCCGCAGGGTATCAGTTAGATGAAATCGCTATGATTGGCATTTTCTATCAGTGATACTCTATCTGATAATGTATTAATCTCTTTACCTGTGTATGTATGCAGATAGGTAACAGCATGAGCCACATCAATAGCGATGTCAAGACGCTCCACCATTTCGAGTACATTTCCCATCCTTCCTGCATTTTATAGAATTCCTTAAGCATCACCAAAATAAACACACTTTTGAGATGCATTACAATTATACTCAGCTGGTAAGTATAGCTAAACGGTCAAATGATAATTCATACTTAGACCATAGGTAGCAGGCAGGACTTCAGCTAAAGTAATGGCTGCAGACTGAAAAAGGAATATTTCCCTAAATAATACTCTATCAAATAGATTTTGCTTCTCTTAGTAGCTTCCGAGAGGTATTTAATAAGCTTACCATCTAGATGATCCCTAAGTGTTCCATTGCCAACATATTCAAGTACAAGAATCCTTTCGTCTCCTTGTTCCAGGAATCCAAATAGCCTTACTAGATTTTTATGCTCAATACGAGATAAGGTTAGAACCTCATTCTTGAATTCTGTTGATAAGCAGGCGTCGTACATGTTCTGGTAAAACAATTTTTTGAGTTAGTATGTCATAACAAGAAAGATATCCTTAACTAAGAGCATTGATTCAGAAATAAGTTTTAGATAGTAGCTTATGCAAAATGATTGTAAAATGTGACACTGCTCTTGCTCAGTTTAGACACCATTCATATATGCTGAGAACCCACCTGTTTTGCCCGCTTGATAGCCACAATAGAGCCATCCCTGAGCCTACCCTTGTAGACAACCCCAAACCCTCCATTCCCAATTTCATTTTTTGCTGAGAATTTTCCAGTGGCTTCATGAATATCTCTAATGGAGAAATTTACAGGACCGAGTGGGATATTCAAGGATTTGGCTGATCCACTGGATTCGGAGTGCCTGAGGGTTGATGTACTAGTGATGTTACTCTCAGTTGACGGAGCTGACGCTGAATCTGCAAACCATCATCAAAATGAAAAGTAAGAAAATTTTCTTTTTTCTGTCCAAGTCAAAATTTGAAGTATGCTGCGTGTCATAATACATTAATATACATACATGAAACTTCATGATGAGGTAAGCTAGTCCTGCTGGGTTCAGGCGCTGTAGACTTTGTTTTGAGCCTAGTAGATCGAAAGAGGAGGATATTTCCAAATTTCTTAACTGCAGCTTTGATAGACTTCAGAATACCAGTGGGCTTTTTGTCAGGTTCTTGTTGGTAGATGGTGAGAGCATTACTGGCGTTTCTCTGTATTGGACGATTTACCTGCCGGGCTGGTGATTGTCTTGGTCTTCTATCCATTGATGTTTATAATACCAGTTGGTTTATTGAATTGCTAATAAGAAATTATAAGAGAAAAATATGAAGGTCTGCAAAGAATTTGCTAGCTAGAAGATGTGGGTAGTTGACGAATTAATTCCACTCGTACTCGCCAAAGCTGACCACTTCTAAGTTCTAACTACTACTAAAGTCTACTGATTCATACTATTATCATTTTGGAGGAGTGAAGTCAAATGGGAGACCTAAGCTTTTATTTCTGAACAATTTAACAGATTCGATTATCTGGCACTGAGCGACTTGACCAAGTGGGAAACAGAAAATCAAGCTAAAAGGGTATCTTGCAGCATTCTGCACTTTTACATTCCTACTCGTCTTTGATCATTACTTTAACCATACTAATGTCATTTTTGAAACAATGTTCTTGCAGGAATTTTTTTGTCTACGATATTTTATATACATGGAAATTTTTGAAAGACAGACTTGGCTATATTTCTTGTTTCCCTACTGCTGCGCTGTTCTCTGAGGATCTGTTGTTGCAACACGAGTACAGAGGCTAACCCCCCGAAGTCCATTGATGCTACATAATCCCCGATAACCCCCAATTCATGATTCTCGTGCCAATCTGACAGACCATCTAGAAGCACTGGGTTTATGCCTTGTCTCCTCCCCGTGATCCACAGATTGTAAGAATTGTCGTTCATGGCTTGAATTGCCGATGCTGTTTCTTCTCCATTTCTAACAACAACCTCCCTGTACACAACATGCTCTTTCCCTTCATTTTTGACCCAGAACCAAGTGACTAGTCCATCATCGAGTTTCTTCTCCATCTCATCATCTCCTATGCAATTGTGTGAAAGGAAGCGCACTACTGTTAGAGAAACGTCCGGATTTCCAGCCATTCTGTCAGCATAAGACAATGCTTCTCTGGCATCTGCCCCGCCTAGAAACAATACTGCAAATTTATGAGTGGTTTGCCTAGTAGGCAATCCTAGTCTAACAGCTGCAGCCACACGGAGGGGGTTCTGTAATGGCCCTTTGTCTACAAGGATTCCAACTGAACAAGGTGCGTGTGTTAGCACGTTGGAGTTCAGTGTCTGCACCCCGCGCCTCACTAGCTCTGCACCACCATGTGCATGTAAGCACTCTTTATGAAAGGGTAAAATTATGAGGGTTGCTTTGCTGTTTAGAGAAAGCTCACAGATATCTTGGTACATGCTTCGTTGTGGTGACACAGCAGTGTAAGGATGAATCTTGACCAAATCTTTTCTAGTTTGTTCATAAATCTTAAGAGCATGGTGAATGGGGTTATTGTCCAAAAAATTGGCACAGCCATCCTCTGTACTGTGTTCTATAAAAAACAGGGGAGGCACGCCCTAAGAGTTCCATGAGATGGAGTGCATAGACAATGAAGGGACTACTCTGTGTGGGATTGGAGACTTCAATCAGATTTATTATTCCTGAAACACTCTCTTGATCATGGATGCAGGCCACAACGTGGAGCTCTGTGTTGGGTGGAGTATGCTGGATGGTTCTTCTCTTATTAATCATGTATGGCTTTGTGGGATCGTATACAATGCTTATCAATGGAGTGGCTATACCGGTTACCATTATGGTCAGTATCATCATCAATGTGAAAGCGGGCACCTTAATGATCTGGCATAGAGCACAACACTTGAGTATGGACCAAAAATGAGCAGAAAGCTAGTATGAATATATCATTCAGATGGGGGAGGGATATGGATGGCTTACCGATTTATCAATCCAATGCATGAACATGATGAACTCTACTTGGCCTCTCAAACTCATGATAAGACCGAGAGCTAAACTATCCCCAACTGGGACTCCAAAGTATAGAGACGCTGCAACTGTTACAACTAGTTTGGTAACATACCCCGTCAAGGTCATCAACATTAAGGGTTTTAGTATTGGCCAACTCTTGCCCAGAGTATCAACGTCTGTATAAAGTCCCAAGTAAGCAAAAGAGAAAGGCATCAATACCTCCATTATAATGATCTCACTTCTTTCTACAAGAGTGGCTCCAAGAGGAGGTCCATCAGGAATGACCAGGCCTAACCACAGCGGGCCATTGGCAATGGCAACACCAAACATGTCTGTTAAAAAACCCATTGCCATGACCCCTACCAGTATCAAGACCACATATGTCTGATCGACAGCCTTTCCATCTGGGGTTTGCTCGATGATCATATCCATGCATCTCCTTACGCAACACACCATAAAGGCCAAAATACCAAATACAGATATCACATACCACAAAGCATATATGCTTCTTACTTCTCCTTGTACGGCTGCCTCGAACGCAATCACAAAGTTCATTCCTATCACATCGCTGATGATCGAAGTTGATAATGCCATCCGTCCCATCTCCGAGCTCAAAAGGTTTAGTTCTTTAAGTATCGGATGAATGACAGGGAAGGCAGTGATGGCAATAGAGGATGAGATTGTTCCCAGTGAAGATACTTTCCATATTTCCTTGTCCAATGATTTTCTCAAAGTTGCTGCCACTACAACCGCCATAACTAGTGGAAATACAACCCCTATGAGTGCTATCATTAGATGCTTTTTTCCCGATTTTTTCATCATCATCAGATCCATCTTCACTCCAGACATGAAAAGAAAATACATGAAGCCAATGAGCCCCATGTTCTTCAGAACGAAAGCAGCATTATCTGGCAGCAAGTTATCACTGAAGCTCTTGCTTCGAGCCAGAACAGAGGGTCCGAAGATAATCCCACCCTTGAGAACAATCAAATGCAACAAATGTACATGCCCTGTATTGTTAGCCAAAGATTGGGAAAAGAGGCAGATATCATATGGAATGGAAAATGCACATGACTTACTATGGCGTCGGAGACAACCCTAGGTTGCTTGAGAGGCTTGAGGATGACACGAACCAGACGGCTAATTATGATGACCATTGATATTTCTAAAAGCATAAGAGTGAAATTGTATTCCAATGGATTCTTCCCATAAAAGATCCCTGAATAAGAGTGTGCATAACGGACAAAATTACAGATAAGAGGACCAGGACCATATACATGATGGGATGAAGAATCATCAATGACACCAGCCTGAAGCTTCACCATCTCTATTGCCGGATATAATTGTGCCATGGAGTTATTCACATTGCTATGATATATCTGCATTGCAGCTGCAGCAGAGGTATTCTCCGTTGTCTGGGTGCTGTAAAAAGTCCTGACCATGCAAAAATATTGAACAGAGAAGCCAGAGAAAAACAGAGTAGGGAATCACAAGGCAAGACGCTTGTACAAGTGTGAATATGCATGCTATGAGAAAATTAGACGAGAGGTATGGCTGAGCGCTAAAAATGGAAGGTCAGTACCCGTCATAGTAGCTCAATTCCACTGCATATTGGCATCATTAAGTTTGAACTGTCCCAGAATAGCATTATTATATGTTCTGCCACATGTTTATATGAGTGAAGCTTGTTAGCAATGCTTATTGTAGCAATGCACACCGTTGCACACATCCATTGAATCCTAGGGACCCACCAGCAGTCTGCGATCAAATAGTGTTATGATCCCAGAGGTGGAACCGGCCAGTTTTGTCGTCACTGCAGTGCGGCCGACTGATTTTTATAGCGACAGATTGTTCATATGGTTAATAATAACAACAGCAGCAAAAAGGCATCCTTAGTCTTTCAATAAAAATCTAGTCCCAACTTCGGATGCCTTATTTTGATCCAAATTGTCAAAAAACAAATAACCTGAATCATTGCAAATGATGACAAATATGAAGAGTTTTAGTACACAAAAGTAACAAGGTAGCCCAACAACGTTAGTGATTTTGTCGGCCCTTTTTGTTTAGATCAATTACTTAATCATTTTATTCTAAAAAACAAGATCAGTGTTAGCATATTATGGATCATCTATTAAAATGTTCTCAATTAACATCTAATACATAAGCTCATTGTAGTATTTTTCAACCACTCATGACCAACACATCGTATCTTCCATGCACCACATCGAGTTCTGATTAGCAACTTGTTCATCATCAAACAAGCTACTCGAATTACTCCGGAAACTATCCGGGCTATATATGATGATGGCTTCTAATAAAAACTCCCTTTTCAAATGCAGACTGTTGATCCGGAGATGATTCAGGGGAGGATGTTGACTGAGATATGTTGATCATGCTTTGGACGAGTTGGGCTTGGTGGCATTGCATTGTCACCATCTCTGCTTGCGCCTTGGCTAGCTCGGCTTGTAACTCCCTCACTTGTTTTTGTAGTTGGAAGATGGTTCCCGCGCAACCGTAGATTGGATCACGGATGCGCGCTCCGGCTTCGTACACCATGCTGCTTATTACATCAGCTCGTTGTGACTCTGGCAAGTCCTGTGCAAGTTACAAAGCTCTAGTCAGAACATAATGGCCAAAATATGAGACTCATAAACTTTGAAGGACACTTTATCAATATTGAAACTTATGTGTGGCAAAGTGTTATCAGAATACTTGAAGTGAGCAATTTTGTAGAAGTTGAGGGACGAACTTGTAAAAACTTATTGATGTTACTGGCGCCAAAGACACGTTGAGCTATAGTGAACTTGTGAGGCTCGGATGGAGGAAAGTAAGGAGCAAGTACGCATTTCTCGGCACATCTACGACGTAGAATCTTGCAAGCTGCGCATGGGCTGACGACAGCGGCCGGTTGTGAATGTGTTGGCCGTGGAGTTTTCAAAACAGGGTTGTATTTGTACACAAGAGATATAGACCTACTAGGAGGAGTCACTACTCCAACTCGGTCCTCAACACCCACCATCAGTACTTGTGTGTTTGGGAATTTCTGAAGGTAGAAAGGTTGGATTTTATAATGGATTTGTTGAGCCCGGGAAGAGTTGTTAGTGATAGAGGCTAAAGGTGTGTTTTTAGTTTTTGCTTTCTTGACTAGTTTTTAATGCTTTAATGATTTTACATGGAAATATGAGGCTTAACTATGACGTGCTAAAAACCTAAAACAGGACAAGCTAATTGGACATTATTATTGGCCTAAGAGTGCAGTTCCTTTGAGACCCATGGGGTCGATCCAATGGCTGAAAAAATGCACATTGTGCTGAGCGCGCGACACGTGGCAGCGAAGATGCATATGCAAATGTGCAAAAATTGGAAGGAGGGGTAACACGGGAAATGTGGCAACTTTTGTTGATTGATTTGATTGATGGTAAGAGATTAGCTAATTTCGTGCTGAGAGCAATGTCTGTTGCATTTTCAAATTTTGAAAGCATTTTCGAAGTCGACGGAGAGATTTAAGACGATTTTCAAAACTTGAAAGCATTTCGTGCATGTATGCATATACCTAGAAAACACATGTGATATGCACAAAAGAAGCTTAACTTGACAACTATGTGCACAAATACACAAACTATATGCACAATACACAAATTATGTGCATAAAAATACACAAACTATGTGCACAAAAATAACAAACTATGTGCACAAAAATAATCAAACTAGTATCGACTAAAAAACTCCAGTTCCGGCAGCTTTTAATTTAACTTGCATGAACAGATCTTCCTTCCTTTAATCTAGCTGACCTAGCACAACCAGTAACAGCAAGCACCATCGTCGTATCACAAACAGTAACAACAGCAACCTCATTTCTCTTCGACATTTCATCAAAAAGCTTCTGCGCATCATCCACATAACCTAATCTAACATACCCTTCCATCATCGAGTTCCACGTAACAACATCCCTCTCGCACATTTCATCAAACACCTTTCGCGCAACCTCTACTGCCTCAAAAAAACCATACATATAAACCAACGAATTCACCACATGCAGCACAGAATCCACTCCATTCTTCACCACCTGGCCGTGACACTTTGCCCCCAGTCTAAAGTCCTCAGCTTTCACAGAACAACCAATCAACGGAGGAAACGTATAGCTGTTCGGCCAAAATTCACTACCTTCCATCATCAGCTATTTTGAATCGAGGAATTGATCGGAGGCACAAGAATCGAGGAAGAGCATAGAGAAGATGTCGACGGCGGAAGAGAGAAGACAGATGAGTGTAATGTGTGGGAAATTGACGGAACTACCCCTTACTGCAACAAAATTGGATCCAGAAAATTCACACGTGGACGACCGAGATTGAGGATTGCAAACCTGATCGGACGGCTGCTTAGGAGGTCTCAGGTTCGCAAATCATTACCTGGGTCACAAATGATCCGTTCTCATTGGCCTAAAAAGCATCTTAGGTGAGAGCGTGAGCACATTTATTAAATTTATGTCTGCTTTCCATAACTAACGATCATTGGCTAATTCTATTATTAGTACTCCTAATCAAGTGAGTAGTAATTCTGGGACCCACACTCCAACCGGTTGAAATGAAGACCTTTAGCAAATACTAGTAATTGGACACGTAAACACTGTTCACATAATAATCTAATACGGTTGTTCTAAATTATTTATTATTTTATTTTTTGCATCATAAGTATGAAAAACGTGTCAAGGAACTTGATAGTAATCTAAAGCAGTTGCTTCAGGGTCGAAGCAGTTAGAAAATCCAATCAAGCTTTTAGGGCTTGCATTGGTATCAAGTACTAACCGTACAAGCTTGAGAGAACCACTCGATATATAGAGAGCCTCAAGCACAAGGCCCAGTTTAGTTCCAACACATTTAGAAGGCTCAACCCAATGTGGACACAGTAGTGGAAAGTGGAAACTCTCTCAGTAGTGTGTTAATTTTAAATTAATAAATAATATGACGGAAATAAACTTTTTAGACTTTGAATATTTTCTCTTTATTTATAAATTTCAAAGCTCGAGAAAAACGGCTCGATGCTCAGTAGTGACCCACTGAAGCACGAGGGCGGACGTCAAAGCTTTAATTTAAATCCAATTCATTAAATAAAACACACAAATCCGTCATAGTAAACAATTAAACTAATACTAATAAATAAAACCACTTCACACTTCACAATTCACTCCACCTTCCCATAGTCCATTTGTCTCCATCTCCCAACTGCTCCTAAAATCTTCAACTCCCGGTCCTCACTCATTCCTCCATCATCTCCTCCTTTGCGGTCTTACTGCTAGTGTCTGAGATCATTACAAGGATTAAGGATAGGTAACTAACTACATTAAGCTCCAAGCTTCCACTTCCATTTTTTGGTTAAATGAGAAGACTTTATGAATGCTTGAGTGAAGATTTGACTTGGGTATTGTTCAGTTTTCACTTTTGTAGCTCTTTTGTGTAGTGAGGCCATTGTTTTGATATAGGGTTTGCTGGTAACAGATCTCTACTGGATTTGAGCTTTTTTTGCTGTGCTGTTTGTATAATGCTTGAGCTTTTGAGTATGTAGAATGTGAATGTGAATGTGATCGATCAGTTTAGACAACTTTTTTAAAAGGTAAGAATTGGTGGCACAGCTTTTTCAAAACCCAATGAATACTTTTTTTTGTAAACAACTCTTTGTTTCCTGTTTTTGACTTATTCTTTTTGTTGCAACTCTAGCAACAAAGATTCTTATACACTTTCTGTTGTTCTTTTAATCTGCTAGTGTTTTGGGATCACTTAAAATAGGTTGCTTTTAAGAATGCTTACTGATTTTGTGAGGTGGGTGATTATTTATATACTAGTGATTCTGAAAAGCAGACATGAATCCACTCAAACTGAGATTGGTTTTTTGTGAGGTGAAATCTTGATACATATGAAGACCACATTCTGGATTAGATGCAAGATTACTATATATTAGTTTTGTTTAGTATGGAGTTTTTAGTACTACGGTCTAGAATATTTTCAAACGTTGATTGGTGCATTACCGCTCAAGATGCCCATTTGGTACGCCTAGATGAACGTTGAGATTTGTTGACTTGACGAAAGGCCCTCTATTCATGTTTAGTGTCACATTGGTCATGAAGTTTGGCTAATGATTTGGGGATTCATGGTGGTTTGTGTCTAGGGTCTACGAGTGGCCTGTTGTGTAAAAATGAAGTAATATCGAGTGCTGTTGTTGTCAGCTGCGCGGCATCTTTAGTCACGTTTCTTGCCTTGTGATTTTAGTAATTGCTCTATGTGTAATAAGTTTGCTATGACTGTTTGAATAATTGAATCACATCTTCCAGTACTGACCCATCATAATGTTTTTACTACGGCTTGATATTAATGCCTTCACGGACTGGGACCATTGGATTGGATTCATTTTATGATAATTTCCATCTGTGTATTCACCTCGTGATATCATGTCTTGCTGCAGGGATTGTCCTTCAGACAGCATTGAAGTGAAAGCTTCAGTGAGCATTTGAATCAACAGTGTAATGATGCAAGCCCCTAAAGTGAGGTACATCTTAACTGCAGCTGCATTTAAATTCGTTGTTCTGTAGATTTAGTAAGCTTAAGCTCTTCTTTACATTCCATTTTATGATTTGTAGCATTGATGCATATATTGCTGTCATCATACATGGATGTATGCTATCATGTTTCACTGATTGATACTACAAAATGAGTATTTACAACTACTTTTAGATAATCTCAAGGACGATAAATCTCTTATAGGTTTAGTAATGTCCGCTTGTTTAGTCGCAAACCTTATATCTATTAATGTCAGAGAATCTTTGGCAAGATAGATGGTTAAAAGATGAAACATATTATCTCCCTCGGACAAACTGTAAATAGGTGTATGTCAATCATTCAACTGGTTTCAATATCTGAAGCTCTAGGTGTCGGTGTCCATAAATTAGTTGGTTACATGTACTCTTCCTATCTTATTAATTTTGATAATGGTAAATTGTCGGGTCATTGTATCCGTATGCTTAGCAACTTGTAAGCATATGTGGCTTAGCCAACATTAGTGATTGATAAGGGTACCATCACTATTTAGCTGACTGTGACTCCTGTCTGATTTCTGTACGAACAGAGGGAGCTCGGTAGAAGCACCTCTGAAAGTTTCTCCACGTCCTCAAGCTGCTCGGCAGCTCAAAGCTACATTAGATACCGGCTCTCCAAATTCATCAAATCAGAAGAGCAGAACTCCGAAAGAGAGGAGTGTTGCAGTTGCTGAACGTAGATCTCCAAAAGGCTCAGTTACAGAGGTATCATAGTTAATTAAAGTATGTTTTGTGATGTTTTGAAACACATGCAGATAGATTGAGCAAAGAACTAACTTTGTTCATATTTGATTTGTTTTTTGTTGGTTTGAAGATACCAAAGAAGTCCCCAAGCAGAGTATCACAGCTGGAGTTGCAGATTGCTGACTTGAAGTTGGATCTAAGTAAGGCCAAGGAGCAGATTAGTTCTTCCGAGACGCTGAAGCTGCAAGCTTTGCGAGATGCTGAGGAATCTAAGAAAGAGGTATTGGCACTGACTCAAGAATTAGAAGATTTGAAGAAGTGCCAGGAGCCATTTTCATTGGAGGGAACTCAATCAATTGACTTCCAGAAGATATCTGAAAAAAGAGAGCAGGAATGGCAGTCCAAATACGATGCCCTCCAAATCCATCATTCAGCAGATTTCACGGCTTTAGGCTCTGCAATGGACGAGATTCAAAGGCTCAAGTCTCAGCTTGAAAAATTCACTCAAACTGTGCCCAGCGAGACACAGAATTCGGCGGAATCTGCAGTTACTGATACTGGCATCTTGGAGGAAAAACTCATTGAAGCATTTACTGTAGTCGAAGATATGAAGAAACAGTTGAAGGAATCCAAAAATTCTGAAGCTAATGCACATGCATTAGCCAGTGAAACTTTGATTCAGCTTGAAACAGCAAGAAAAGCTGTAGATGCACTTCAGCGGGAGGGCACAAAGTCCTCCGAGGCTTACAAGAGTTTGGCCTTAGAGTTGGATGAATCAAAGGAACACATAAAATTGCTTGAAGAACTCGTTTGCAAACTGAAAATCGACCTCTGTAACTGGTCCAGTGAAGAAACTGGAGCTACGGATGTTGAAGTAGAAACTCTCAAAGAACAACTTAGATTCATGAAATCTGAAGTTGATCTCTTGAGATCAGCGCAAGAGACTGCTGAAGTCGAAGAGCAGATACGAAGCACAGTGCAGCTAAATAGCGCAAGCGAGATAGTGGAACATTTGAGATCTGAATCTAGCCGTAAAAAGACTGACATGGAAGTTAACCTCGAGGCATTGAAGTCGCACAATGCAGAGCTCAAGGCAAATCTGATGGTCAAAGAAACTGAACTGCAGTGTATTATCGAGGAGAATGAAGCTCTAAACAGGAAAATTGAGAACATGCATTCTAACCAGAAAAAAGTCCAGTTGGAGAAGGAACTTAAGGAATTGAAGGAAATTGTCACGGACCTGAAAGCTAATTTGATGGACAAGGAAACAGAATTCCAAAACATATTAGAGGAGAACGAGACGCTGAAATTGGAATTAAAGAAGAAAGAAACAGAAACTGACAGAGCAAAAGATTCCACTGTATCAGAGTTGGCCGCAGCAAAGGCAGCAGAGCGAGAAGCATTGACAAAACTTGAATCCATAAAAGAGGAGGCAGATAGGTCTAGCAAAAGGGCGACTCGTGTTGCTGAGCAGCTTGGAGCGGCCCAAGCTGCAAATGCAGATATGGAAGCAGAGTTGAGGAAAATCAAAGTCCAATCTGATCAGTGGAGAAAGGCTGCAGAGGTAGCTGCCTCTATGCTCTCTGATGTGAATCTTGGCGACAGAAATGGATCACATGAAGGAAGGTTTAGCCCTATGACTAACCGAACTACTGGCTCTCCCTTTTCCGAAGACCTGGATGAAGATCCCACGAAGAAAAGAAACGGGAACGTCCTCAAGAAGTTCGGGCTGTCATGGAAAAAGACTCCAAAATAAACACATCCATGCACTTAGGTCCCTTTCGTCCAACTTATTGTTCAACTCTTTAGTCTTTACTCTACAATCCTGTTTCATAACTGATTTCTTACAATTTCATCGCTGGCATATGACAGGAAGTTGAGATCACCTCTTTAATCACGGCTAGCTGCGCTTACAACTCGTTATTGTAAAAATGTTCGGTCCGGCGAGGCCAATGTGTTAACACTCCTTTCAAGCATTTGTTGTCCTAGTGATGCTGTACTTCTTTGTAACTCAGGTGACTTTCATATTCGGTCCGGTGAGGCCAACTTGTTAACATTCAGTCTTCCAAGTATGTTTTTATTAGATTCAATAAGAGGCCACAAAACTGATGATTGTGTACACGTGGCGAAACTAATGGTTAATATTCGTCCACGTTGGAAATTTATTCAGCTAATGTGGGGTCCATGCTAATAGATTTTGCCACGTCAGACCAAAAATATCTTCTTCTGCTCTCTTCTGCAACTTGCTCTCCCCGATAAAATATCTCCTTTCAAAGATACGTAGATTCTCAGCCAGTGAAACATTTTCTGATCAAAAGTTCGCTCTCACCGATTCCAATCAACTCGCCGCCGATAAAGCCTCCGATCTCGGATTCTTGCGTCTCTGAAGTCTGATTTCGCTTAGGAGGGTTGAGGACGTCTGAAGGTGATTTTTAGCCTCATATGAATTGTTGAAATCGTATTTCGAAAAATTGTTATTGATTTGATTGTAGTGTATAGTTTTTCAGAATACAGGGTTTAGGGTTATTTCTATAGCTTTATGCCTATGTTTATTGAAGTTTGGATTTTTGAATTGCTAAATGTTGGGAATTGATGTCTGCAGTAATTCCGACAAAAGAAGATAAGGCTGGAACCCTGTTAAGAATATGGAGGGTGAGCAACGAGTGTCTGGAGATGAAATGGAAGTTAGAAGAGTTGGAGTTGGTAACAATGAGAGTGTAGGGGTTGGAGTACCGGAGAGTGAAAATAGAAGAGTGCAACAGCAAGTTCAAGGACCTGCTGTGCGGTGGGATAGGTTTCTACCTTTCAGATCTTTGAAAGTCTTGCTGGTGGAAAATGATGAATGTACACGGCATGTTGTTAGTGCGTTGCTTAAGAATTGCAGTTACGAAGGTTAGTCGCTCTTTAAGGCAGTTGCATTTTCAGAATTGCTTTGAATCTTGGTTCTGATGTAGTCTTACGGTTAAAATAGTTGTTGCTGTTGCGAATGGTGTGCAAGCGTGGAGATATTTAGAGGATTTAACAAACCATACAGACTTGATTCTTACGGAGGTGGTGATGCCTGTAATATCGGGTATTAGTTTGTTAAACAAGATTATGAACCACAAAACTATCAAAAATATTCCAGTCATCAGTAAGTATCTGTCTATTTATATGTGACATAAATATCCAATGCCCATATTTTTACTTTCACTAAATGGATTGGTGGTTTTTCTTATAGTGATGTCATCACATGATTCAATGGGTATAGTCTTCAAGTGTTTATCCAGAGGCGCAGTTGACTTTTTAGTGAAACCTATTCGAAAGAATGAACTGAAAAATCTTTGGCAGCACGTTTGGAGGAGATGTCAAAGTGTGAGTTCATCTTTGCATTTTGTTGATATCAAAATGTCTACCAGCAGTCACAATTATTTATTTAGTTGATATCGACTGATTCCATAATCTAAAGATGTTGGCAAATTACACAAACAATGCGAGACAAATTTTTTTCCTCATAATTTCCCTCTCTCCATTTCATTTGCTATTGTTATCATCAACTTTTTTCTTGAATTTGAAGCAATTTCTATGTGACAATGTTGTTCTCAGTCCAGTGGCAGCGGGAGTGAAAGTGGAACAGAGAGTAGAAAATCCGTGAGGTCCAAAATTCGCGATGCTCTTGATAACTCCAACCGCAGTAACAGACATGAATACCAGAGAGCTGACTCGAGTTCAGATGATGATAATGAATATGAGAGTGACGCGCAGGTAACATTTCCATGCTTATGCCTGCATAAAGCCAAATTGAGTGATCTTGACACTTCAATTTTAATTATCTTGAAAATTGCTTTGATTTGAGGGATATAGCTGGTTTGTCTGATGCTTAGTTATACAATCTCGCAGAGTTCATGGACAAAAAGGGCAGCAGAAATTGGAAGTCCGCAGCCAACAGAGGATGATGCAAATGATGCTCCTGATAGCACCTGTGCACAGGTTATACATACAAAGGCAGATGTTGTTAATGGAATGGAAAATGTCAATGTACCTGAAAAAAGTGAAGAGCAGCGAGAAAATTTTGGTTTGTGGTTAAGATATATATACATATGTTGTATAATTTGCATCAGATTTTGTTGCTAATTGACCCTATTCTAAATTTGTCGTGTTCAAATAGGATATTGTAAAGATCAGTTGCTGGAGCAGGGCATATCTGAGCGCTGTTTGTTGGAGAATCAAACTGAAGGACAAAATAAGTTGTCTGAGCAAGATTTTTCTGCCAAACAGAATGCTGAAGATCAACATGCTGGAAGAATAAATACGACTATTACTTCTTTAAATATGGATCTAGAAGGCAACACAACTGAGGCTTCGAATGCTGTTACTGAGTTCTCCAATACCGATAATGTGAAACTTGGTCCGACAGGGCTTCCTTTTCTGGAGCTTGGATCAGAGAAAGAAAGGTAAGCACTGTGTTTTTGGGAATCCATCAATACCACAGTACATCCAGATAAATAATGTCTGACAAAAAATAATAATTAAATGAGCAAGCTCAATACAGTCTTCTGACAAATCTGTACAAAATATCAACTGCAGGTACTCCCGTGGACCATCTTTGTTCCTGGTAAATTTCCTTTTTGTACTGAAATATTGATCTATATGTTAGCGTTTTAATTTCCTTTTCCACAGTCTAGCATGGAGGACTTGTCCCCCTTATAAATGTAGATATCTCAATGATTATGAGATTCCTTAGTCTTGCTTGAATCATATCATTCACCAGCAATTTTTACTTTCACAGCTTAAGCTTGATCTGTGATTTATTGTTGATATTATTAACTTCTGTTCCTCGTTTTGGACTCCCAGAAAGATAGCTCGGTTGCTGCAGAGGCGTTTCAAAGAAAACTGTCACATTCTAGTAGCTCTCTGCTTCAACTTGCCAGTGGTTTCATTGACAAGAACAATGGAAATACCTCGTCAAAACCAGAAACGTGTGTAAATGAAGTGGAAACCTCGACACCTCAAAATGCTGGCGACACTGGGAAAAATAATTGTACAGTTCAGCCTTTAAAAATTGAGAAGGTGGGTGATGTAGCAATTGAAATTCAAGTACAGCCCAGGGAGTCCCAACAAGTTCATGTGGAGCACCACCACCATTACCACCATTATCACCACCACATACATGATGTGCAGCATCATCAAGCACTTACAAATCAGGACCATTGCTCTTTTGAAAACCCTGAAACAGTTGCTGTGCCTTGTGCATCGTCCCATGCTTTTACAGAGACTGGTGAGGGTGCTGCTGGAAACTTCAGCATGAATGGAAGTGGTTCAGGGAGTCAGCATGGTAGTAATGGAAAGGATGTGAGTCAGCATGGGAGCAATGAACAAAATGTGATGACAAACACCAATAATGACGATGGCGTTGCTGGAAATAGTGCGGATGATAATGTCAAAGTGAACATTATTACAAACGGGCCGGAAGAGGACCAATTTTTTCAAAGGGAGGCTAGCTTGATCAAATCCCGTCAGAAAAGAAAAGAGCGATCGTTCGAGAAAAAGGTATTAACGTAGTGTATCGTCCTATTTTCTTCAGTCAGGATGTCTCCTTCTGCATCGGCTTTGATATTCTATTTGCTATGACTTATGACCAATGATATATTAACACGGATTGCACATTCATTGACATGAATAGAAAATGCCACATAAATGTTTTTTGTGATGCGTCTTATTTTGACATTCTTTTAGAGTCAAAACAAGATGAAATATGGCGACCTTTGGTATTCATACTGATCACACTGACTGGCATAAGAATTAAAATTTTCTCAAGTTTCAGTTTGTTTCACTGAAGTAGATTTTAGCCACCTAAATAATCAGTTTGACGCTTGATATAATGACTACCATCACCAGCCATAGGTTTTACTCCACATGAATTTTCATGGGAATATTCTGATTTTAAAACTCTTGTGCTACTGTTATAGGTCAGAATTCAAGGGAGGAGAAAAATAGCTGATCAACGGACTTGCGAGTAATGCCTCCATCCATTATGGGTGATCATAGTTCATAGTGCATACCTTGAAAAATGAAAAATTCTTAGTAATTTTGACTAATAGGTATTGCTATATGAGAAATTACTCATTCCATATTGTTTTCAGACGTGAAGGTGAAGTTGAAGGTGACACTATGTTAGATGAGCTTGCATTTAAAGACCTCTCTGCTGAGAATGTTGGTTAGCATACATTGGACTTTTGTGTTGTTTTGATCTGCTGTTCTGCTAATCCTTACCCAACTTATAATGCGGTGCCCTCTGATAAGCAGCTGCAGGTATGTAGGTACATCGGATTTCGTGTAACATAACAGTGTATTTATATTCAAATGACCATTATTTGAATAAATGTAATATGTCTCCATCTTGTTCAAAACATCTCTAATGTAGTTCACCCCAATGTCCAGATCTATAAGATATATTTTTGTACCTTCTCTGATATACATGGTGTAGCAAATAGCGGTCTGAAGTCAGAAGACTTGGCATTATCATCTCTGTGTTAAGTGTTTTTGGCTATGATACCTATTGGCATTGAATATGATATAAGCCATGAGTACTGCGATCAAGACGTCATACTCTTAACTCAATATTTTCTTTTTTTGATCAGTTACGCGTATTCAAGTTAAAGAGCTCATAGAATGTAAATAGTCGTAATTTCTAGTGTCCTTTTTCCAATGCAGATATACTTGTTCAGGCTGCGATATGCCTGTTCTGCATCCAAGCTTGGGTGAAGTGCATCTTTTCATTCTCAAAGAACTTTCACCTTCCAAATAAACCAGTGCTGTTGAGCTTCACAAGCACGCAGTGTATTTAAACTTTCACCTTTTTAGTAAGCTTTGTTAATTCATCAACATCCGGTTCGCCTTACTCACGCGGGTTCACACATCATCAAAATGTTTGTATTCCCAACAGTTAAACATGTCTTTCAAATCATTATTACAATGTATTTCACAAAATTTCACTACAATTTACAAATATGAATATTCGTCATTAATAAATGACCATAAGTAACATAATTGTTAAAAAATAGAAAAATGTGTTTCTTTTCTGTATTGCTATATTATTAAATATTTATCTGTATTAAAAATTTAATGATTTGTGCCTCATCCTATAGTCTTATTTCAATGACCCGTTGACCATTTTAAAGGTATTATAAGGATTCAAGTAATAAAGGTATTTCTAAATATTATTTTAATTTATAGTAATATATATTTGCTTTCAAAAAATACTAAAAATTCATTTCTGGGAAAACATTACCCATAAAATTGGTCAACTAATTTGACCAGTTCCAGATTTTCTCCTATGCGTAATAATCATAGTAATAATATTAACGATTTAAAAATCAAAGTGTTGCGCAGTTCGGCGACGTGTCGATCGAGCAGCGAAAATGGGATGTTTTCGTGGCTCGGGAAAATCAAAACCGGAGCGAAAACGATTCCACCGCAACAACAACAACAACTTCGTCGCGGCCCCACCCGTAGAAAAACCTGATGATCGGACTCTGATTCTCATTCCGCCGCCTTCAGGTTTTTCTCTATTCATATTCACACTCATTCCTAATTTCAGATAACGTATCAATTTGTCTGCCGGAAACGAGATATTAATCGGATCTTAGAGTCCGTTTCGACAGCGTTTGTTTCTTGTTCGATTATTTTGAATGTCGTTTCGTTTGCCTGATTTCTTATTAGAGGAATTTTAGGGTTTGCGTTTTTTTGAAATGTTTTATTGTATTTTTTCAATATATTTATTTTTAATAATGGTTTTTAGATTAGAACTACTCTTCAGAGAAATCAAGACTTTGAATGGTTGACTGTTTGACTGTGTGATGGCTTTGCATGAGCAAATCATGATTAATAGTATTTTTTGGTTTTTCGTTAATGTAGATGGAGCAAGTATAAATGGGGGACGAGAGGCGAAGAATATTGAAGTTGGTCGAAAGGAAATGGATGGAGAGGGGAGTGGGATATTAAACTCAAAGGCTAAGATATTTAGTTTAGAAGAGGTGGCAGATGCTACTAGTAATTTTAGGCCACAGAGTTATTTGGGTGAAGGTGGATTTGGGAAAGTTTACAAAGGGTACTTGGCCAAGGTGGACCAGGTTTGTACCATTTTGTACCTGATATCGAATTATAATGGCGTGTATTATGGATTTTATGGTCACTAAGCCAGAAGTCAGCATTCAGTAATCAACTATCCTTTGTGGATTTTGTGGTCGACTAAACAGCAACTAATTGTTTTAAGATATGTTCATTGACCTGTGTCTGTATCTTCAAAGGCCCTGACAATTATATATTTGCAGGAAGTAGCTATAAAGCGACTGGATCAAGATGGGCTGCAAGGGGCTCGAGAATTCCTGGCTGAAGTACAGACGCTAAGCTCTGCTGACCATCCGAATCTTGTTAAATTGATTGGGTATTGTGTGGATGAAGACCAACGACTATTAGTATATGAGTACATGCTTCTAGGTTCTTTGGATCGTCATTTGTTCGGTATGTTATCTCTTGCTACTAGCAAAATGTCACACGTTGATGTACTCCTGTTTTATACTCACATATGTAAGCTCGACGTTAAATTTACTGGTTGTGTTTTATGGTTATGCAGATCTTACCCCTGACAGGCCAGTGCTTGACTGGTACACAAGGCTTAGAATAGCTGCAGGTGCAGCTAGAGGATTAGAGTATTTGCATATAAAAATGACACCACCTACTATATATCGAGATTTGAAGTGCTCAAATATTTTGCTGGGTGAAGGTTACCATCCTAAATTATCTGATTTTGGTTTGGCCAAAGTGGGACCTTCAGGTGACAATACACATGTTTCTACTAGAGTGATGGGTACTTATGGATATTGTGCACCAGAGTATGCTATGACCGGACAACTGACATTTAAATCAGATATATACAGCTTCGGGGTGGTTCTTCTGGAATTAATCACCGGCAGGAAGGCCATTGATGCTACCAAACCTCAAAGGGAGCAAAATTTAGTTGCATGGGTAAGTCATCTGTCATTTGTCTCTCGGTTGATCAAGTCCTACACTTATTCGAATGCCCTGCCTTTACAACTGTTCTTTTATTGTTTGATGTTTTTTATCAAGGTGTGATGATGGCACCATGTTCTGCACGTGTGCTAGATCAGCTGATTAATTATGCAGTAGAATTTTTGTTGATTTAGGCTGTATTCACTTGTATCTTATTTTTGCAGAAAAGTTAGTAGCACAACTATTTTTTTGGAGGAATTTTCTACTTATTTATGTCATATTTAGTTGACTGTGTAGGCTAACAATTAATATGCAATAATATATCATGTGACACATTTGTCTCAAATATGATTTTCAGGCACGCCCATTATTCAAAGATAAGAATAATTTCTCTCAATTGGCTGACCCGAAGCTTCAAGGTCAATTTCCAAAAAAGCGTTGGGTGCGTGCTCTTGCCCTCGCAGCAATGTGCATTCATGAGGAACCTACCAGTCGTCCAGCCATTGAAGAGGTAGTTGATGCTCTAGAGTATCTTGCAAAACTTAGCTCTACCAGAAGAGCTTCACCTCAGTGACGTTGTTACTATAGATTATAAGCCAAGTAGATACATGCATGTGCGGTCTGCGGCGTGTCTGCAATACTACTAGAAGACCTTCACCTGAGTAAAGTTGTTACAATATAGCTAGCAGACCAAAGAGATACATACATGTTCCTGCAGCTCTGTTGTGATTCTTGCCCCTTTGCATATACAGTAAGCCACCTCTGGATCCTCCTGAAAATGAAATGATCTTGATATGTTAAATTACAAAATTTTAAATGTGGGTAAATAAGAAGATTATAAACGACTCTCATTTGATGCTCTGTTTTATTCCGATCAAAGAATGAATGTTGGGTGTATAAAATGGGTAGATGTATAAGTTACAATATTTAGAGATTGTTAGATATGTATAAAATGGGCATGTATAAGTTACAATTGATCTAATACTTGCAGAAATGGATAGATGAGTTGGGCTTGAAACACAAGGAATAGAAATTGTAGGTAGGATAAAACAAGAACATCAACCAGAGAATGTCGTGTCAAAAGCTAAGAAAAAACAAAAGTTAGCTAGCTTAATCCTCGGTAATTCATCTGATGTGTGTTGTGTTCTATATCTGTGCTAATAATGCACAATACTAATTACTACCGGAGCTTGGAGCTCATTCAGATCATACGTGAAGCAAATGTACATAATAATGCATACTAAATTAAGTTGTTTTCAATTAAGACTCTATTAAGTGAATCTTGCACAGAGATGATGATTATTTATTTCACTTCCAGCCATTTGAGTCCATATGCAAAGGGAGGTTTTAATGGCATTTAATCCTCGCAGTCGTTTCACTTGAGAAAAATCATGCAAGTACCGTGAAGCCAATAAATTAATAGACACATCTCAACTAAGAACCAGTATCATTATTTATGTTGCAAGTGGAAGCATATGAGGTGGGGATGAAGCACACCATTAAAGTTTACTCTAATTTGTCCACCATAATGGCTTCCTAATTATGGAGAAATTAAGGTTGTAAAATTGAGAAAATTAAATCATGCATTCACTCGTGTGATACCTTAATTAACATAAGCACAAGCATCCCTGTGATCAGTTGCTATCAACCTGATGCCTACACCCTCTTCGATGATTTATAGTGGCAACATATAAATGCTGACGTCATCCCCCGTCATTTTACAATCTCGCACTAGGATTAGGGTTTCTTTCAAGTAGGCTTTATGTAGAGAACGATAAAGTATATATTATGAATTTGAGTTTTGAACCATTTCAAACAAGTTTAAACTTGTTGAACCTAAACACGTTTGGCTAATTTATCAAATAAATATAATGCAGCATCAATTATACATGGGCATCAAATCATCAAATCTGGCATTAGACAATTTGCATTATTTTGTTTCATCATGTTGCATTTTATACCTGTAAAACCTCAACTGGTACGCGGAGCAAATTCATATAATGTGCATAATAATTCAATTTGGTTTAAGGCTCTAGTAAGTGAATGTTGCACAGATATGACTAGCTCTTTTATTTCACTTACAAGTTACAACAACTAGAATGTAAATGCAAAAAAAGGTTCTTATGGCCCTCCAGCATTTATTCCTCGTAATTGTTTCATATGAAAAATCATACACTTAACGTGAAGCCAATAAATAAACCCATCGCAACTTAGAACAACTTTATTATTCAGTGGTCGGAAGTGTAAGCTTATGCGTTGTGAAAGAAGCACACCAATTTAAGTTTGCGTTAATTTATCGACCGTTGGGTTTACTTATTATGGTTCACTCGTGCTACATGATTTAACACTAACAAATGCATCCCTTTGATCGGTTGCTATCCATGGACAATGAGAACTGGGGTATAGGTGACAATTAAAGATTAGTTGTTATAACCTAACCTGACGTCCTACACAGCCTTCATGGACGATTAATATCGGACACGTGTAAGTGATGACGTCAACCCTAATCTTAAATGTTTTTGTCCCACTTGCACACATATTTTTCCACAAGTTGTGGTCCACAACTAGTTACTAATAAAAAAAACTAGTTACTAACGTGACGTCATAAAAGTAAATATTTACGCCTTTTATTAATATAGCTTTTATTTGGTTAGAAGGTTTTATTAATATGCCTTAGCATTAGAAATGTTTATCAAATTAACTATAGATTTTTTTAATGTAGGAGGAACCTATGATTTGCACGGATAACCAACCCTCTTTATTGCTTTAAATCAAGGATGTCGCTTGATCAAAAGAATTGTCGCAAAGTTAGGCACCTTTTAATTTGTCACTGTACGTATGTGTGTTACAAGCTAACCAAGTCCGTCTATATCACCAATAATTCAGACAGAACTACGTAAAAATGGCGCCATTTGCGAGTGCATTCAATTTCGGATCAACCAATGAAGTTCTCAATCATTTCTTTATTGTTAAATCATGCTTCCAAATCTCACTACTAGAAATATGACATTCCGCCATGCTAGTAACATCTACGGCCATCAAAGAAGACACACCAACTTGTCTTTTAACTATCAAATTTCAGCAAAATCGTATCATTCTACAAAAATGTACTCGAATCCCTTTTCCTTGTTAGGAGATCGGTATGTCACAGCCTGGTTCATATATGTTGTATAATTACAATAATGTCGCCAAAATATGTACCTGAAATGAATGCACACAACCTCCTTTGCATAGTTGCATATGTCACCATGGTACATATATGAGAAGTGTCTCTATCTATAAAATCTTAGCTTTGTCATAGCACATAGACTACAACAAAACATAGGTTGAGCGTATTTCAAATCGATCTAATTAACACGGGATCTTCCATCTGCTGTGAAAAGAGGAAGAGAGGCAAAATAGAGATGCGTCCGGCCGCAGCTAGTGCATCCGTTGGGCGGTCTAATAGGTGGTGTCCAACAACTGAACAAGTCATGCTGTTGGAAGAGATGTACAAAGGAGGTCTGAGGAACCCTAACACAAGTCAGATACACCAAATCACCGCTCATCTTTTGCGTTACGGCAAAGTGCAAGGCAAGAATGTCTTCTACTGGTTTCAAAATCACAAGGCTAGAGATAAGCAGAAGCTTAAGAAGAATAATAATATGATCAGACAACCGAATTGTCATTATGCCAACTTGTGGGAACAAGGACCTGCCTCATGCATTTCATTCACCAGGCCGCTTACTATTACACACCAGGTATTTAAAACCCTTTACTGGATTATTAAACATATGACTAGATAAGGTTTAGATATTTGGTGATATATTTATCTTATTAGAGGCAAGAATCCTAGTCTTTTGTCATACTCTTATCTTTGAAAGATGGCATTTTACGAAGGTTTTCATGTTATAAGGTTAAAGTCAGATCAGCATTGATTTTAGGGTAGGATACCTAAAAAATTATCAGAAAATATATATCAGGTTCATCTGTAATATGATACTGGTATAATAAAACTATTATTGAAAGATAACTGTAATGAAGAGTAGAGATAAGAATGTACAAAATTTCAAAAAAGTATGTCGTGTTTTGTGATGAATAATATATTTTGTATGCATTTACTGAAGCAACAAAATAATTTGCACGCAGCATAGAGAGAGTCATATTAATTGAACAATAATTATTCTAAAAATAATGCATGTGGTACCTTGACTGTGAATAGGACCACATTATATCATTATCGAAAGTTGAAACCACCAACCTTCACTGATAGTAACTTTTCTAAAAAGATCGAGTAGTCAATTTCGGCACTCCAGTGGTAACTTTCTGCTGGTATATAAATGCTCATGAGTGAACTGTCTTTCTTAAATACTCCTATTTACCTCTTTTTGGACAGGACTAAATGCCTAAATATTGAAAACTTTCTGTTATTCTGTATCATCAAAATAGTACTCACAAGTTAGTAATAATGTTTAACTGTTTTATGATGGTCCCTGGATTTTTCTTAGACCAACAATTATGTTTTGTAGCTGGGAACTGAATCAGTGGATGCAACTAGTTGCAAAATGAATGAAATTGGAGGAATGGGGGCTGAAATACCAATCTGGCCAGGTATGTACGGAAACCATGTTCATCAAAAAACCTCAACTTTCTCGTTTGGACAGGATAGCCTGGTCAACTCTTTACGATCATTGATCAGCAAGGGATGCCCCAGGCTTCAAACTCTCGACTTGTTTCCAGTCACTGTTAATAACATCAAGAACCGAGATGAGCTTAAGACATTTCCTTGTTCTGATTCTAACAGCACTTCTGAATTCGATTTAAAACCTCTGCTTTCGTTACGTGCGCCTGGATATTAGTTACATGCAATCATATTAAACCGCAGGCCTAGTGACCATCACACTTTTCGGGTTTTAGTAGAGTGACTGCAGTTTGACTTCTTATTTACTAACTAATGTTTCATATATGTTTATGTACGAGTATTTCCTTTGTATTAAGAATCAATTAAAACTACAGCTATGGTGGTGTAAGTTGTCTGAAAACGTTTTATTGAACTTAAGTGTTCACCATTCATTTCAAAGTGTTGAAAACAGGTTGAGCTGAAATTTGGCACTTTCATTAATGTTTTAAGGTTTATCAAATATAAATACAACTTCATTGCTTATCATTTTCCAAATACCAAATGGATTGTTTCGCTCTATGCTACGTGTCAATAGCTACACTACATCTATCACATACTCAAAAGTGAGTTTGGTGCTAATGTCAGCGTCAAATTAAGTCAAGAAAACCGTCGCACACATGCTCATCAAGTTAAAAATCCAAAACTTATTCGATCCAAACTCAAGAATTTGAAGGAATTACTGAATGTAAGTCTATACAGTATGTACAAATTTATACCAACATGATAGCTTACTATTCGTCAATACCAAATATAAGTTTAGGGAATCATACTCTACAAAGAAAATGGTAATATGTAGCTATTCTGTGGGGTATTTATCTTGGAAATTTTATTACTCTTGAAACTTATAAATGCAGTTAGGGTAAATTTGCACGCTTAAATACACTACATGCAGAATCTTCAAATACCCTCTCTTAAAATCATTATGAGAATCATAAGCTACTTGTGCACCTTGTGCCAATTAAATGCATTATGCAGAAGGTATTATAATATCGAGGACGATTCACCAAAATTGCTTCCCATGAACCACAAGTTGCAAAATCAAGTATGTCTGGTTTCATCCTTTATATCAACTATATCATCTTATTTAACGAAAAGAGTTTGTGATTGTTAATGTAAATTACTCACAAAATTGTTTTTTTACGATTCAAGTTTCATCATTTTTTCCTAATCACTTAATATCGTCTTAATTTTCTGCAACACCATTAATAATGCTGCAAACAATAAGCAGTGCGCGCATTGAATAATTGCAGCATAATACACTGTATAATATGGCAGATCACAGAGGTGGGGCGGCTAGCTGTCAACCATAATAAATAACCCGGTCCACCCTAGCCGTAATCTTACGTCATCAGCGATCAGTTAACAAATCAGAATATGCCACGTGGTTAAGAATCTGCATGAATTCATATTATGGCCACGTCGGTCATTATTATCACGATTGTGGAGATCTCCATGTCAATAATTCCCGTCGGATCCAAATGACAATTGTACACGTGGATCGACGAGTGTATAGCTTCATGCAACTTTACGTGGCTCTACCCGATCCATGCAAGACTTTACACTTCACATTATCATCAGGTTTGTACGTTGATCAATAAATTTGAAATATGTGGTAGCCAGGGTTACTTTTCCAAAATAAGATCTGTATTTATTTAGATTTTTTACATAGGTACATGTCTTATCACTTATGGCATACATTTGAAACATTAATGCGTGGATTGACCCATTTTAAGAGCTTGGACTAATAGCTTTTGAAATAAAATGATCGACAATATTATCGCAGGGACAAAAGCATTTACGAAATATTGATTTTTTGGGGTGTGGAGTATATTCTACAATCTATTAAAATTTGAGGAAAATGAGCACAACATTGGAATTTTAAAGCTCAAACATTTGAATTCTCAACGAAATCAAACTGGTAATATAAAAAACTCACAATAAAGACGAACATTACACTGCAGGCAATTGAATGAACAATGTACGTCATATATGGCATCATCGAATTTGTCTTTTAAAATGCATTAATAAGTGACGTACAGTCAGTAACTCTGCATATAACCTTAATAATTAGGATCGTCCGTATGCTTTCAATTTTTCAATCATTAAATACCTGGATTTACAACTAGCACCAACATTGACCCTTAATATTTCGATTTCGTATGTGTAGTTCCAGTTGAAATAACTCTCATGTGAGAAGTTTAACGTTATGTAGCAATATGTTAATTCCTTTGATGGATAATCAAGTCATCATCTGAGAGGTTTAAGAAGATTATATGCATTTATCATTAATATTAAGCACCAACACACAAGGATTCATTAAGAATAGGACCAAAAGAATTATGAAGATAGTTAATTACTATTAAGAGAGTGATTCACGTGGTCTCGGGTCCACAAAGGCAGTGTACTTAATATTGCGCAGGAGTAATCAATATACAGTATGTGATCCTACTCGATCTTGAAAAATTTTGGACAGAAATGTGTAACATGGACTATATCGATAAACTAGCACTCGTGAAAGTAAACCCTAGATGTTTACGACATCTTATCTGTTCATTCCAAAGGCACAGTGGACTTAATATTCCGTACGTAATTGTGACTGATCTGGGTTTCGAATTATACACAAAAAGTAACACACTCTTGCCCCAAGGGGGCAACCTTGGCCTGTTTTCTATTCAGGTTCGATATCGGATGAAAGCAAAACTGAGAGGTTGATAGACCATTAGAGGGGTTAAGAAGGTGACGTTTGACTTGTATTGTATGGAGGGTTTGCATATTTTTCCCAAAAGTGGATTACATAGGGAGAGAAACCAGGAACGCTCACACCGAAAATTATTTGTGTCCCATTAGAAAAATACACTGCATTATTTGCCACACTCGACCATTATTTAATTGATTAATTGTGATGTCTATTCTAGCGTGTCCAATAATACTCAGTAAGTCAATAAATTACCTCTGTACATGAATCAAAGAGATGACCAGAAAATCCTAGTAATATCCGCTTGTAGATATACTTCGGCTCCAAATAAGCTGATCAGAACTTTTACAACACTTTTCGATTTCCATCAATTTGCTGGAGGATTCAACAACACTGCCTGTTTAAAATATAGATGTCCATAAATCTTAGCCATATCCACAGGCTGACCGCGTGTTTGTTGTATCCAAATTTGCAGATCAGGGCTTTTCTACAGATTTATTTACATAATTTCATTCCATTGGTGATGTTGTAGTGGGATAAATCCACAGATCATTCTCTGTCTAAATAATTCATAAATAGACCTTGAATACTTAATCGCGTGTAATGTAAATCCAAAATACGTGTATCAACCTCTTTGTGACATCTCACACTTCATAAATTGAATCTCTACTACTAATACAAGTTGCTAGGTTTAGTATGGTCGAGCCATTATGTGCGACAGACAGCTAGACATGCAGTCATTTATAAGCAAGGCACACACACCGTGCTTGGTTTATACCATTACGATTTAGGTCAGCATGACACTCAATTGAACTCTCTATCCTATTACCAGCATGGCAGCATTTTGATCTATTTATACCATGAGCTTATCAGTCACTTTTCAGAATACGAGTTCTGAAAGGTCAATACAGTGTTTAAGTGTAGAGTCCCATACTTACCCTAAAAAGAAGAAAACATATCATGTGTCCAGCCATTGGTGCCGCAGGCCGTGTCACGAGATGGTGTCCGACAGCTGAACAAGTTATGTTATTGGAAGAGTTGTATAAGGGAGGTCTGACGAATCCAAGTGCCAGTCAGATACACCAAATTGTTGCTCACTTGTCACGCTTCGGGAAAATTCAAGGCAAGAACGTCTTCTATTGGTTTCAGAACCACAAGGCTAGAGACAAGCAAAAGATTAGGAAAAAGCTAGTGAGACAGCAGCAACAGTTGGTAGGGCTTCAGATGATTCAATGCTGTAACAGTTTTAACTGTTTTACTGACCAGTACTGTTGCAAGCCCGAATTGGCTCTACATTCCCATAGCTCTTCAGTCCCTCCCCTCAACAAAGATGAGGTAAAATATGAAACTCAAAATGTATGACAACAACCAATTCACTGAGTTTATTAAAAAGCTTACTAACTGCATCCTTTTATGGGCTTTGTCTAGACTACGCAGAGAAAGTCAGCTACTATCTTAGGCGACATTTATAAGCCTCGCACGAATGCAAGACGTTGTGGAGTACTCGTTGGAATGCAAGATGGTGGTTGGACTAGTGGGTTTGCTCGGCCTCTACCTAATCAGCCTGCTTGTAGTGTTAGCCCCGGGACATCTTTGTTGACTCTTGATCTCTTTCCCACCACTCCCACGAGTAAAGAAGAAGAAAGCAATAAGCTCTCTTGCAACTACATCAACTCTCGTGCTAGCAATGCTCCAAAGCTCCTTCCAAACCCTAATCTCATTCTCACTCTTGGTACACCAGCAATATATCACTAATCTACTTTTGATAAAGGTTTGAGTTTAGACTTGCCAATGATCAAAATGGAACTATTCCGTCGTACACATCACGAGTTAGGGTTTAAGAGTCTAGGATTTAGAGAGTAAGGTTTGAGTTTTTCTCCTGTCATAACTTTCAGTGTAATGTAGTACAAAGTCTAGTAGACTCTTCTCTTGCATTCCTTTACAACCTAAGCAGCGCATGTACTACTCTTTGTTCATTTATCATAATGCATTAACTTATCAGCTTTATCTGAAACCACGACTGTTGCTTCAGAAATATGCTCCTGAGGGTGTGTTTTCTGATAACCCTATTCGCATGAGGTGGTTATACATCATGCATCCATACTGGACAATTACTTTGAGTAATGCTCTTTTGAAATCCTTACTATTGGGTGAGACCCTGAGATCCAATCAAGGTCGTTGATTGGGTTTGTTTTTTGGGTCCAGATTGTGCCACGTGGAGGTTAGAGAAATTCAAAAATCGGAGGTGAGAGAAATTGTTGCTTTTGTTCTCTCACTCCACGTGGCACAATCTGGACCCTAAAAGCAAACCCAATCAACGGCCATGATTGGGATCTCAGGGTCTCATCCAAAATTGAGGATCTCAAAAGAGCATTACTCTTACTTAATTATCTTAATTTATTTTACAGAGTTTTGAGGCAATGTAACTTTTCATTTTCTTGAAAAATCAACAATATATAAAGAAAACATGTAAGCATGTGAATGCGGCATAGATTAGGTAGTAAATTGCAACAAAAGTTCTACCATCGATGTTCGGCCCATTGGGCCAATGACATCGTCCTTATGATGTCCAGCCCATTATGACTCCCGCTCTCCTCACTACGACACTCCAAACCCCCAATTCTCACACTCAACCGATTCGCGAACGATTCAACTGACTTCGAAACTGAACGCTCCGACGTGCTCTATCACCGACTGCCGCATTCGATCTGGAAGGTACGCGCAGTTCCTCTTGTTTCAGCTTCTAATTTATTCGCAATTTCTCAATTAGATTAACAATTCAATCACTCTAATTTTTGCTCATGGAACCCTAATTTTTCCAAAAATCGAGGCTTACTGAATCTCTGTTTTTATGCTTAAGATTTGAACATTAATTGGTGTCTGAATCTGTACTGCTCTGATAAAAATCCTGATTGCCGTTTATCTGAAGTTCATGCAATGTTTAACTAAACATATATGGATACATTGTTGATGAGCTTCAGATGTGCTATGATCTAAAAAATCGTGTGAGTGGTATGGTAGTTCACTTTGATGTACAATATGACACGTTTCGGATGCATGAGTGTGTGCCCTGCAAAATTATTTAGCGTTGAAACTGTCTTTAGAAGTTTTCCTTGTGAAAATGGAAGCGCGTGGATGTGTTTAAACTGAACTCGAGGCATAGATTTTTTAGCGTCTTTGTGAGGGTTGCACTTCCACAGTAAAATACACCTGAAATTCAACTGTTAAGTTATAGTTACAGTAATAGCAATAGTTAATAAAAAGTCTTTTATGTATAGTGTTACCTATTCGGGAGTCTCTGTGTGTATTTGCCAAGTCTCCGAACACCTTTTTCCAATTGGGTCTTGCAAAGTGTGTTTTTATCTGTTGTGTGTTTCTTTTGTATGTCAGATAAGAAAGCATAAAAACAGATAAATCATTGCTTTTTAATGAAAATGCTTGTATACCCGACTGTCTGAGACAACATCAACTCCATTCCTTGCGTGCTGTAGTTTTTGCACCATGGCAATTAGTGCTGATCGTGCATCTCCTTCCGCATACACGCTAGTCAAGTAGTTGTGCATCTCTATTATGTTCTACAAATATTTGAAAGTCATCTAAGAATATTAGCATGTAATTACTTTTACGCTAGTCGCTAATGCTCAGAACACATGGTTAATTTTTCCACTTACGTCTCGATCATATTCTGCAATGTCATCCATGACACCCTTGAACCAGTCAAAAGAGCCTTGTTCCCTTGTGACCCAATAGAAATACGCCCTTTGTGGACCTTTTTTGTCAACAGAGTTTAGTTGACCATTTTCTCCATCCTGTAATTATTTACCATTAAGTTTTGACGTTAGTTCCTCAAGCTAAAAACAGCTTCAAAAATCTTAAGCAACCTTGCCTTTCCAACTCACTATGTCATGATTTGCTGGTTTCATGTTGTTTATCAAGTCTTTTAATATGCTGATAAACGGAGTTGCTCCAATTCCTAGACCTATAAGCAGTAGGGTATCATACTTTTTGTAGTTTTGCGCTGGGGCACCATAAGGCCCTTTTATGAAGATTGCTGGAAAGCTATCGAAATAGGAAGAGCACATCAGTTTTGGTCCTGTGATTATAACTTAATTTTAACAGTTGTCAGATTTCACTTTACCTTGGTGGTGAACTGTCATAATCCGAGACTGTTTTAGTCTCCAACCTCATAAGACTTCCCCTTTTCGGTGTTGGGGCTGTTGGCTGACAAACCTACATTCGTATTTTACAGACATTGGAATGTGGATCGAATATCATAGGTAATATAATTTATATCTAGTTGATAAATAATGGAAGAACTTACTGGCTCAAATCTGTTTCTGAGCTCTGTAGTCCAATCTCCCAAGGTGCGGATATGTACACTCAAAAAGTCATCTCCTGGTGCAGATGTGATTGAGAAAGGATGCCTGTACAATTATGACAATATAGTTAATTAAAGGCGCAAACACAATATTTTCAGGTTGCCGATGATTTAAATAGGTTTTTACCATTCGAAAGATGATATATCTGGGCACTTGACGAAGATGTACATCCCACTCTTGTACTTGAATCCAGGAGGTTTGGTCATATAGAGAGCTAAGACATTTCCCGTGTATATTATTGCCTAAATAAGTATAGCAGACATGTCGGCTGACTTATGGTTTGCTTTTGAGAGTAATGTAGAACATAACAGTACTTACCTTAATGATCCCCACTCGATGATTATGATCTTGGATTGAAGTTAGGGTCCTTTCACTAGCGTAGAGGATAACTGGAACCAAAATATACATCCATGTCTGTAAAAAATGGGGAGACAATCAATTTCTGAGCATCAAATGTAGCCTGAGCTTCATAATCGCTATTGTTGCCTCCTTTTAAGCGTAGATATGTTGTATGATGTTTACCATGTATAACAAGATGGACTATATTATTTTCATAAGATACTTACCGTTTTCTTGTACCATTCCCTTGTGAGAAACAGGAACCAGCCATGAATCACAAGAAGGATGTAGACTATTACAAGCAAATGGTGTGCATACCAGAAGGCATTAAATCCAGCCAAGTGATGAAGAGGTGGTGGCAACTTGATGACATTTCTCCTGAATGAATGTGTAGCCAGGGTGAAGGCGATTCCCATTAAAACAATCATGATAATCCCTGTTACCCCTGGAATACTTTTTACGAGATCTCCATAAGATGGTTGCTTGTAATTGAATCCTTCTCCGAGAATTGCTAGAAATTCTTGGTGCGGGTAAGCTATAATTCGGGGGAAGTCACAAGATACGTGCATAAGAGTATGCACTGCCGTTCCTACTGCAATTGCCGCAGCAATGAATTTGTGAAAGTTAATATTGTCGTCAAATGGTATAGCTTTGCTGAGAAATGTTGATCGGAGTTCTGTAAGTGTTCTTCTGCAGACAGGCAATAATATGAGAGCCATGTTGAACTTGAGAGTTTCAGCTGCACCCTTGGCAACACACACACAATATCCCATTACATCGAAGGCTGCCCTTTTTCTGTACTGATCTGCTTTCCAGCAAAAAAGGAGTATGTTTATTACTATCCACAAAGAAAACACCCATATTCTCTTCCAGTTTTCTTGCAAAACTTCCAATGATTTTGAAAGGAACTTGCTAACTGGGGTCCTATATTTTTTAGGGATCATTGTTTTTGCGAGTGTCTGAGTTCTCCTGGGTTGTTTACTGACTTCTTCAGTGCTCACCATCCCTCGCAGCAGGGTCTCCAGCTGCCACATCTATCAATGCCAAAGTCAACATTAGTGCTGAAAATTAACAGACAGTATATGGTTGTGAAGGTATGTGATCAAACCTCTATATACCCATTGTGGTCAGGATCAAGTTCTTCCATGATTAAAGCTGCATAGGCTGCTGCTTGTTGCTTTAGCTTTGTCAACTTATTTGCTGATGCACTCAACATTATAACCTTATACAATACAATAACATAGTTCATGACACTAGTTATGAAGTTAGTGAGTATAGATAAAAACGATGTTTAACTTACCTCTTTCACTTCGTCCTCCGATAATTGCCCATCTCCATTCTTGTCGCACCTGAATGACAATTGCAGTTTATAGTTTATCTTCAGTTATATGTGGAAATTTTAAAACTTGACGATGTGTATTCTTACATATCAAAGAATATCTGTAGTCGAGAGTCTATGTCTTGATTGGTCATATCCTCCCAAAACTTTCTCAGTTCTTCTATAGTAATACCATTTTCTGCATCAATGTTGCGACGTCTAGCTAGAGTATTAAATAGTTCCATTGCAAATTCCTTGGAGTCTCCCATTCCTGTGTCATGAAATCGTTGTGAATATTAGAATTTTATTTAGTGTTAAGTAGTGGATGTAGAAAAAGCATGAAAGTATATTACCAATGCATGGCCCGAATTTTTCTTTACTTAGTCTGCCATCATTAGCGTACTGATTAAACCGTTTCTCAATTGCTTTCCATGCATCAGCTTCTTTGCCAGTGACTGTCCTGTCAAGGAAGCGCAAGCTTTTCAGCCCTCTTGCAGCAGTGGATTTTGTCCGCCCCATACCCTGAAGATTTGGATTCCTCTTCCTCGCAGTGCTTGCATTCCTCTTAAATGACAAAGCTGTACGTCCTGCGCTCTGCTGCCTTTGATGCCGCTCATCATTAATCGGTATCTCCAACATTTGATCGACTTCCACGCTCTCCAACATCCATTTTGTGGAATCACTGCTCCTGCCATCTTCTATGTTGTTGCTCATGTATAAAACCTTCAAGCTTCGACCCACAATGCAAATGTAAAATTGCAGGCTGGAGAAATGGGGTTAGGGATGATGATTAGGGATCAAAAGCGTCAAGATTTCCGAGATTCGACGTAGAACAATGAAGCTTTATTTTTGCAATCCAAATATAGTAAGCTTTCCCATATTATTAAACATCAACTTGTGTATTTCATTGCACACATTCTCTTGGTGTTTGACAATGGCAATGTGATAAACAATTTTAGTTCATTGCATTTGAAGATTCCGCACAAAACAGCAGCATGTTGTTATTTACCCCAATTAGATTAATGAAACAATGTCCCCCAAAGTCAATCGTGATACTATCATCTCTGCACGTCTTAGTTAAGGTCATCCACTTCCTTGACACTCTTTTGCTTCTTCAATTCAACTTGCAAAACCTAACTTCTTTAACCGAATTTTCAAATGGCCTAGCCTAACAATACTATCCGCGAAACGACACCGTAAGAAGTGCGTAGTTCAGCGTACTTCGATAAATAAGCAAAGTCACACACACGTTGACAAGCAAGCAGCAGCTATTCGCTGTCCAATTTTCTGATCATCGCATGCATACATGTATACATATTTTAACACGAGGAAAAAAACAACACAAGCATACCCAAACGAATTATAATCAATCATATGCACTCATAAATGAAGATGAAGCCGCCAATACTAAAAGGAAAGATAGACAGTAAACTGAAGCAATGTTTCCAACCCATCAGTATTCTGAGAGCTAGCAGAAGCCGGGTATGTCTTCACAGTAGCAAAACCCTGCGCATTGACGAACTTTCCAGTACCACCCATAACAGCCAGTTGATTTTCAGATACTGCGCTTCTGTGGATACCGAAGAAGCTGAGGCTGTCTACATACCCCCCGCCCTGGAACAAGGCAGTGAATGCCATTGTATTACTAGTACCGTCAACTGAGCTTGCTACGTAGAATCCTTGTGCTCTGCCCAATAAGCCTGATCCGAGTTCGTGGCCTTCTGTTAACTCGTCGTCAATTACTGTCATTGTGCCGAACATTAGTTTTTGAAGAGTGGAGCCTGCGGCTAACTGACCACCATTGACGACTGGGACGTTGTTGTTGCCTCCTCCATTGATGTTGTTGTTACCATTGTTGTTTTGAATGATGTTGGATGTGGTGCCACTTAGACCAGTGAGGAAAGGGAGGTTGTTGTTGTTGACGAGTGCATTGTTGCTGCTGTCTGTTGGAACACCATTGTTGACTGATAGGACAGCGCCATTCGGTTTGGCAAATGGGATTTGGCCATTGATGGCTGGGTTGTTCACTACTCCGGTGATTAATTTGGCTGTCGGGTTGGATCCTCCAAGAATGTCATGCATGAAGAAAGACAACTCGTTACCAGAGCCAACAACTGCACCAGCACCTGTACCACCAGATACACCAGCACCTCCAATAGCACCATTAGTAGCAGAAGCACCAGCTCCCCCAATTATACCATTAGTACCAGAACCACCCGTTCCACCATTACCAGCACCTCCGATGACTCCATTAGTACCAGAACCACCTATTCCACCATTACCAGCACCTCCGACGACTCCGTTAGTACCAGAACCACCCGTTCCCCCAACTCCACCATTACCAGCACCTCCGATGACTCCATTAGTACCAGAACCACCCGTAAAACCAGCTCCAGTAGTGCCAGCACCAACGATAACACCATTAGTACTGGATGTACCAGTAACACCAGCTCCAGTACTTCCAGTAGTACCAGAACCAGAAAAGACGCTCGCACCAGGAGAACCAAAACCACCAGTGACTCCAGAGGGGCCATTTACTGTTGTACCTGATGCATTGGTCTCGTCAAGAATTCTGACAGATGAAACCAGCGTAAATGTGAGCACTAGGAAAAATAAAGACTTCATCATCTTGGCAGAATCACAATTAGCATAAGCCATGAGTTTTCGAAAAAATGATGAGCTGTATGATGATTGTGTTGATAATGTTTCATGCAAGTGATGGCATGCTCTAACACACTCCTAGACATCTATATATACCGGAAATTTAGTGAGCATAATGAAATGGAGTTGATGATAAGGAGTAGTTGCTTACCTTCATTCTTGGTGTGTTTGGTTAAAATTACATGAGTTGTAAAGCAGTTGGACCTTCGGAAAGAAAGTATATTTTCACAATATAAGCCTAATAATTCAGATTGGTCTTGGACCTTGCCTGATCATTTTTAAAAAATCAAGGGATCAGGGACCGAGTTAACTGCTCTCAGTATTTAAAGAGAAAAACCAACGAAAACTATCAGAAAAAAACACTACCAGAACCTGAAGAGCACTGACCTTGATGTGTGCATATTAAGACTACCTCATAGCTCGCTCACCTTCTGTTAAACAGTGTAAAACTGAGTATACATACATTAACCAGCACAGAAGCTTCAAATATTTGAAGTAAAACAGAGCATACCGACTAACCTAGTCGATGCCGGATCTGACTGGTCCTCAAGATCAAGAGTCCATGTTACATGAAAGTAGAGATCACTGATTATCATGGCGTCCACAATTGGATATATAAATGATTGCGATCAATTCACTGATAAAATCATCGGTCAATCGGTTTCAACTGCAAGCACCCCCTTAGACTACTTTCCCAGGCATGGAAATCCATTCTCCAATCCCTCTTCCACATATATAATAAATTCTGCATCTCCCATCCAACCGTGCTCAAAAAATTTCTAACCACACAGCAAAACATCTCCAAACAGCATACAAAAACAACTCTTCAGTTACCTACACTTCACCCCATATCCTCAAACAATCTCATATCTTCATCACATTCACCCTTCTTATAAAATTATCAAATAACACTATTATAACTAACAACACTGTGCTGAACTTTTCTTTCGATCATTTCATCAAACAGCTCATATGCACCCTCCTTTCACCTTTCTCTAACTACCCCTCAATCACAATGTTAAAAGGTACCGCATTTCTCCTAAACCCAACTTCGGTTTTGAAGGGGGAAGTCGTCTATCGATGAGTCGTTGAATCTCTGTGAAATCGAACGTTGGTTTTCAGATTGTGAATTGTCAGAGCTTAGGGCTGCAGTGTATGAAGAACTTCGAGGTTATGTTTATTATAGTTTAACCCCTAATGTTAGAAATATGATAGTTTGACCATTTTAATCGCAATGTGGTAAAACGTTGTCGTAATGCGACTGCCGATTGCAAACGCGGGACAATTGCCGCACTGGAGACTTTGACTTTTGCAGAGCGACTGCTGAGCCCTAATCGCCGCAGTTGACCAGATTTTCGATTAAGCTCGGTTGCCGCTTCCGACGGCGTCTCGATGTTTATGAAAGCCAGCGGTTGCATCAGGTATCGTTAAATATGATTTTATTAACTATCGCACACACTCTTTCTCAAGCTTAATTTTTTTTCGAAATTTTGCTTTCTATTTCTTGTCTCAGTTTAATTAAGATATTGATTTGTGTAGTTTTAGTGAAATATTATGGTGTTGGTTGTGTTATATCAATTTTTGATATCACTTAGTTTACTTCTAACTTTTAAGCCAATTAGGAATGTTTTCTTACTTTTAGATGCTGGCTATTTGTAAGAAAATATGCATTTTTTCGTAGTGGTGCACACATTGCGTGAGTAGATGAAAAATAAAAGTAGAATTGTTAGTTTCAGGCCTTCGGCAGTGATCTTTTGAGCTTAGTCTGGTTTGGTGGCTATAATTTCAAGGAAGTCGATTTATGTTAAGCAGTATGTTTTAAATGTGGTTATAGTGTGATCTAATGGAGTAAAGTGAAACTTGTTAAAATTCATTTTCCTCGTAGATGTATGAACACCCTTTTACCAAAAAGTTGAATGCCACGCTAAAATAAGATATAGTATTATAGTCTATTAAGCTTGGAAGTAATTGCCTGAAGGCTGTGGCATCGTGGTGAATTCTGCATCCAACTTCCATATTGAGTCTGTGTCGTACTCCCACATTTGTGCTACCAATGGCTCATAGGAGTAGCTGCATGACACTAATTTATTGTAGCCATCATTAAGTGGGGTGATTGTGTCATTTGATACATCAATATCTTTCCATATTTCATCAATTTTCACTCGTTTGCCTTCTTCCTCTACTTGTTTGTTTCCACTGTCGCAATGTGTATGGCTACTTGATGATTAAGCTTCAGAAGATGTGGTTAGACAATATTGAACTTGCTTTCTTTCTTGAGCTTTTTTCCTCATTTGGGTCCTCCAGTAATTCGTTATCTCGTTATCAGTGCGTCCGGTAATTGCCTCGCAATTCTTGACCATGCATTTAATTAATTCTTCCAGTTAATATCATTACACGATTGTGGTGGTGCACATTATTATAGATAATTGCATTATTTTGTTCGGTTAAGTTTACTGAAAGAGAAATGAAACATTGAAAAATGAGCAATGAAGCCTATAAAATATCAGAGAGCCTAGAGAAATCGGAAATACAAATATATACCATATCTTAAAGCTCCTAAGATCTCCAGCTAGCAGAAACTACCTGTTGCCCCATTTTGCATGAAGTTCGAGCACACGCCTCTCTTCTGAGGATGTCATCTTTTCTTTATTGAGACCAGGGTGCAGGTAATTAACCCAGCGTAACCTGCAGCTCTTTCCTGTTCGGTTTAAACCTACAAAAAATCTTGATGTTAGTGGCATATCTTTCGAGAATACTGCCAATCTTCAGTACTCCTACCCAGAAATTGTTTCCCTCCACCTTCAAACCTGAATGTTTTGCTGCAAAGTCCCATTGTCGGTCTCCTAACCGACCTACTACGTTTGCCAGGAGAAAGTCCTCCTGATCTGTCCATGGCCCCTTTCTTGTGTTTTCTAGCATCATATTAGACATCCCATATATTTTCTCTTTCTTTTTCCCACAGTGGCTATCACCTGTATCTTAAACCCAAAGAAAGTTATACATGCAGCCTTTGGTTCTTACTGATACTTGTATAAGAAATGAGCATATTCCCCTGGCTTAGATCGTTGGTGACCGTAAAGCTGATTATAACATATCTTGTCTTTGACCTTTAATGTACAAGTGAGCGCATATTTTTTGTGTGTCTTGGTTAACTCTCTAATATTTTTGTGTGTGGATCACAAGCTTCTAATTTTATGTGTTTTCTTTTAATGCAGTACAAGTGCTGGATATCTCTTTAGAAGCTAGATTATGAAAGATGAACGTGGGTGATGCAGACGCCGGAAAGGATGGCTTCATGGACGAACTGGTAACTATAAAATTAGGGAATGTTTGGGGTTTATATATATTGGGGTAATTGTTGCTGTTAGATGCCCTTGTCAATTTAAGGTGTTCATGACGACTCTTCAATCTTGCAAATGCCATTCAAATGACTAGTAATCTAATGAAAGCATATGTGATTCTCAAAACTTAATTTAAGAAATCTGCCAGCAGTTTGCAAATGCCATTCAAATGCTGTCTTTAGTTCTGTTTTTGAAGATGCAAGCAGACTAAAGGGATGCCATTTTTCATTTTTGTTTGCGTTGTTGCTCCGTTTATATACCTATAACATATCTAGTTGTCCATAAACAGGGAAGAGAGTGATGCTGGGCAGAGTAAATGCAATGGAGTACATTTTATCGGTGTTAACTGCTGAGGGGACCTCGCAATGAATATCACTGTGAGAAACATTGTTTGATTATAATATATTAAGTGAAAGCACTAAAATATGATAAGAGAAATTGGTGTCATGCCATTCTGTTTGTTTTGTGACACATGAGTATACAAGTTTAGTATTTTTTTAAGAAGATTTTCTTATTTCATTTTAAGTTAAGGCTTGGGGTGCGTGTGGACAAAGCAAAACATGAAAACAAATCAAATATAGGTGTCCTCGCTGTAGATGATAGAGATGCCTCTTTGTACAGAAAAGCTTATGTATCCAAAACAAGGATGAAGTGCATATTAAAGCAAAAGCCTATAACATGTAGTGGTTTATATACAAAGGTTGATGGTAATATCTTTGTTAGACTTTTTATTACATATATTTCTAGCACATATATACAAGCCTCTATTGGGTTGGAAAATGGAAAGTAGTAACCTATCTCAGATCACTGGTGTCAACAAACACAAAAATCATGTTCAGTGACTGCAGTTCGTCCGATTAGACACCATATAGGCTACTATGGGTATTTATTTGTGTTACTTTCTCTCTTTGTTTATGTGAGCGGGGTATTCACGCTTCTATGAATAAGCCATCAATAAATGCTGGTTTATGTGGCTTGTAGCTCATGTACATGCCACAATGATTGTCGCAAATGTTAACACAGTTTTCTAAATTACAATTGGTGGCGATCGTCTGTAGTTTTGTCATAAGGAACGCCTGAATTAATTTTAGAATTGTATTCAAAGGGAAAGTTTAGTATTTTGATTGTGTGAATTCTCTTTATCTTGCTATCATATTTTGGGCTGGTGGTAGAATTTATAATAGCTTATTGAGTTTGCTACCGCAGTGGGTGTAGCTGTTGCCGCAATTTTTGTATTTGTGAAACAGACAACAAGTTGAAAGTTGATGAATGGGGATTGGGGGCATCTATATGTGATGCCACAGTTGAATACAGTGGGTTCTCTAGTGGCCATTATGATAAGCACTCCAGTAGTCCAGTCGGATTTTAAGATTTAATCATTTAATGCAATGCTTCATTTCTTTGAAATGTTAAAGTGCATAAATGTCCACTTAAAAAGGAAAGAAAAACTATATTGTTCTCAGAAAGTCTACATTTCTTGTCTACATCTTAAAATGCAGTTCCTGTCTTTCTGATAGTCATGGTAAGTGATCACATACCTTTCTTTTACTTTTTATATAAAGGTATCATCATTCAATTGTAACTCTTCAGGAAAGTTTGTACGCATCATATTGGTTCAACAGAATCACACCTCTTTTTCTTCTTACGGTCCCTTTCACACGACTAATATGATCATGGATTCATGGTATGTTTCCTATTTTACAGAGGTGACTTGTATTATATTTGTGTAACTGTCACTATCATTTTTATCAACTAAGTCAGATTAATCATTCTGTTTTCATCACCAAAAACTAATGGTATTCTTTTCAAGTTGATGTGTTTAAAAAATTTGAGAATTTGATTTGTGATCATGGGTTTGCAGTTTATCCCTCTGGGAAATTTCTGAAGGGCTTTAAAATCTTCCAAGCAATAAATTGAAGTTGAGCCAGGGACCTACCTAAGGACTCGTGATTTTCACCTCTAGTGCCACAGGTACTCTCAAGTCTCAACATTACTTGATAGTCACCAGTTGCTTTCTCCTACAGCTCGCATATCATACTCAGCCCACATGTTATAATTATACCCTGCGTGTTCAACTGTTCATACCTTTGATGTGTACTATATCAGGCCCATTAGACAAAATTTATAGCCCTTGTGATGAAATCTTGACTTAGTCCCATTAATTATAACCTATATTATGCAAATGCAAGTCAAACGCAAAATTCAGGTTTTTTTTTAAACTCAATGTTATGCACGTCAAAATGTACTTAATTCACTTGAAATTTCAAATTTTGGAATGTGTAATTCTTGAGCAAGTGGTCCTTTTTTGTTCTTTTGGAATGCCGTAAGGAAAAAATGTCTTCTGTTTGACAGGTGCTTTATTATGTCTTTGCTAGATCAACCAAGCTCCACCTCTGCATTGAATTTTGTTGTGGAAAATGCTTGCTTAATAAATTCCACACCCCTGCTTCATTACTTTTAAATGAATGTCTTTAAGTGTCCTAGAATATGAAGTTAATCAAGTTTCTCAATTTTTAGGAAGCCAGTGTACTGCTGTTGTCTTTGACTTATTCTCTCTTTTTGTCTAGTTTACACTTTGGCTTGTTGATTCTCAAACCCCCAAACTTAATATTCTACGCCTGATAAAGAAATGTTGTAAATGTTTTAAATGGGTCAACGCATATGGAATTGTTTGTATCCATTGTGCAAGTTTTTCTCGATTCACGAGTCTTGACATGTTAGCGTGTGTGAACTGTAGACCTGGCCGACGTTGCTGACTATCTACCATATTAGTCTGGATGTTTTCTTTTAGCCATAACTGCAACTTTTGAATATATCTTCTTGTTGATATATGCATGTATTATTGATACAAGCATCTGGTGGCTTATTATGCATAGTGACCTTATTTGGTTCAGGTGGCCTAGCTATCAAATTCATCAGGCATATACGAACTTAACGGCACGGGTTTCTGTTCAGGTAAGCCTACTCTATAAATTACTTTCAGATCTAGCAACCCCAGTGTCCAGTTGGTCAACTAAGGTCTATTATTTGTCCGTACTTAACATTATTTCCTAGTGTTTTGTTGCACTATAAGGCAATTACCAATCAGTGCCCAATTGTCAATTTATATATGCAAAATATTGACTACAAGTTTATGTCAGTCTAGCCACTCTAAGAATTATATATGGCACGACACCGCTCTGTTACCGCCTCTGTATTCACATTTAGATTTATAGCCATCACTCTAAAAAGCATCTGCCTGAAGCAGCAAAGAAAAATATCACACCTCTGTGTCTCTCCCTATTGAACTTTGAGTTATTTACTGGCAGAGTGAGTGACCATAATGGGTTCTACAAGAGGTGTTGTATCAACAGAGCTCCGAATCTCAAACAGGTGGAAAGACAGAGGAATCAGTCCAGAAAGAACCAAGGTGTGGGTGGAACCGATGGGTAAGAAGATGATGCAGAAGAAAGTTGCAGTTGTGTATTACCTCACTAGGAATGGCCAGCTTCAGCAACCCCATTTCATGGAGGTCCCTCTTTCAAATCCTGGAGGTCTCTATCTCAGAGGTATTGCTCTATTTCCCTTCATCATTTCATTGCTGATCTTCATTCAATATTCTTGAATTTCGTTGTTTATTGGGTTATCATCGATCAAATGTTGATCCGTGTTCCTTGTAGATGTAATTACTCGTTTGACTATTCTGCGTGGTGAAGGGATGGCTGGCATGTATTCATGGTCCTGCAAAAGGTATGAATCTGGAAAACTTTGATACCAAATGGGTTTTAATTTTTTTGCCTATTTAGTTATGTATTGCCGTCTCATTGAATGTTTTGGTAATGCCAGGGGTTATGGGAATGGATTTGTGTGGCAGGATTTAACGGAAAATGATTTCATATACCCTTCCAATGGTCATGAATATGTTCTCAAGGGATCAGAGCTTCTTCATCTACTTATCGAGGGACCTCCAATTCTAAATCAGACAACTGATTCCAGTTCGTCATCGTCGAGCGTATCGTCAGATATTCATGACACTCTCAAGAAAGTAGATTCACCAGTGGTCGTAACACGGAGGAGGAACCAGTCATGTAGCTCCATTGATATGTATGAATACAAACTCTACAAAACTTGTGCAAACAGTGTGTCTGCGGGAGAGAATGTTGCTGCCAATGCATCCACACAAACAGAATCAGAAAGGCATCATAAGGGAGACTTTGTTGAAAAGGAGTCTGCAAAGCAAATTGATGTGAAAACGGAGGAGCTGCAAGTTTACGAGAATGACACTGTAGAGCTGAGCAAAGGTGAGATTTCACCCCCACCATCCGACTCCAGTCCAGAGACCCTTGAAACATTGATGAAGGCTGACAAGCGTCTAATGCTGAAGACAGGAGCATTAAACGGCAACGGTCAGGATCAAACATCAGGGAATAACTCACATGGTAAGATGAAGGCCTCGGCGGTTCTGATGCAACTGATATCATGTGGCTCATTCCCGTTCAAAGATTGTGGGGCCACTGCAATAAAGGATCATGGTCTCTCACTGGTGTCTAGTTACAAATCCAAGTATCCCCGTGCAGAAAAGCAGAGTTCTACTTCTACTAGAGTAAAGCTGGAAGAAAAGGAATACTTCAGTGGGAGCTTGATTCAGAATAAAAGTGAAAGTGACGATGAATTGATCAAGTTAAAGAGATCTTTCTCTTGCAATGCAGACAGGTATTGTTCTTTATTCCTTCACCTTTATCATCTATTGATAAATTAGAAGAATGTTAAATTCAAAGAACAAAGCTGTTGACTTGCTTTAGGTAATGTTGCTTGCTTGCAGATTATTGCGGTTTGTCTTTGGAAGTGTGAGGTGTTCATTAATGATGCTTGTATGTATACTGTTGTGTAGAACATGAGTTATGCCAAATAGCCATATTGGATTTACATTATTATGTAATGTAGATAATGACCAAGCCGTGTTGTTGATGTCATGTACAGCTCGAATCTTCAATACTGTGGTAGCTGCATACTTGGAATTGATAGAGATTTACTGCTTACCAATTATTCGGATGCTGTTCTCCAGATTTGGATTTTTGGAAGTTCATGTAACATTTTGTTTGATGTGGGTCATTGCAGGAAGTCACGGTTGGGGTTGGAAGAGGTGGATAAGGTCCCCAAAGGCACAAATAACCATCAATGAAAGATACAAACAAAGCTTATGCCACAAGCAGACAACATGGGAGTAAGCTAAGGGATGAATAGTGTGTATGGCCGTAACAAAATATAGAGCATATTAACCTTAGCTGCAGCCTGTAGGGGTGTGTTTTGATTAGTTTAGAAAACCAAGTGGAGAAAGATGCTAAGATGGTTGGGAAGATGCGAGGTGGTAGTGGAAAGCTGCCTCTTTCTGTGGGATTCTATTCTCTTTTTCATCTTCTTGTTTAAGATCTTGTTTTACAGTGTAGCACATATAATTTGAGATATAAGCATTAATAGTTTTGGAACTTGGAAGAAAGTTAAAGCAATTGAGTGGCACGCACGTTGGTAAATTTGTAGAGCTGAGCAACTTTAGTCATAACAATGTGCAAAGATCAGACAACATAAATGTCTCTTGAATATTACAATAGGAGGTTACATTCAGACCCTTCTAAGAAAGAAGGTTGCATTGCAGCTGACATAAAAAAAAAGACTAATATAACAAAGAAACATGAGTATATTTTACAAAAACTAATGATGACTAAGAATAACCTTTCACAATGCTTGCTGCATTAGCAGCTCGTTGTTGGAGAACTGCAATCTTAGCTTTTCTCATTTCAAAGCTACAGGTATCAGCTTGGGTACCCAAACCCACAATCTTTTCCATGAATGTTTCAAGCTGCTTCCTCAAGTCTGCAATTTTCAATCTCAGTTCGAATTTATCCACCTCTGATTCAGCATTGTTTGACATTTTAGTAATGTCTACTTCCAATATCTTAATAAGGGAGCGAATGTGTTCTAATTCTTTAATGGCCACATCTGTGCATGGTAAGTCTTTGACGGCCTCTTTTGTGCATCCCTCCATAGAGCTGAAGACAGCATCCAACGAATTCAATGCATTCTCGTACCTTTTCCATAGCAAAACCATCCATTGCCCGACTGGTCCTATAGGGATAGAGGATGCAGATAAAACAGCAACAAGTGGAGGTGCGACTATGGAAACTACCACTAAAGAACTTATCAAAACAGCAGCAAAAGCTGATAAGAATATAATACTGGACAGCCTTTTCCAGACACGTACGCGTTTGAGCTTCTTGTCAAGCTTTTTCCTTCTTTGCTGCAAATTTTGAAGCAAATTATTCTGTTGCTCATAAACGGCCTTAAATTTCTGCAAATAATCCTTAAAAGGATCCCCAGCTGCAGTGAAATTCTTCAATTCCTCCAAAACATTTACATGCACTTCACATTTCTCACAAGCCATGTCGCTTTTTAAGTCCATAAATTGATCCAGAGCAGCCAAAACAAGCAACTGACTATCTTTAGCTTGCTTCATACTGTCTACTATCTCTTGGAAAAAAAGTAGAGTGTGGGAGTTGTTATCAAAATAGTCTTCAACAAGTTTAAAAAGCTCCTGGTTTCCCTGAATATCGTCCTTGCATTGATGTATAACATTGATAACTTCCTTGTACAAACCAAAAAAGCATTCAGTCATCCCAACCAACGAATCAATGGATACTGATCCAGCCTTGACATCCATTTCAAGGTTAGTAATGGCTTGACTTGCTTTAGCTTGAAGCCTTGTGTCAATCAGCTGTAAGTCAGCATCACCTTTGCAAGCTGCCCTGTAAGAATTAAGGCCAGCTTTATGAGACACACTGCCAGAGGAGGAAACTCTCCTGTTAGAACCACCCTTACTCATACAACACCCCATTGATTTGAATTCTAAAAATAGCTTGGAACACCCTTAAAAGCAAGAACAAAAACACCGAAGCTAATCGGAAAAAATATCAACTTTCACAAAAAAACAAGATTCTATTCTAACGCACAAACTGTTTGAAGAATTGTCTGAAAGGCTTAGTTGAAAAGAAGCAAGACGGATGCACTATATATAACAAACAGAAGACAAAGAATAGGAAATAACGCAAAAGAAAGAAACTTTCTGAAACAAAGAAATCTGAATATCTGGGTGTGACAAATAGGCAAGTTTTGCGGAAGAAATAGGAAATTAATTACGAATCTGGGTGTTTCAAATTAGGTAATTTGCAAGTATGGTAGAAGAAATAGGAAATTAATGATATAGAAATAAAGTTATTGTTTCTAAATTCACGATTAGGATATTAACTTTACAAATACGAAATTAGTGAAGTGGCGATCCAAAACGGCGCTGAAAAACGCGCGGAGAGTTTGGGATTAGAAAACGATGGTTTCTTTTACAAGATTAGATTACTTGTGAGGTCAAATTGAAATTACGTTGGAATACTTTACAACGATAAGTTCGAGTCTTGTATATTATAATTTGGTCCCTAATGTAATTAGTTATTGTATACGATAGCCCTCAATTTTTGGTTTCTTTAACTGCTTTTGGACATTTGGTTAAGGCTACAAACAATGGAACAAGTCACTGGTATGCATTTGCGATTAGAAAAATAAGTATATTGAGTAAAATGAGACAGTGGAAAGAGTGCAGAAATAGAACAGGCTTAAGAGTTTGAGAAATTACCATCCGAAGCTGATCCATACTAATATTTCTGACCGACAATTTAGCCCATTCCCGCTTCTGCAATTCTGGGACCATTGCATCGCCTGTGAAAGGACTCCAAAATCCTTGAGTTGAACAACAGCAGACTTCCGCACAAAATTCTTGAAGAATAAAGCATCAGCATTCAGAACAATATTTTTGAGAAGTACATTTTTTCTTAAAAGATTCTTTATTAGCACATCATCAGAGTGATCCGAGTCTCTGTCGCTAGAGAGCAACACAATGACCGTGTCACTAGTGTTGGCATCAATTCATCATTTTTTCCTCTGATACAGACATCTTAAATAACTCGAAACAAACTAACATCCACTGTGAAAATATAATATATATATATATATAGTGCATTGAAATAGTCACAGTCACAGACATCTGCGTTTGAGCGTTGACATGCATATCATGCCCTACATTTCTGTGCCACCCTTAAGCAATCAGATAATTCAATATCAAGTTAACTGCTAAGTAAATTAGCTTAAGTAAATGTTACATAGACAAGTAAAACTTAATAGTTCATACCCTAACTATGAGTTCATGGTACTGGATATGACATACTTTAGCAGAACAAAAGGTACAATACGGGCATTTTCAGTTTAAAATATCAGTACCCTTCAACGAGACAAGTCTGACACTAAATGGAGAAAGGGCTTCGCGTACCGTATGTTAGGCATGTCAATAGCAGGAGTGACATTAGACGATCCTGACTCGGTTGAATAAAATATAATAAATTTGATTGAGCAGGCACACCTGGCTGAGATCATTTTGTTTGTATTACTTAGATAGAGTGGTAATTTGTTCAATATATTTGTCAGCCAGATAACTCTGGACGTCAACTACTGACCAAATACTCATGTAGCTAGCTCACAGTGATACTGCAACGAAAAAACATATCATATTAGAAAAAGAATAGCATAAAATGCATTAAAAAGAATTTAAAAACATCATTGACGCTCAGAAACATCACATTTTTGCTTCTACAAATTAACCGATGAAAAAGCATATCATGGAGCTAAATGAAAAGTGCCTCAAAGTTCAGACTGATGACTATTGTTTAAAGTTTTCCTGTAATCCGTTGTATGCAGGTCAGGTTATGCCGAAAGATTTTAACGATAAAATGTCATAAGTTTAACCCACTACCATATGCAGTTGACCAACACTTACAAATTGAATCCATACACAGGGTTACCATTATCACATCATCAAAATTACATGTTTGTTTTCAATTACAAACAGAGACTTACCATGTTGACCTTGGTCACTGAGTCGACCTATGTATATTCCTTTCAATAAACCAACCATCTGGCAGCTCAAAAGACTTGAATTTGCTCAATGCTGACTTAATGCTTAGGAGTATAAGTTTCATATAAACCTGCATTGTAACCTTACACAAGATCAGATCCATCATATGACAAATATCACAATAATACTAGTTCTGAAAACAAAAGTGTGCACGCACCACAATCTTCTAGTCTGTTTTTCTTTGAAATTTCTTCATCAAAGAGCCTGGCTTTGCATAAACGTCAGTTTCTTAAATATCTCTTCACTGAAGCCAAGGACCATAACTTGCGCCCAATTCCTGGGTCATTGTAATAATGTAAACACATAACATATCATACGTGTTTCAGAAGTCATGCAATCAAACAAATAACTCAGTCACTTCCCTAATTAACACAAAATCACACCTATTTCAAATCAAACAATTAAAAACCTCAATGCTAAAGTAACTCGCTCATGCAACAAGTTCCACATTAGGGAGAGCTAATTCAGGTTTTTTTCAACCTCCATAAACCCTAAACTAAACAACAAAATCTTTAATCCTAAAAACCCCAAAAATCAAACAATCACCTTGTCAGTGAAAATGTGAGACTCGCGCTTCTTCTCCGAAGTCTTGATCTCCGTTAAGGATGAGTGCTCATTTCGTTAATGGTTTCACCGCGATCGGCTCGGAGGAGGAAAGAGCGACGCCGGTGCGGTGGAGACTGATAGAAAATTCAACCGATGCAGTGGTCGATAGTTAGCGCTCAGGAGACGAACGGTGTCGTATCAAAAGTTAATTGCATTTTATATCGAGTTTAATTATTTAAATTGAATAAAGTCAGGAGAAGTAATACATAGATGAAGGACTAATAGCACACTCATCTACACTTCACATATTCAAATATGATCATCATCTTCAGCACATCATTGTTTGCCTTTGAACCTCCACATCCAGATAATGTGAGTCATATAGTGCTCATCTGAGATCGAATGGAGAAATTTCGCCGCTGAATTCGTGTCGTAGGGGGTATGTTTTTTCATTTGACGCCATTTTTCTTGTTCATGTCACATGAGATTTGATACAAATCAGTATGAATTGTTGCACTGTTTTCCCATTGAATGATTTCCAGAACTCCTTTTTCCATCTCCCTAACCTCTTTTCCCAATCCCTCCATGCAAAAACCAATTGCACCCAAACATACCATCATCAGCCTTTTCGAAGATTCATCCGTAGCTTCGTCTCCTTCCATTGTTTCCATCCCATCATTCATATGTTGTACGTATCGCTGTACAATCTTCTTCATCTCATCTTCAGCTTTAGAACCTCCTTGTGCTGAAGTTATTAACAGCTTCTTCAATCTTGGTGATTTCCCCATCTCAATATCAGCCTCTTGCTCAGTCTTCTCAAGTTCCGCAACTGACTTCAACTTTGCCACACCCTCGAAGCATTTCACTAAACATGTAGCAGTGTCCGCAAATTGCTTGACATCGTTAGCCAAGTTTTCTGTTGCTTCTTTCCAGGATTCTGTTCTAATCTTGTTAGCTTCGGATTCAAGTAACTGAACAGCATGTGACCCAAACATCAAGTAATCTGCAGCTTTTGTTAAAGACAGTTTCAGCTTGTTGTAACTACCAGAGTTGAACTTCAAGAACCAAAAGTTAGGCTCTGCTTCAGCCTCTTCGATATACTTACTAAGCCCATCGATGCAACTTTTAACTTTCTTTACATCTCCAATACTGACTCTGCCTTGTCTCAATACATCGAGATTTAGCCCCGCTATGCAAACATTAAATTCTGACAAGCATTTGGCGAGTTGATCTTTAGCCAAAGTTGAAGCTCTAGTAGGTTGAAACATGATATCAACCAAAACAGAACAGAACAACCCTATAAAAGTCTCAACAATCCTCGCAATAGCAAACTCCTTCGGTCCACCGAACCCTTTCCTACCCAATATTAAAACTGCACCGATAATGGCTGATACACCGCCGGCTTGGCCATACATCTTACTCTTTCGCAAAAAGCTAGTGAAAACAAACCAAGGAAGAAGTGACATGAACCTTAATGGGAAGCTGTTGGCAAAAGTGTAACATACCAAAACTGCATACACTGTTCCTAAGACTGTCCCTTGTGCTTTCAAGTTTGCAACTTTCAATGTTGCTTCTCTACCTGATGCCAGGCTTACAGCTACTGGAAGTCCAGCCCAATAGCCATCAGGTTTGCTGTAAACTAGTCCTAGAAACACAGAAAGGCCCAAAGACAGAAAGCACTTGAAAGCTGCCATTAGATTCTGGTTAGTGACACCCAAAGTGGGCCTCCAAATCTTGTTCAAAAAAGACTGTTTTGTTTTGTCTTCTTTAGGAGAATCTTTGTCACAAGCATCAGATACTAGAAAGGAGTGTCTGTGGAGGAGGTTGAAGCAGAACAAGAAAAAAAGTGAAGGGAGTTGAGTGATCTCAGTTTGAAGTGTTTGAAGAGACTTGAGAGCAACAACTTCTTCATTATTGGATTCGGGTACCATTTTGGAGTCATTAGGAGCTGATAACCAACCCTTAACTTGCTTCTCAGTGATGTTCAAATGCTCTTCTAACCCTTTTTTAATATCTGCTTTAAGAATTGTTACTGAGGTCTGAGTTGCACTACTGCAAATCTCCATTCCTCTCAACACCATTTCTAAATCCATCAATTTAGCAGCTGGCATAACATAGTATTGTCTTAGAATCTTGAATGGTAGAATCTCCCAGCTCATGCTCTCCTAAATAGTTTAGTTGATTGAAAATGTTAGTAACTTTTTAACCAAACTATGCCACTAACTTTTGGAAGATTGAAATGTGGAATGTGATGGTGGTGCACTTACTTGCATATTCTTGATGTTTTGAAGAAGCTTCTTTCCTGTTATTGATAATGATTTTGCTTGAGTGATGCATGACGTTGCTGACCCAATTTGATCATCTCCACAAAAGGCTTTTACATGTAGCTTCAGCCTCTGTGTAGCATTCTCCACATATATCTGGCTTTTATTTTTCACCTGCAAAAATTTTGAAACCAAAATTAATCAAATTGAATTAGAATATAATATCGTGTTTTGAAACTAGAACCCTAATAAATTTGGAGGTGCATGGTGGAAAGAGCTTCGCAGTACCTGATAACAAGCGAGTCTGGGATAGGGAAGGAGTTGGGCTAAGACACATGCAATGACTCCTAGAGCAGTACTAGCAGCTACGTGGAGAGGATGCAATATTGGATCAGTAGAAGGTCCATTAATGAACCCTATAACATACACAAGCACAATCTGACCCAAGGCTATCCTTTTACTAACAAGATGAGTCGCCTTAGGACCGGGTAATACTACTACAAATCCACCAAGAGCCACAGCTAGAGCCGTTATATAATTGTTCAACTTATCAGGGTTTATTAGCCAAAGACATAATATGGCTGGGGCTAAGCTTTGGACTGAAGCATGGAGGGAAAGCCAACAGCCGCGGAGGGTATCACCGAGCGTGGTGGTGTCGTTCATGATGAGGATAATTGTGACGTAGGAGAAGGCTGGAAGGGATATGTGGTGGTTGATGGTGTGTGGGGTGTAGAGGGTTATGAGTGCAACTATGGTGCATGCTAGCATGGTTCTTGTAGCTGAACCAAGGCAACTGAGCCACATGGATTTGGCTTGGTGGTTTGTTTTGAACCCAAACATTGTGTCAAAAATCAAGGTGGAATACTCTTGTGATCAGCTGATGGTGTGATATCTAAGGAATGGTACAAACTGGAGCCACTTTGAGTTTTTAGGGAACAGGTGAAATGAGAGAGATTGAACGAATGGAAATGGTTAATACTAGAAAGAATTGAAGTCAATATATAAGTGTCTGGGTCTCTGGGAATTGGAAAGAGGCCAGAGGAGAAGAAGGATTTTGGGTTGAGTACACGCAGTGGCGTTACGAAAGGACATCATATAGGTCTTATGTCACCCCACTATTTTTGGTTAATAGGTCGGATTTGGATTTCATGCGGTTAATGTAATATTACAGCTAATTTGATATTGTATAATTTTACTTTATTACTCAATACAGCGAATTCTTTTTCAAAACTACGTTACTTTAATACATTTTACAACAAAACTACTTGGTGGTAACTTGCTGAAAATGATAGTTAACCAGATGGGATCTCAATTTTAATAAGTATATGTTACATGCCTAAATAAGCTATGAACTCGATAGAAATTGTAGGTTGACCCATTGATTTATTACACCAAAATAAATCAATATTTCTATTGTTGTTATTGACAAAAGAAGTAAAAATATTAGTTTATATGTTAATTTAGAGAAAAAATATGTATATCAAAAATTTGTTTTACCAAAATATTGTAAAAAGCTACAAAGTTTTATTTATTTCTGGTATTAGACATTTAATTGCTGAATAATAACACTGAGATTTTATTTACATATATCTTCATATTCTAAGAGTGGGAAACAGCAGTTATGATTATACATATAGCGAGGATCGCTTGAAATGGATGATCGTTGGTGTCACTTAAGAAATAATTTTATGCTACAAAACTTAAATGTAAACTAATTGTGTGTGTTTTGTACTCTAATGATGTCTCCGTAAATGTTCAATCATGAGTTTACTCAGTGCGTATTTAAAGAACAACCGCATCGTACTTAGTATTAGCAATGTTGGTTTCGGAATATTTATGTTATAAAAGAGAGAGTTTAATGGAATACAGAATATGGAACACTGTTTATTTAAGTGGATTAATCAACACTTTTTTACTACAACCACCCAACATGTTTGTGGCCAATCTGATAACAACAATTTTTATTATGAACAATTCTTTATTTTCTATAAGGTATTGATAACTTTATTCAAAAATGAAGGCTGCTGCTTTCAGTAATTAAATTAGTGATTACAGATTTTGCTTTAAGAAAAAGACAACTGTGATGAATGAATGGCTCCTCTCCTTTCACACATTCATATTAAATATTATTTGTTGGACTACATATACAAATAAGAAGACAACTAAATTCTTTCAACATTCGGTCAAATGTGGTGATCCCATTGCCAAATGATTTTGTAAGAAATTTATTAAAATAAATTATAATTTCTTTAGTATTCAAACTTGAGAAATATGCAACTCAAATATACACTTTAAATTCTTATTAATTATTCACTGGCAAACTCCATATGAAATTGATCGATCACGTCACGTACCATAAACTTACAATATGCGCTTTTTTGTTCCACAAGGATCAAACAACTATGTGTAAAATATTGGTCGTTTGTTTAAGGGGTGATATTAGAAGTAGTCTTGTGTCAAGTACTAGTGGTGGGTGGGACTCGGAGGTACGTATGTGTTGATGGGTCCTGCTAGATCTCCACTTAAGGGATCCAAAATTAGGTCCTTGTAATGTACTTGCCACCTTTTTATATAAACTATTACAATAAATGTTATGCTACTTTACATGAAAGTGATAATGAAATGGGAGACCAAAGGCAGTGATCCTTTGAGGACAAGGAAGGGTCATGTGGTGTGTGTGGGTCAATGCATATTGAAGCTAGCTAGCTTCCTCTTCTTGCTTTTAATTTGATGATGCAATATAGTTGGTCGTATTCAAACTCGATATGATGGACGAACCTAGCAAGTGCGCAAATTTGGTAAAAGTAGAGACAACTGGTTCTACTTCATATATCACTAAATGCACATGTTGTGACACTGCCTTATTATGTGATAAGCTATGTGTGCATCACTTAGTTGATTAAAACGAACTTGATTAAGGTTTTAGTAGATAAATGCATGCGTGTTAAAAGGTTTAACCATTTAGCAAAGAGCTTCTGTTACACAGCATTCAATCTCGTGATGCTTACTTGCTAGGGTGTTAGTGGCAGGTAATATCTTTTAACTTTTGTAGTCATTAAATTGATACATAATTAAGGTTGTCTAAGAATCAACACTACGTACGTATTAATTCTGTTTAAGTACATGCATGGCTTATAATCGGACCCGTAATTAGATAAGTGAGGATTGGCAGCCGTAATGACTATCCTATCAGCTTAAAGATGTGATAAAGAGAACATATGTAGAAAAAGGTTGATGAGATGAAGATGCACCAAAAGATGGCTATATGAGGCTAAGACCACTTACACGAGGAGTCTCGAAAGCCGGCAGGCAGTGCCTTCTTTCGGCTCTGTTAGTGGAAGACATAGCCACTAACAACCAGCTAGTTTTTGTAACCTATTTACGGGCCTTAAACTGCAACATGACGTCAAGTTGTTGGGCACTTGCGTTTGCACTCACATTCATACTATCATGAATGCCGATATGCATCAGCAGCATCAACACATCATGCCATGGATTTCTGACGTATATGTACATTATGATAAGCACTAAACACTGCAATTAATCGGCCCATTAGTGGCCCATTTGTTTTAACAACTGCTTAGGATTATTTTAGCAAATTAATCTCATACAGTAAAGTTCCAGAAGGATCAAGTGTTTTTTGTAAAACCGTGAGACCATATCTACACCATTCGATCTTAAGATTTTAACGGTTCAGATTTTTTTCAATTAAATTATATATTATAGGGTTCATTCTCCTAAAATTAGGATATAGAAATAACTACCCACTATTATATATTCGATTATATATTCTTAATAACCGTCCGATGAAACATCATCAACGGACATAAATTGGTTCTATTATCTCACCAATATTTGATGTCTTTGAGGATCCGGACTCTATTATAAATCAAGTAAATATTTATGCAAGGTCGATTTGCAAATGAAATTGTTTGGTGCAAAGTATCCATGAATGCACGTAACATGATGAAATTATAAGACAACATTCTTCGTATGAAATCTGGACTTTTTATTGTCTCAAAAATTCCATAACGAAACAACTAATCACATTCTTAAAACGACGTCGCCTTCGTATTCCTACACAATTTCATATTCGTACAATCAAACTTAGAGTTGACCGAACCAACACTCTCTACCAAAGCTCTCGTTGACTTTTTAACCGGAGAAGGAATCGGAGTCATAAAATTCCCATCAAACTCAGTCATCAAATCCTTCAAACACATCCTCGTTCTCAACCCCTGCGATTTCGACTCTTCCGACCTCAAATCCGACGACGTCTCCTCCTCAATCGTGTACAGAAACACAGCTGGACCGGACAATTTATGAACCTTCATCAGCTCCGCCACTACGTCCACTTCCTCCTCCTCCTCCTCCTCCTCTGCGACAGAGACCGAGACTGACTTATTTAGCTGACGGTTCTCCAGATCTTCATTGAGTTCTTGAGAGGGAGATGCGGTTTGGTTATTACGCTTCATCATCCGCTTGGATCGTTGCTGTTTGATGATCTTACCGGCAGCGGCGCCTGCGGAGAGTAATCCGAAGAAGAAGGCTGCGATGAGTCCGATTAAAGGGAACATTTTTACGCATCCCCAGTGAAGGGGATTGGAATCGGAATCGAATCGGCGTGTGTGATTTGAAAGGAGTAAAGATGCGGATAGAGTGATGCTCTGTTTTCGAAAAAAGTAGTTAATTCTAGATAAAATGACTCGTAAAACATGTTTCTGTTTGAATTATGTTCGGTTTAAACTAATTACTGTTGACTTTTAATTAAAATTAATATGGATTTGCTGGATGGGTGGATTTGATTGGGCCGAACCTTAACGTATTGTGAAACGGGCTTCTTATGAACAAGGCTTAACATTTATCTTTCTTGATCTCTCATTCATTTAATATCAAACAGCTGACCCGGTCAGCTTTTACCCACTGATTAGTGACTTCGGGTAGCCTGCCCTGACTCACCCTTCACGCTCGCTCTACTGCCCCAAAAATCTTTAAAATGCGTATATACACTTTAAAGCCCACTACAGAACCGGTCCAGCTCGTTAGCCAACTTGTTTATATACTTTTCCACCTATTTTCGCCTCTTTGGTAACGTAACGATTCCGAACTCAATTCGGCAACTCCGATTGTTGCCACAACCAGAAAAGAACCGGCGGTTACAAAGTTTCAATACCTTCGTGTCAGTCGAAAGCGCATCTCGAAACCTTTTTTGAGAGCGTGTGAAGTTTGCTAAGTAAGTCACTGTGGTGCTCTTGCATGGTAAATGTTTGATAAAATGTCTGAACACGGTAGTATGAGGTATGATGACTTCTCTGTCACGGTGGCTGATACTCCTGGACTAATAAAAGGTGCAAATGCAAATTGAAGACTTGGGCATGCGTTTTGAGGCACATTGTATTGAGGTTCTAGGATACGTGGTACTGTGGTAGACTTGGCCGCGTCATTATATGGGCGAAGGACTCCTGCCATGGGAACAATTACGTGAACTAATGTCGGAGTTTGAAATGCATCAGAAGGGCTTGACATACCATCCTTCATTGGTAGTTTCGAAGTGTGAACAAAACAGATGATGAAGGGATGGACGAAGTGTGTGAGGGACTAAGAAGTAGAGTGCAAGGTATCCCTATCTGTGCAATTTTAGAAGAGGTGTGTCAGAGCTGAGAGATGGTCTCAAAGAGCTTGTAAATGGAGAAGAGATGGACAATGTCAAGGTGGATAGAAAAGTTAATGCATGACTCTTTTGCGTGGAAGTGTATTTGACTAGCGGTTACTACAAGACTGCCCATTCACCGCGATATAGGGTGCAAACAGTGAAGGGAGACATTTGGGACCTCATCAGATGCTTCAGTACCGAATAAATAAAACACTCTTTAACAGGTGTTTCAAACTTTCAAGTTTCAAGTCCCATTTGACTCAACAATGCACAATCAATCTTCAAGTCAAAGGCATAGCTCACGTATGTTTGAAACCAAGTAAGCTATCCACACTACATTTGCAGTGCCAAGCTTATTAAATTTAAATTCCATGTAAATGGTCATATATTTATCTGACATGTTTTTAGTTGTTTTGTATGATCTGTTCTTTGGGTTAGATGTATCACATTCATATATGTGCATTATTTATAGACAAAAACTTGACGTTGATTGTTGATACTAATGAAACTGATTTCATTTAGTAGACTTTATGAATATCCAATACTAAAAATGTAGAATAGGTGAAAGTGAATGTTGGTCGCCTTGATTATTGATGGGAACGTGTTGTCAACTTGCCATTCACATGGTCGATTATATATGTTTGTTTTACCGTCATGAAGTTCCTGGCGGGTGGCTGTTTTGTTAGTATTATTACAATAATACAATACTCATTATTGGTATTGCTTCAGGTCCATCTAGGCAGCGATGCTTTTTTGTCAATATTCTTCTTCAGTTGAATATCATAATCTTAAAGAACCGACTTGAACTTGGAAGCTTTATTCTCAACATTATGTGCCAAATTCTAAGCATTTATTTGTTTCTTTCATCCAGGATGTGACGGCGAGTATTTAGGTATTGTCCAAATATCCAAATATAATACCTAAAGTTCCATTTGCCAATGGAAATTCAGATGCTGAATATCTGACTGCATCGCCTCGCCCTCATACCTTGGTATCATCTCATCTCTCTGTTGACCAATCCTTTTCTTTGTACTTACCAGTTGCAAGTTGTAGCAAGTTGCAATGACAACAATGCTTGTTGGGTCACAACTCACAAGCATAGCCGTCACTGGCTGCTTCCTAACTTGTATTAGTAATCGAAATTAAAATTTTAGCAAACTCTTAATTCTACTACTGCTTTGAATGGGGAATCCCAAAGCTAAATACTCAGAATGTCACTTTGGTTCTTATTGTTTGATTTCAACCAAATAAATCACATAAAATCAACTCTGTCATCTTTTTTTGGGCTATCCAATTTGGTATAAAACTGAGGATGGTAGTTCTCTGTTATTGTAGTTATCCATTGTATAAATTTAGTATACAAAATTTCCATAACTCATTGCATCATTCTAACTTTTCAATTTATAGTAAGTGTAGTATATACACTAAAGCTTATCCATTTACTTGACTTTTTTGTAGTACATTATATGGATGCTTGCCTATCATGTCTTGTCCTGAATTCATACTTACCTGCCAAGCATTAGAGAATCCATTTGGTCAACTATTTTTCTCCATGGAAAATACCTCATGACCTTCTTCAAAGGTCCCAGAGTGTCCCAACACAAACCCACCCTCCCCTCTCTTTTTTCCTATTTCTTCACCCCTTCACTCCCCATTCTTCATTCTTAAATCCACATTCTTTCTTCTCTCCCACCTACAGATCTTTTATTCATTCCCCTGAGCTTGAACTTGAAGAAAGGAAGGATCTTTTTCTCATGGGGGTTTGCTTTAGTGCCCAAGTGAAGGCTGAGTGCTCAAACTACTCAGGTATATATCATCAGATCTTGAATTATTGTCGTCAATTTTTCAAGATTTTTTTGTTAATTATACTTTCAAGGCTGCCATATAAAAAAAAATTCTTCCCAGTTTGTGATTGCATCATAAAATATTGATTTTGATCAGATAGTCTTGGTTCACTTGGATCAGATGGGATGAGATCAAGAATCATTCTAAATTAATGTGTCATGTATATTCATTTGTCAGGTTCTATCGACAAGTACGAAAGCACAGATGCTTGTGTAACAGACAGTATTAGTAACAGCAGCAAGGTCACATTGTCGATCCCAGTCACTCCAGATCTCCATAATTGTGAAAGTGGGGCGTTTAAGCTCCCTGACACGAAGAGTTTCACTTTTGCTGACCTTAAGCTGGCAACCAGGAATTTTCGTCCCGAGAATAGTCTTGGTGGAGCTGTTTTCAAGGGATGGGTCGATGAGCAGACTCTTTCTGCAAGTAAACCTGGAACTGGCGTGGTTATTGCCATAAAAAGACTGAAACATAAAAGCTTTCGTGGTCATAAAGAATGGCTGGTGAGTGTGGTTGTTTGTAGTACGATCTATAAATTGTGGAAATCGGCACAAGTCCGTTTTAATTAATTTCATTTGAATGCATGGTTCTGTTACAGGCTGAGGTTAATTTTTTGGGACATCTTCATCATCCAAATCTTGTGAAGATGGTTGGATATTGTGTGGAAGACGAAAAAAGAATTTTGGTCTATGAGTTCGCCGCTAGAGGAAGCTTGGAAAACCATTTATTCATGAGTGAGTAGCTTCCTGTTGAATTTTTTTAATCTCTCAGCGGTCTGCTGATGACTTAATTATTAAAATTTGGATTTACCAGGAGGTTCATACTTCCAGCCTCTTCCATGGAACCTCCGTCTGAAAGTGGCCTTAGGGGTAGCGAAAGGCCTTGCCTTTCTTCACAGCCCTAAGGTTAACATCACATATGCTGATTTCAAGACTTCCAATATTCTCTTAGATTTGGTAAGTTTTTATACTTCACACCTGTTACCTGTAAGCTCTTTATATTTATTTCATTTATTTATTCTAAGATCAAATATCAATGTTGTAGAACTACAATGCAAAGCTTTCTGACATTGGTGTGCGGAAGGCCACAGATGACGAAAACTCACTCATTGTCCGTTACTCGGCCAGAGTCATTCATACTGATGATCATGAATATTCTTCTCCTGAATATACAGCAACAGGTAACACTCCATTTAAACCACGTAGTTAGACGATAAAACTATGATTACTTGTGCATCACTTTGATTCAAATATAAATTTTGACAGTGTCGTGCCCTCCCATTCAGGTTATCTTTCCGCGAAAAGTAATGTCTACACTTTTGGTATTGTTCTTCTGGAAATACTTTCTGGTCGTAGAGCAATTGACAAAAACAGGCCTAGAAATGAAATCAATTTGGTTGAATGGGCAAAACCCTACCTAGCCAGAAAGGTCAATCGCATCATAGACAACAGGCTAGAAGGCCAGGACAAAATGGATGCTGCCCAAACATTAGCTACATTAGCACTCTTATGTCTTTCCATGGGAGCCAAAAACAGACCCACTATGGAGCAGGTAGTGAAAGCATTGGAAAAGCTTTACGACCCAAATGAAACTTCACCTGGCCGCACAAAACCAACTCGGACACGAAGCACAGAGATCTCTGCTCGTGCTAAATCAGCAACAATGTGACTAAATGATGATCAGGTTATTTTAGCTGCAGCTACAATATCTCAGATTGCACTTAACCTTAGTTTGGCTGTTCTGCAACTATTCTTTTTTAGTACTTTAGATCAGTGTATGTTGTGATTGCTCATCTTCCAAGAGTCTGCAATGTAGTCTTTAGGTCTGAAATTTCAATAGAAAATAATTTAAATATCCATGATGATCATATGATGTTGATCTTCATTACTTTTTATTATAATTAAATGAAATATTAATGAGTAAATAAGAAATTATATTTGATAATGACAAGAGAAAGACCTATACAGTTAACAAAATGTTCCAAATTTACATGGAGGCCATTTGGTCAATCATTATCAAACATTTTCCTCATTTATTTTGAAAAGTCTTCTTGACCTTAATCTCCTTTCACACACCTTCCTCTTTAATCTCCATTCTCCTCTTCAAGTGATCCCATCTTCATCCACTTGAGGATACTGATCAAGAAAACATCATTGTGTAAACTTGAAGGAAGGAAGAAAGGAGGTTCATTTCACATGGGGCTTTGCTTTAGTGCCAAACTCAAGGCTCATAGCCCATACCACTCTGGTAACAATCTTACTACTTCATTACTCAGTTGTGAATAGATTTGAGATATTTTACCTTGTTTTGGTGTTTCATACTTGTCAAATTTCCTATGAAGTATTGAGTCTTTATGATTAGAGGAAATGTCACATAAGAAAAAAATCCTATTTCATACCTTGTGAGGTTCATTCATCTTGTTTCAGAGCCAGTCCCCAAGTATGAAGGCACATAACCACTAGGGTGGTGGCCTAGTGGTTGGCAAGGAGTCTTCATAAACTCTTTGTCCTAAAGGTCATGGGTTCAATCCATGGCCTCACCAATTATTCTTGCCTTGAAGAAAGCCTTTCCTATTCTCTTTCCTACTCCCCATGTGGTGGAGTCTTTCGTATGTAATAGTTTCGGTTGGAGGTCATGTAATGGTTTAGTTTCGAATGAAGGTCATGTAATTGATTGTTCATATAATGGTATAGTTTCGATAGTGATTTGTAATGCTCGAATTGAGCTTGTAATGTACCCGATGTAATCAAAAAAAAAGTATGAAGGCACATATGTCAGTGAAACAGATATTATAAGTAGCAACAATGTCGCTTCGTCTCATTCAGAAATCCCTTTCAGCAGTACTGAGGGTTCCCTCTTGCTAACATCCAACTTAAGGAGTTTTACCTTTCCTGACCTCAAGGTTGCGACTAGGAATTTTTGTCCTGAGAATTTTCTAAGAGAAGGCGGGTTTGGAAAAGTTTACAAGGGATGGGTTAATGCACATACACTTGAGCCGAGCAAGCCTGGAAATGGCATGGTTATTGCTGTTAAAAGACTTCAATACTATCATGACGAGGAATGGCTGGTAGGTCTCACTGTTTAGCACACTTGATTTCCATATTGGCACCAATGTGAGTATTCCTAGGTTCTCTTTACAGAGTCAGATAAATTATTTGAGACAACTTCACCATCCAAATCTCATGAAGTTGATCGGATATTGCCTCAAAGATGAGCAAAAATTTTTGGTTCATGAGTTCATGGCTAGAGGAAGCTTGGAAAACCATTTATTCACAAGTTAGTAGTAACTGAGTACTGAATCCTTTTGAAACTTGCAAATTTCATTGTGTGAAAGTGTCCTTCAATAACTTAACTATTTACAATTTGGATGTCCCAGGAGGTTCATACTTCCAGCCTTTATCATGGAACCTCCGCTTAAAAGTAGCCTTAGGGGCAGCAAAGGGACTTGCATTTCTTCACAGTTCTGAGGCCTGTATCCTATTCTGCGATTTCAAGACTTCGAGTATTCTGTTAGACTTGGTAATTTATGTTGTTATGCTTTCATTTTAAGCCATCACTGTCTGTTTCTTTTCTGATGAAAGAATTCATTGTTGTAGAATTACAATGCCAAGCTTTCTGATTTCGGTTTGGCCAAGGATGAGCCAGTAGATGAAAAAGGCCTCATTTGTTTACGGATCTTTGGGACACATGAATATGCTGCTCCTGAATATATCGAAAAGGGTATTAATCTTTTTGAAACTCCTACGTTTTTTTTTTGATTCAAGATGAGAATATTTCATATCAAAAGATATTACAAGACACGCAAATGAAACATAATCGAGGGACAAATCCTAAGACAACACGAAACTCCTACGTTTTAATTGTTTCAAATACACTTTCAGAAGTTAAGATTAAAACTGTTCCTAGTGTATGGATTTGATAGTTATACAGTCTGAAAGGTCATGTTTCTTGTGTAGGTATTTTCTCGCGTAAAACTAATGTCTACAGCTTTGGTGTTGTTCTCCTGGAAATTCTTTCCGGGCGTAGAGCAGCCGACAGTAACAATCCTTGGAATGAAACCAACTTTGTCGAATGGGTAAAACCATATCTAGCTAGCAAAGGAAAGGTTACTAGCATCATGGACAACAGACTCGAAGGACATTACACAATCCATGCAGCCTGTAATGCAGCTACATTAGCTCTCAGATGCCTTTCCGCAGAAGCCAAGCTCAGACCCACAATGGATCGAGTTGCAAAATTTATAGAAAAGCTTCATGACCCAAATGAACCTCACTCGCCCAAACCAAACTAAATCTGGGGCGAAGCGCTGAAGTTCCTTCCCTAGCTAAATCAGTGATGGCAACTGAAATTGTTCACGGTCGGAAAACTCTGGCTTAGCCCTGAGTAGCTTGTTAATGAAAGGTTGTTGTATAACGCATTGTTACCAAGATCGCAAAGATACATGAATAACAACAAATGGATACATTACAGACTGATCAATGTCCGGAACAGGACGAACAGACCAACATAGAATAACTGTAAGAAGTGAGACCACCAAACATTATGATCAAAATCTGAAGTTTTTCCCAGTGAAAGTTTGACCAAACTGCCAATTAGCTGGAACAACATGCCAAGAAGTTGATCTCCTACGGTCACTTGTTTGAACTCTGAAAGAGATTGACTGTCCTACAAGCTTTACACCGCAGTTCCAATTCTGTCCCCAGTTCTTTGTCATCTGGATCCATCCGGTTTCTGATCCCTTGATATACACGCTGCGAATGTCTCCAGCTCCGGCCACATTAGTTATCAGAACCAAGTTGAACCATGGGTTGCCATTCATAGTAAACCTCATTCCTCCGGCCCTCCGGCATGGCACCCTAACCAAAAAAACTACGTAAAAATATGATCGAAGTATCAAAAAGCATCGACATTTAAGATGTATAATGAAAAGGGTACCTGCGGTAATTGACAGGGACAATGCCAGCTCTGAATTCAGCCAATTTGACAAACATGGGCTTAGCAAGGTCAAAATGCTGTCTTGGAGGATTGCACCAGCCACCATTGTCACTTGCGATGTTCCAGTTTGGAGGGCAGAAGTTAGTAGCTGTTATGAAAATTGAAGGGCTTCCAGGTAGACAATATTTCCAATTAGGCTTATCTATGCACTTGATTTCAAAACATGCACCGCAGATATAGCCATCGTTGAACAAAGCTGTGCTTAATGCAGCTGTTTGTACACCATAGCCTGTCTCGTATAGGTTTCCATAACCACAAGCTCCTCCTGGTCAACGTTAATATCGATGACACTATCAGCTTTGACCAATCATATTTAAAGAACAAAGTTTAAGATAAAATTTATAACATAGGATGAAGGTGTTGGAAAGTACCCATGGTTTCTCTAGCATCCATTTCACCGTAGAAAGTGGCGTGAGCAGTCTGCCACGGTCCTCCGGTATACGGACCGAGGAATTTAGCATTGACGATGGAGACGGACGATAAAAGAAGGGTCACACATGCAATGTGCATCACTCTGCTAGTGACATCCATGTTCAACAAAACAGAGCAAAAACAGAACAGTGCAGAATGAGACAGAGGGAGGAGGAGATTATAAAATGGAGAGGAGACGAAGAGTTGATGAAGTTATTAACAACGGCCAACGGGAATCAAAAGGTATGCTGAAATTAATTTTCTTGAAATTCATACAATGAATATTTTTGGGTGATTTTCACATGTTAAAAATTAAATATTCAGTTTTTTGATAAGGAGATTTTTGGGATTAGGCAGAATTAAATGATTAAGAATGCGAGTAATCAGATTCGATATAATAAATCTCATTGAAGTTTGCTCTTAAAGTTTTGAGCAGAAAATGAGGGGAGCATAGGAATAAGAAATAAGTAAAAATTTCAGCAGAGAAATAGAAACACCCATTTGCATTTGTTTGTTGAAATAGCAGAATATATTCTCGAAACTATCCCATTTTAAGATCGAAACAATCCCCATAAAAAATAAGATCGAAACAATCACCAACACTTACTATGAACCAAACATGAATAATTTTGTAAAAATTAAGATTAAATTCTTTTTGGTAAACGAGTATCACATCCATTATTCTTTAAAGGTTTAAGCATGATAGTCTACAAATTTGCAGACCGGTCAGTTATTCGATTTCTATTTGTAGAAGTCGGTGATTCAAATCTTTCTTAGTGTATCTCAACTTTAAGTTTGATTTTATCTATTCTTTGAACGACGAATAAAAAATTGATTTTTTTTTGAATAATCTTGAATTTGATGCTTCAAACTGTGCATTTCCGGTCTTAAATTTGTACTTGTCAATTCATTTTTAAAAACTTATGAAATGAGTTTTATCTAACAAAATGCAAGTTAAGAATGAAATGCATAAACATTACCTTAAGATGGAATCAACTGAATTAAAAACATGACCAAGTGAAGGTCAGAACTTTAGATGACGAGGGAGCATGAGAACAAGTTGCGTTAGGTTTTGGTTAAAGGGGGAGAAGACGCGAAACGGAACGTGGCAGTGAAAAATATATATCGAGAGATCAGATCGTGGCAAGTAAAGGGTATCCAATTTCATCGTCAAATCCGCACCGCACGTGCCGACAACCATACGAGACTTTGTCTACTAGCAACTTGCTGTACAAGAACATGTTCTACTCTTTTTGATTAGCTTTCTAAATGTCTTCAGTTACAAACCCTTTTCAATTTTGAATCAAGTTTTCATCTTTTAGTTTCAGTGTGTCTCTTCGCATCTCGATCTGTGGAAATTGAAAGATGGGTAGTCCGAAGAAGAACCAGAACAAGGGTTTCTTTGCAGCCATGTCGTCTGGATTGTCCATGTTTGGCAACGCTATGCACAGATCTGTTAATGGGTCTGTTTTCTCAGCTCTTCGTTTACTTAAAGATTTCTGCTTTTTCATTTTCTGCATTAATTTTGTAGATTGAATCTCAGATTTGTAGTTTTGCTGTAACTTCAATACTTGCTGTTAAGACACATGCGTCTGATGAGAGATCCCATGTTTCAGGATCCTTGGTTATGAGGGAGTAGAGGTTATAAATCCTGAAGGAGGCAAGGAAGATATGGAGGAGGAAGCGCAGAAAGGACGATGGAAGCAAGAGGTATTGTCTTGCTCCTTAAAGATTTACTAGATGTTTATGGAGAATTTTGGCTGAGATGAATTTCTATCTAAATAATTTGTGTTTGTAGGATAGAGACAGTTACTGGAAAATGATGCACAAGTATATAGGATCCGATGTGACGTCAATGGTGACACTTCCGGTTCTTATTTTTGAACCCATGACAATGCTCCAGAAGATGGCTGAGGTATCATTGAGCTGTATCTATATGGAAATTACTTTGAAGTGTAATGGACTTTTTTAGAATGGATATGAAGTGCATGTAATGAAATGTAACAGTTGATGGAGTACTCATACCTGTTGGATCAAGCGGATGAGTGTGAAGATCCTTACATGCGACTAGTTTATGCTTGTATGTGTAATCATGTATTCATTTACATGTTAAACATTATGTTTTTACAACCTTTCTTTTAGCGGACATCTAATTTGGTTAATCACACCAGTCTCCATTTTTCTGAGTAGATGAATTTCTTTTACTCCTCGAGATCTTTTAGTAATTAACATTTTATGCTTTTGGATTATTTAGCTTCATGGGCTATATCCGTGTACTTTGCTTTTCAACGAACTTGGAAGCCATTCAAACCCCATTCTCGGAGAGACATACGAGATGGAGCACGGTGGAGTCCGATTCATTTCAGAACAGGTCACTAGTTTATAATGTGATGCCCAATATTATTTCCTATTACAAAACACAATGCAGTCATGTTCACTCCCGTGTTTTGATATTGGTTGCAGGTTAGTCATCACCCTCCGATGAGTGTCGCACATGCCGAGAATCAACATTTCACATACGATTTGACGTCAAAGCTGAAAACCAAATTTCTCGGCAATTCACTTGATATCTACCCAGTTGGAAGGTTTCTTTCTGTGAATTTACTCTTCAGAAACTTCTATACATTTGCATGATACTAATTTTATGAGGACTAATATTGGATGTATATTATTGTGAAGTTTGTAATATTAATATATTAATTATGCCCTTTCACGGAGTTTTAGTTAGAACAGTGCATTTGTTGCTGGATACATCGATCACTACATTTGTACTTGCAGATTGGCGGATGGATAGTATTTTCTGGTAATTAGTTGTTATCTCTGAGTATATTTTGGTTAAGTAATCCTTAGTTTTGGAATCATGCAGAACCCGTGTGACTCTGAAAAGGGACGGTGTGGTTTTAGAACTAACACCTCCTCTATCGAAGGTAAACAACTTGATTTTTGGACGAACATGGGTCGATGTACCCGGGGAAATGATTATGACAAACTTGACTACTGGCGACAAAGCAGTTCTATATTTTCAACCTTGTGGATGGTTTGGGTACGTTCCATGTTCAATGGATGTTAAAATTTCATTTCTCTTGTATTCTCAAAACTACTTGTTCTAAAAACTTTTGGTTAATAAAATATTGGTCTCTTTGTAATCGCTGCTGATGCTTCTGGATTTGATATGCCTGTTTGTTTCACAGAGCTGGTCGTCATGAGGTTGATGGGTATGTGTACAATGCTGCAGAAGAACCCAAGATATTGATGACAGGGAAATGGAATGAGTCTATGAGTTATCAACCCTGTGACTTGGAAGGAGAACCTCTTCCCGGCACAGAATTGGCACAGGTGCGTATACTAAATTTTGGGCTCTTTTTCTGGAACGACCGAGTAAGACCTAGTGGTAATGTTTGTTTTCTTATATTTGCTCTCTACAGTGCTGGAAACTGGCTGATGTTCCCGAGAACGACAAATTTCAGTATACCCATTTTGCACATAAATTAAACAGTTTCAACACTGCACCAAGGAAGCTGCTGGCTTCGGATGCACGCTTGCGTCCCGACAGATACGCTCTAGAGATGGGTGAAATGTCAAAGGCGGGAACTGAAAAGTCAATGTACCGATCATCATCACCTCATTTTCCTCTTAAAAATTGTCTCGCATTTTCATTTCAGTCACGACAATTATCTACTCTTCTTCATATGCCTACTGTTTTAATACAGTTTGGAAGAGAGGCAAAGAGCAGAGAAGAGAACAAGAGAAGCCAAAGGGGACAAATTTGTACCAAGGTGGTTTGAGTTGACAGAGGAAGTGGCCACTACGCCATGGGGTGATCTCGAGATTTATGAGTTCAACGGAAAATATTTCGAATACCGAAAAGCTAATGATAGCTCGGATGTGGTCACCGACGAAGAAATCAAATCAACAGAGTTCAACCCATGGCAATACTCTAGTTAAGAGTGTACACAGGAATGCAAAAGCTCCTCAGCTTGGGTGACATTTCCATGATGAAAATAGTTCTGTTTCGAGAAAACTCAGAAGTTTAATTCGACCGATGCAAATCAAAAAAACCGTTGCATATTTTTTTTCATAGAACAAAACATCTTTTGACAGGTATTGTTATCTGTTTGTTGATTACAAGTCATCTTCAAGACTTGCTCAAAGTCTGCAAATTCATGTCATGGTAATCGATACCACAAGGTGTGAAGTGTGGGCCGTTCTTAATGGGCCAAGTCTAAATTAAGAATCAAGCCCAATCAACTTTAATGATGAAGCCCATTCTTCCTTTTGACAAGAGAATAAGTAAAACATGGATCGCGACGCATTTGTAGAGGATACGAGGCCACGTCAGCTACTCTTTTAGATGATTAAAAGAAATCAAACATTAGTATAATAATAATTTATTTATATAAAATGACTGGAAATATCTTGAGAATCGAATCCACTCGAAGCTGTCTGAATCGGTCCACCACCGTCTCAAAAATATCTATTCAAACTTGATTCGTTTTTCTCTCTTTCCGATTTACTCTAAAAACTTCACCTTCCTAAAACGTTCCGATCCGATGGACGACGTCGTTTTGTATCGCCGACACGGCGACGTTTCTGCTGTTGATGGTGAAGATGATGACGTGGACGACGAGCGAGTGATGGAGTGGGTAGCCGGATTACCAGAGGACGATGTGACTCCACTTTCACAAGCCCTAATTCCATACGATCTCGCAACCGCTTTCAGCGTCTCTCCTGAGCCCTATCGGACTTTACATGACGTCACTCGCGCTTCCGACAATACAATCTCCGCACTCCGCGCCTCGAATTCTGTGTCCTCGTTTCAACCTAATGATAACAAGAGCAGAGCACCACCGGTGCCAGTGGATACGACTACGATGGTGATTATCGATGAGGATGTGATAGGAGCTGATCCAAGGAAATCTAGGAGGATGGAGAATACGGAAGAGGCGGATTCAGCGCTTAGGACGGACAATTCGGCGGATGATCAGTCGTCCGCTAGGGCGTTGAAGCGTCCGAGATTGGTATGGACTCCGCAGCTGCACAAGAGATTTGTAGAAGTAGTTTCGCATTTAGGACTTAACAATGCTGTGCCGAAGACTATTATGCAGATGATGAATGTGGATGGTTTGACTAGAGAAAATGTGGCTAGTCATCTTCAGAAATATAGACTTTATTTGAAGAGGCAGTCGGGGGAAGGACCTGAGTTATCTGATCAGTTTTTTCCTAGTGAGCCATACCCTCAACATCTACGTCAGCAGCAGCCACCGCCTGTTATGCCTGTGGTTAATCCTTCGCCGTATCATCCATTTGACTCGCATCATCACTTTAACATGATGAGACAGCATCAACAACAACAAAGGGATTGGTCATCCGCTAATAATTATGCTTCGCTTGCATCCCCGGCAAACGATTGATGTTTTAAGGTACTTTATCTGCATCGGTTGGCGCTAGCTCTAAGCTTTTGTACTTTGTTTGGTCTAACATGTCAATTATATGCAGGTTCAGACTTGAGTATTAAATTCATGGAATATCGATTCAAATAGCTGGGCAGTTGATAAGGATTTTGGATAGTTGTTCCAGTATAAGTCCATCACCAGCTTACAAACTAAGAAAAGCAATAAATGTTGCTAGTGTCTGTTTTCAGCTACCCCTTTGTGATAGGTAGTCTATAAGGCTTCAGTTTTCTTAATGTTGGGCAACTGAAGAAGTAAATTCTCAACTTGTTTGTATAATCTATTGTCAACCTGAATAAAGTTGTTAACTACCCCTGTAGCAGTGATACACATGAAGGTTTCATAAATATACAATGATTTTGGAATCACTTGTTTCTTGATGTAGATAATCACCTTAGCTATTTGTTGACTGGACAAGCTTTTTCTTTTTCTTTTTTGATTAGATTTCAGTGAGTTATTTGGAAAACTAAAACAGACATAAATATGTTGTATCTTTTTACGTTGTCTTTTTCTTTTTTGATTAGATTTCGGTGAGTTAACTACCCCTGTAGCAGTGATACACATGAAGGTTTCATAAATCAATGATTTCAGTGATCTGAAATGATTTAATTTGAATGTATGCAGCTAACCTTACGAGGCATATATATATATAGTTGAAACAATAAATTGTATGGGAGCCTCTTGTGTTTAACAGCAATGAGGTCCGTCAAAGAGTTCCTTAAGCATTAGGGACTTTTTCTTGGACTTTAAATTCGCCATATTATATTGGGATGTCCTTATAAAGTCTATTAATATTTGATTTTTGATCTTTATGCATGTGATTCTTAGTTTATAAGTTCTCATTCTAAAATTGGTTTTTGTGGTAAATTTCTGAAGGCTGGCATATTGGGTAACCCATTTGCATATTGGCATATTCGAAAAAACTGTGGATTATATAATGTCTGTTCAATAACCTTAAGCATAAAATCCGTTTCTCTTACTTTACTGATTATTACTAAATACGCCTGAATCGCTTAGTTTTGCAATAAGTGTGCCTATTTAGAAGATTCTTAATTTAGAAGGGTGTGCATGTTTTGTAAGAAAAGGATCTTCAGGTGCCTGGTGACTGTTGTGGCTTGTAGGTATGAAATTCCAGTGGGAAGCAACTGTGGATTCCGTTCCTTCAGCATAAGTATCCTCTCTATACTATTTACTACATCAACTGAAATACTCTCTGTAATTACAGTGATCTGTTATTTTGATTTAACTGGCTCATTTTATGCTGTGCAGTACCTTCTTGGCAATGGTCGGTCTACTATTCCATTGGTCAGTATTGTTTGCCAAATATTGTCAATGTCAAGAATGAGTAAGTTTGTTTCAAACAAACTATGTTTGAGGAAATAGCTCCAGCCATCGGTAACCTGTGGTCAATATGGTTTTTGAATTTTAGAAATCAGTTAATAATAGACAGCTTTTCGCATCCACATAAAACAGGATTCCTTTTATCCTGAATTTTCTCTTTATATGTTACCTCTCATTTGGTCTTTTGAGGATATCATAATTTGATATACTGCAGGTTTTTTTTGTTGTCCTCTTGCTGAATTCTTACTTCTCTTCAGGGACTAAAGCGGAAGGATATATACAAATGGCGGAGAGTGAATATGGTGGAAACAATTACTGTGTCATAAATAAGGAAAGAAAGGAGAAAAGGTCAAGGAAGAGCTGGACAAGGAAGCAGAAGCAAGCGCCACCGTCTATTGAGGTCAGTAACAACAACAATGGGGATCAGATGGATCATTCTTCCACTTGCTCGAAGGGAGTAATACCTTTGCTATCACCACTTTGTATCCCTAATGAGAATATGAAAATAGACGATACTAGTTCTAATGCAAGTCAGCCACCAAGTGCAGGAACAAAGAGATATGTTGAATCTCCAGGCTTGCAGCAGCGGCCTGACTCATGTGTGATTGCTTCTTTCCAGTCACAATGCCTGCTCGTCAATCGCTCCTGAAGTATCATCCAAAACAATTATGTTCGTCCCAAAGATTGTTGATAGGTTAGAACTGAGAAAGTACTTATCACCTGTTCTTTTCCCCAGTTGCTACTGTACCAAAAATTTGATGCTGTAAATTTGTTGAAAACAACACATAAATATGTAACGTTATGAAAAATGTAAAAGAATGTAGTGATAGGAATAGAAATAATCAAAAGCAAGGGTAGTTTAGTCAATTGCAAAATGCTTGATTAGTATAAATCTTTGTCAAATGAACAATAATTGTAATCAGGAAATTAATGAAAACCCATTTACTTTTCAATCCCTAATCTCTTTCTCCGATCATCTTCTCCGATCAATTCTCTTCTCCTTCCTCTCAACTTCGATACCTATCAATTGGTGCTTTCATTCTCTCCAAAACTTCATTTATTTCTTCAACTGATTTTATTGTTCAATGGCGGATGATGCATGTATTTCCAAATTGTTTGAAGATCATCTCGAACGGACGAATGGAAAACTAGATCAGATTTCTATCATGATGTCGCAACTGCTTCAAAATAATCAGAAAATGCTAGAGTTCTTGCAGAATGCATCCGTGAAGAAACCGATTTTGTTGCAATCAAAGGCATCCGGAGCGTCGCCGGTTTCGGTACCGAAGGGTTTTATGACTGTCAACGATTCAACCATCGTTTCCGATGTCAGTACACCGGACGCACCAGGGGAGCAGATGGTGTCGAATGCCTTTGTGGTGTGTGATGAAGTGAGTATAATCGTGGACGAGCCTGATGAGGACGACGAACCAGACATTAATTTGAGCAACTCCAAAGAATCAGATCTGGTTGACGTCAACCTACAAGCAGTTTCAATGGCGCATTCGATTTCGGAGGTGATGCCGATCTCAACTTCGCCAGAGGTGGTTGAACCTTTGTTTTCAAGACCTGTACGAATGCTGTCGAATTCGTATATCAACTTTGGGACTGCTATGGCTGCGGTAGTCTCCTTGCCATCTAATATTACTCAATTTGTGCAAACACGGGATGGAGCAAAAGCTGCAAAATATCATGACAGCAAACATGTAAGTTCATATTCTAATTCAGTATTGATTGATTCACGCTTACACTTTGAGTTGCGTATGGAGATATTATTCGAAACTCCCGTAGTTAATTGGTTGTCACTGAGATTAGATATGGATGGAGTTAAATGGTGCGGTGAAGGTGTGCGACGAAATGTCTTTGAAATGTTGATTTTCCACTTACCGCCTACAAAACCTCCTGATGAGATATGTGTATGTAGTAGTGCCTGTGTGGAATTTTCAGGTGTATATGGTTGTCATTGTGAAGTAGCAGCAGTACTTGAGATATCTCAAACTGAGACGTTGCTTTATACTCATGGCTGGGAATATGGTAATCTGGGGCTTTTTGTTCAAATGTTATACTTGCTACAACAACCCTCATGTTTCATTGAGCCTGCATACTCTGTTGATCGAGTGTTAGTTCTGCAAGATTCCAGAATGACTACAGCTATATTTTATTTGCTAGTTACTCATAAAGCCGCGTACACAAGGGACCTTTCAGTATTCGAAGGCTTTTGTAGTTACCATGTCAGACATTGTATTGTGCTTATCCAGACATCATTTCAACCATATGTTTCTAGGTGGAGGGAATTCACTAAATGGACATTTATTATTCTATTGGTTGCTAGGATCCATGTTCGTGTCGTGGGGTTGCCTGAGTTTTGGTATCTTTTTGAATTACATGAGCATTCTTCACTGGTGATATTCAGAGGTGTGATAGTTTCCAAGTTGCAGCTTGTGGGTCCTTCTGAAATGCAATCCCTTTGTGTTTGGTCTCATCAATTACAATTGGAGCAAGTTATTCTTCCAATGAGTATTATGTTGGATGTCCAAACTCTATCCAGTGATGTTTCTATACGCAAGACTTATTTTCAATTTCTAGAGGGGAATGTTTCTGGACCAATGTTTGAACTACAAGTAGAGGATGGCGCTGCAAATAAATTGAGAGTTTTTGGGCAGCAGGGAGCATATTTTCTCACGCAGCAGCATGTTGTGACATTGTCTTGGATTAATTACCCTCATATTTTGGTTGAAGTTTCTGCACATTTTTTGACTACATTGGGTCTTATTGAGAAGATTTGTATAGCAGACATCTCGCCTCTGTACCTTGGCAGCATATTGGTGATCCATTTCAGTCATCCAGGGCGTCGTTGGAAGATTCTTATAGCTGCCATTATCTGGGATCTACACATTGACAGTGTATTAGTGGTTGAATTCGGTTATTTGGGATTTCATACGAAGCTATTTTTGAGGTTTTCATCACCAAGGCCACCAGAAATCGTCAACCTTGAGGACAAGGTTGTTTTGAAGGGAAGGATAATGATAGGAATAGAAATAATCAAAAGCAAGGGTAGTTTAGTCAATTGCAAAATGCTTGATTAGTATAAATCTTTGTCAAATGAACAATAATTGTAATCAGGAAATTAATGAAAACCCATTTACTTTTCAATCCCTAATCTCTTTCTCCGATCATCTTCTCCGATCAATTCTCTTCTCCGATCAATTCTCTTCTCCTTCCTCTCAACTTCCGATACCTATCATGTAGCTTCAGTAATCAATGTATATTTACGATATCTGCAAGCATCAGGGTGTTATCAAGCGAAAATGCATCGTCAAATTCTCAAAATATATCAGATTTAGTAAACCCTGTTTCACAGTTAGGAGGCCAGGCTGCGTGACTAAGGCGGTGCTTGGGTCTGTATGCATTTGTTGGTCTCCTGAGCGAAAGCAAAGCCATTTGAGACCCTGAAGAACTTTAGTTTTCCAAGATATAGGGATATTCACTAATGGGGTTTAAGCTGGCGTTTCTTGGACATGTAAATTGTTGAAACAAACACTGGAACGGATGATTAACAAAACGTGCAACAAATAGTAATCAGATATGTCAAGGCTGATATAGCGAAAAATATCATTGTAGATTCATCCAGTCAGCAGGACATTAAATTCTAAAACAGTAAAAAGTGGTCCGCCGACAACCAATTCTTGCCAGCATAACACAAAGTATATCACGACAAAATGATTGGCAGACTTTTGTTCTTTCTCTAATGACTCTAGTCAAGTAATTGGCTACGCATTTTGTAGTTGCTCAATAGAGCATTCTTTGTATAAATTCCAAAATTTGAGGGGATATAGATTCATGTACAACAGGCAATACAGAAAAATGAATTCACCTCATTGGTTCTTGATCTCATCTGCACTGGCTTCTTCTATACTATTGCACTCCAATGCATTTTGGGCAGGGGGGAGTTCTTCATTCTCTATTGACGGCGCTTCATCTTTTCGGGCTTGTAATTTAGTGAGCCTCGCAAGATCAATCCATTGCTGCTCAATAAAAAGAACAAACATTCACTTATGTTGGCATGCAGCACTGAACTCACCAAAATGGAAGTCTAAATTGTCTATAAACATATCCATTTTTATGTTTCTCCTTCAACCTTTTTGTATGTTTACCTTTCAAAAGAGTGGTTTTCTTCTTGAGACAGTAAAAGTTACCGACATTAAACTAGAGTACTGACTAAGCAGATATGATGGCTAGCTTTGTTAAAAAAAGATAAAAAGATCTTACCTGAGTTCCCCAGTATGAGTTAATGGTCCGAGCAACAAAAGATATCAGATTCACAAGTAATGGTTGTGAGGAAAACTGATCAGAAAGGCGGTGCTCCACAATTCCAGCAATAATCTACAAGAATGTATGTAGTTCATATAGGAATACTCTATAAGATGTCAGTAACTAAGTGTTTGTGAATTCCATAGCAATATTCATTACCTGATAACGAAGATTAGCGGATGTCCCAAGAAAGCTGGCATACACAACTGCTGTCTTCAATATCGGAGACCTTTTAGGCTGCTGTTCGGATGCCTCGGGAGGGTTAATAAATCGACGAGCCGCATAGAGAAAATTGGAGGCAGCCACAGCACCAATGCTGGAAATGAATCCAACACCAGACAACTTGAGGCCACCAACCAACACTGATGCAATTCTATGATTCAGATTCCAGTCATTCCCTGCAAGGCTCTTCTGAAATGCATTATCTGGGATGGAGCCAAGAAAACCTTTCAAAGCATCCAAGCCATTTGATGCATCTGATTCATTAGCGTACGAAAGGAAAGAGAGTGTTGGTGCTGGAAGCCATACAGTGAAAAAATCTACAATTATTCCCCTGACACTGTCCGTTATGACATAGTCTAGCTCTTCAAAGAAGTTTTCTTTGCGTTTTTGATACTGTGCCACGAGAGTTGTGGATATTGATATAGCTTCTTCAATGGCTAATCTATTCAGAAATTTTGGATCTGCCAACAGTCTCTCTCTGAAACCCTGTAAAATACTTTGCATTTAAGAAACACTCACTGAACCATAAAATCAAATAGTAAATGGTCGCATAGGGAAAGGGCAATACTGATAATGAGCCATATCAGCAAGTAGGGGCAGAAACTTCAAGCCTGAGACATATTACCTGGAAGCGTTTAGCTAGCTCTGCAAGAAGTGGATATTGTTCCAAATCAAAGAAATTCTGTAATGCTTCAGGTGACAGAAGGCCTAGGTCTAGCCCCTTTTGAAGGTCCTGTTAAGAAATTACAAAAGCTCTGTCAAGTGTCATCTTCATGGATACAAGATGATTAATCATTAATTAGTTCCCGACACTTCTGTGTACTGGAATTTGTTCAACAGGTTGAATAGGAATAATATGAAGATTTTGAAGACATTAGCCATAAACGCACATATAATTAATTGAACACTGATCCGCCTCAAATATATGGAATATAGATATACTTGTATTTGCTAGGTTAAGTTCTGAAGACTAGTGTCATTCAAATCGAAAGTCATCTGTCATAACACACATCTGGAAACAATTCATCCCAACTTATTCACTAATTTGCAATCAAATATGGCAACACAGTCGAATATATCATTCCACACCAAAACTATTTTGACGAACACTCAAGACTTGACATAAATCCTAATTCACAGCTACGAAGGGCATAACACATCTACAAGGAAAATACTGAGATGGTATTCTTAGCCAAACTACACTTCCATGAATCGTGAAATACAAAAAATAAATCAACAAGCGGCTTCACAGAACATAAATGGCATGGTAAGAGAAAGCCTATATAAATTAGACTGCAGTGATAACCGAGGGATGAATCTATGATTTTACTGACCTGTGGAAGGCCTTCTCGCCTTCTGCCAGCAGCATTCATCACTCTAGCGATTTCTGCGCGGTCAAAGCAATTTCTGTTGCAAGGTCTTGCTGCAGAGTACCATAAGAAATCAGCAACTGGAACCTCTCCCTCTCTTCTTATGAATTGCCTCTCAGGGTCCAACAAGATAACCACTTGATTTTTCTTCTGTATCTTTCTTGAAATTCTAGCTGGGACACCTGTACCTCTTGATCCATATATAACATGATTTGCACCTGCCACTACTACTAGCATGCCATTGTTATCCCCATCTAACAAAGATTGTAAAACTATCTGCGACATCGTATAATCCTCAACTACCCGTGCTTGTGCAGACAAATACGAACTTGGCCCAAATGGGACTGACTGGTTTAAGGCATTCACGTCCATTGACGACAAGCGTGATGTTGAATAGAATCCTGAGATGAAGCCTGAACCGGCTGGAGGGGCATATTTCTTGCGGTCAGCTTTAGAAAGATTGCTGATACCTTCAGATTGAACGGTTCTCAATACCTGGAATAGTCACTAATCAGCGACCAACGTGTAAGCGCAATGATACTTGGTAATATATATATATATATTGAAATGTTAATGCAGCACAAGCAACCAACATCTGAACTACGGATTATTAAAGAGTTAAATCACTGAATTCAACATTAAAAAGAGATGGATAGCTACACAAAAGAAAAGCTTCTAGAATATTAGTAGGCTCTTTTCTTTTCCTTTCAAGCAAGAATATAGTACCTCAAGTGGAGTACCACAAGCAATTAAACGAATCCCATTATCACGGCAATAAATTAGCAGAGGTTCATACTCCTGCCACCGTTGGGGTGCCCAATGCGTGGTGTATGACTTCAAAGTCTCCCCATCGATCCTGGTACCAAGTACCACATCATCAAGATTCAGTTTAAGTATACACAACAAAACCAAGGAAAGACTTCCATCGCTAATTCAAATGCAGCACATCATATGTACTTATTAATAAGCTTCACATTATTTGACACATAAACCTCGTTATATTCTACACATAAGCCTCTTGGCCAGGCATTCAATAGATTCAATCAATGCTCATAGTTTCTGAACACACTACCATGTACCTTTTATCCATATATTGATTAAGCTGTTCCTGCAAATTACAAGGAAAAGCCTCAAGTGCCAATGAAAGCATCCTCTCCTTCTCCACACAATTTTTCTTCAATGTCTTCACAATTTCAAGCTCCAAATCCTTATCATCTTTAACTGGAACCTGCTCCGCTTCTCCCAAATACACAATCCTGGCATTCATCACTTTCTCCCAAATCCTGCTCTTATCCTTCCCAACCGCTAGCGGCTCTCCTATCACCGTCGCATCATATATTCTCGACGTCACAACATCCTCCATCTTCTCCACCACTTTTACAGCTGCCGGCTCCGCCGCCGTTGCCGCCGTTACCGCCGTTGCCGGCTTATCTTTCTCGTCGGCTCTGGCGACAACCGAGCGGGCGAAGTACGCTCCAATCGCCAACAACGGCGTGACCAACACATCGCGTCTGTTCACATCTACACGTACTTGATCGCTCTGTTCCGAATTCGATTTGCAGTTAACCGAAAACGACGTCTGATTGCATCCGCGAAGGATGGCTGAGCGTGGCTTGCAGTGGGAGAGACGGAGGCGCTTAGATGAGGCAGAGTGAGGGAAGTGAGAAGTGGTGTAGGTAGGAGAGCACGAGGCCATCGGAGTGGCGACGAAGCCGAGACGACAAGCTACAGCCAATTAGATTCGTGTGGCTTTGATGGTGGCTGGGAAGATGATACGGCGTCGAATTGGGGTATAGGTTTGGAGTTGAAGTTTCTTTTGTTTGGATGACGTGGCGAGATAAGAGTTGGAGGTTTGGCCTTCGGTGCTGATTATATTTAAAAACTGGTGGTTGCCGTCGTTGAGAGGTTTCGTTGCTTAGTGACCAAATTGACAATGTTGTATTACTTGAACATTTTGTTTGATATCAATGTCAAAATGCAAGAAAATTGGTAGGAAAACACAACATTGCTTTTTTTCTTCTGAGTTACATAATAAAACTGTTACCTAACTGGGAGGTCCAAGTGTTGATGCTTTGATTTGACCATACCTGATCTTACCGATCATTTTTATTTACTTCATTCCAAATTAATGAAAAAACTACATCTTGTTGCCATTGATAAGCTTCTCCTTGTTGAATTGTTGTGGTGAACAATATATAAACAAAAAGCAGCTATACATGGCTGACCACTATTTCCAATTTAAGAAAAACGTTACGAAGATCCATTTACAAATTCATGAATGCATAAAATTTAAACAAAATGTTGATAGAAGAAGGATTTAATCTCGGCCACCAACCAACGCCAGGTTTACAAGTAATACAACACTAACTTTGTTCAATAGAGCAGAAAAAAACTCCAAAGTTTACTAAATTCTGGAACAGGAAACAAAAAATCAGGAGAAGGAAATTCATATGAAGGACTGGTAGGTTACTTTTACTTGGCAAGAATATCTCCGACTTCTGTTAATGTAAAGGTATTCCAGAAAGTATACATGCACCATGTATATTTCTAAATAAAATTGTGTGCAGTTTGAAATAACTTAGCTAGACCAAGCAGTGGTATATGTGCAAACTCACTTCACTCCAAATATCACATATGATGGGTTATTGACGAGAGTAACTGAGAAGCATACCAAAACTTCATTAGCTATTTTCTTTGGCATACCCTTGTAAATCTTCAGCAACCTTTCCCCATACATCTGCCATCTTCTCAGCATAACCAGCCTGTTGATGATACAATAGTGTCAGTCAAGTAGAGACTAGAGAATACACTATGAGGCTTTATAGGCTCCCACAAATTTAAGGGGAAAATAAACTTCATTTGCGCCATACCCAAAACATAAGATTATTGCACAAAGAGATTATTACCGGTAATGTATAAAGTCGTAGCAAGAAGTTTGAAATATAATAAATTACCTGGTTAGCAACATAACCCTTCAACATGTTTAAGAAGTCATCTTGAATCTCTTTGTCCAGCCTTTGAAACTCATTCTTATTATTTTCCTGTATCACAAATTCACAGGTCCAAATTCATTAAAACACTTCAAAACTGAAGTGGAAGGTAAATCATAAATTCCCACGTCAAGTGTCAAAATCAGGTCATAAATATTACACTCCAACAAAAAAATACAATCATAAATATGCCGAGTTATGCACTGCAATCAATAATAATCAGATAAATGATCAGGACAGCCAAGACCAACAAGTTTTCCCAGTCTAAAAGTTGATCCTGAGTCATAACTCCAGTATTATTCTCTTCTCTGCCAAATGAAAATGCTGTCACACTTTCTCTTTGTTTGGATATTGAAAATCTTGGTGGAAACAAATGAATGAGAAATGGATGAGGAAAACTTCATGGAAAATTGAAGAGCAAAAGCTAACGTTTCGTATTTGTGTTAATTTTTAATGACTACCAAGCATAGCTATAAGTTTATGTTTATTAAATTTTCCTCATTTTTCATATATTCCATGAAGAAATCGTGTTTTGATACATATAACATGATGCAGAATCTAAATGAGAATCTACCCACTCGGCCCACTCCAGGCATAAGTTCAGATTTAGACCAACTGAAAGAACTGAAGATCAATGCGGCATAAGAAACTCTACAGATGATATCCTGCAATGACAAAAATTGCATGTAGGCTAAGCATAAATTAAATCTAACCTTGATCCGCTCATATTCTCGAGCTGCACAAGATTTAGCATCCTCAGTGATACGTGCAGTTTCTTTAAGTTCCTCTATTTTCCGACTACGAGACCTATCTCCACCAAATACTTTGCTGGAAGCAGCCTCGAGCTTCTCAATTTTTGAGTATAAAGAAGAAAGGTCTGTTGATAGAGTCTGCACCGTTAACAATGCACTTGATCTATCTGCAAATGCATTGTTGGCAGCAACCATTATCCCAAGGTAGTCGTGCAATTTATCCTGCAATAAATTCAAACAGCGAGCAAGAGCATGAGATTAATGCAAGGCATTTTTCCATTTCTAAATAATGTAGGCAGATCAAATGCCATTTGTATAAGGTTGACATGATACATACCAAATGCTTCATTGTCTGTCCATTTAACTCACGGTACAATCGACTTGCTTTAACAGAAGTGGTAGCCCCATTTTTCAAGAAAGCAGCCCGCACTCTTTGAGAGTCGTACAGAGCTTGCTCCGTCTCAAACTTGGTAAGTTTTATAAATGACAATCCCAGTTCTCCCATTGTGTCTCCCATCTCCAGCTGTGCTTTGACCAACGTTTCTGCCTATAACAATTTCACAATGTCACTATAATAGAAAATATACAGTAAAAGAAAATAGTAGTAAATGTTTTGATTTGGTAATAACTCATCAACCACAGTACCTGCTTAGAAACATCAGAAAGCAGATGCTCAAAGTCCCGTAATTTCTGTTTCTTCTCCAAAAACTCCTTATCCTCTTCATCCACAGCTGGCTTTGGTCCTCCCCAATCATTTGCAACACTCTGCTTCAACTCCCTAAACATCCTAAACAAATCACTACCACCTTTCGCCGGCTGCGTAACTTCACTTACATCCACAGCTCCATTAAATGACTCCCCAAAAAGCTGTTTTGGAAGCTTAACAGCTCCATCAAGCACTCTTGCTGTCACATCACTTGTCTTGGGCAACGGAAGCTTCCCTTGCACTTGCAAAAAAACTCTCAACTCATCACTCTTCCTAATCATCGGATGTTCCGCTAACTTCCTCAAATATTTCTCCAACGCAACTCTCCTTTGCTCAACAAAATCTTGCTTTTGCATCACCTGACTCTCCATCACATTCTTATCCGGCCTCAATGGTATAAAATACCCTCTATAAGACTCTGCTAACCTATCAGCCAATGTCACAACATCTTTAAACCTTCTCCTCACCCCAAATTCTGATCCTCCAAAATCCATAGAATTCGTTTTAGTCGTAATCAAATAAGTATAATAATAATTTCCACCAGGCACTAACGAGCTGGACACATCTTGCTCCTTCTGCGGTTCCGAAACTGAGATCCTTATATACTCAGACGATCCGGCAACTGGCTTTGGACTCCAGTGTCCATTAGTATCATTCCCGTTGACAGAATCAAACGTATTTGTAATCGAATCTTCAAACGAAGGAGAATCGAGATATGAATTAACAGACTCGAAATTAGGGTTATAACTTGACGCGATTACCGACGATTTCGAGCGTAGCAAATCGTTGTCGATTCTAACGGCGAGTGGATGTGATAAAGGATGGAATTCGGAAGTGGATTTACCGTTCAATTTGGTCGACGGTGAGGAAGAGGATAGAGGCTCGTCGAGGACGAGAGATTCCATCTCGTCTCGAGACGATGAGAGCGAGAGCGAGGTCTCAGGCTCGCCTTCCGTCATCATCTTCGATCGGCGAAGGTGAAGGGAGTTGCCGTGGTTGGTGATCAGCTCCGATTTGAGATCACGATGATCGATTGCTTGTGTGTTGAGCTGTAGCGAAAGTCAGAGTCAATATCCTTATCGCCAAGAATCAAAGGGTATAAACGACATCGTTATAGTTGGATTTACATATGAACGACGGCGTTGTGAAGAAAGTCAAACCCAAGGTCGTGCAGCGAATGTGCTTGCAGTACTGGAACAGTTGGAGTTTGTTATTAGATATTCTCTTTTCATTTAAAAATATAAAGTCGGTGTTTATCCTTCAAATATTTACTTGGGTCAAATTTTAGCATTTTTGAGCAAAAAGGAGTCACTGAATTTGTAACGTTGTTCGAGATTCATTCCCACCTGATACAACCACGGAAACGGAACATGCATTGTAAAAGGGAAAGACATGTTTTGGAACAAAAGAGGATCTGAAGAACAAGTCACATGATCTTTTGTTACTTACTGTCTCTAGCAACAACTCTGTTGCTGGTTTTAGGTATTTAGAAAGGTCAGACAGCTCCATAGTTTCTAAGCCTCCGCAAAGAGTATTGACTTGTCAGTTGTCAGCCAAGTCAAAGGACATTAGACTTGCTGCAAAATTAAGGTAGTTGTTCCGAAACATAAATAGAAAGCAATCTTACTCTGAGCCAGATAGCATGCAGCTTGCCAGCTTGGTAATCTTCAAACAGTATATCTTCTGCTAGTCTCAAGTAAATTCCTTGAAAGGTCTGCATCAGTATAAACATGCTGTAATATGATCAGCAAACGTGAGATAACATCTGGCATTTGAAAAAGGCTTACTATTCGTTACTTAAAATACGAATTCAACTGTTGTTAACCTCGCTGTTTCACTTTCACTCAATCATTGTTAATTTGTTATGCTATCCACATACAGTCAAAGGCCATTTGACCCGACTACATCGTATCCGCATGCGAACGTGAGTTTGGCCCATTGGACCTAGGGGTGGCACATGAACCCGCAAACCCGCACTCAACCCGCAAACCCGAAAAATTTCGCGGGTTCGGGTCGGGTTTTGGGCACTGCGGGTTCAGGTACGGGTTTAATATATAATTTTTAATCAAACCCGCAAACCCATATTATGCCTATAAATACATATTTATATATTCATAATACTATTTGGTATACACATCATGTTTATTTTTTTGCTCAAATTATTATTTTCAAGTTAGTGAAGGACTAAATAACAGTTTATAAATCGTATTCTATGATTTTATTCACTTTTTATTTATTTATAATATTTTTAAATTAATTTTTTATTTATTTATAATATTTATTTATTCAAAATACGCGGGTCGGGTATGGGTACGGGTTTAACTTTTTTTTAAATCTATAAATCCGAACCCGAAATTTACTACGCGGGTCGGGTACGGGTTTAACTTTTTTTACTAAAAACCCAAAAAGTGCCAGGCCTAATTGGACCAAAAAAAGTTAAATTAAAATCGAAATTGTTGAGAGTGGGATTTGAACCCACGCCCTTTCGGACCAGAACCTTAATCTGGCGCCTTAGACCAACTCGGCCATCTCAACTTGTTATTTTAAAATTAAATTAAAATCTTTATTATTTCATGTATCATTTTTCAGATGTAATTTGAATAGTTGCACTAACTATCGCAGTCATAATCAAAGGTTTGAACCTCTCAGAATCCATTAAGTAAAGGGTTTTTTATACCCTAAACTAAAATAAGACAATTTAGATACTATGAAGACAGGATTAGATTCCAGGAGCACATTTAACTTAGACATAACGACAAAATATGATTAATCTTAAGGTTAAAATTATATTTAGTTTTTATTAAAATTGACAGTTGGATTAGCGAAAAACACAGACAGCTAGAGTTAGAGATTTTTTATTTTTAATCTCATATATTGAAGTATTAGAAATTAATTATTAAGAATGTCTACTCACAAATATTTGTGTGTCCTCTTGAATCTTTTCGATAAAAAGACTAGTCAATGAGCCACTAGTGGTACAGGTAGTGTAAGTTGCTGACACTTAAAAGTACGAAACGATTCCTTAACAAACAGTGGACAACATATATCAAACCCAGTTGCAAACTCTGTCTCACTCTACTCCAAGCCTTCTTCACCAATCTTAAACGACACTGTTTCACTCTGGAAAAAAAAGCAAACGAATTGGATGTCGCCGCAGTCAACTCAAACGCCGCCGTTTCATTGGCACTACGCCGACCTAGACGACACAACAGCATACCAACTACGCGGCCGCACACTCTTCTACGTCGTCATCCTCTTCGCCATCATCCTCCTCGCTTCACTTCTCTTCTTCTACGCTCGCTGGGTCTGCAGCCGCCGATCCACTCAATCTTTTGACTCCTCATATTCCGCCGCGGCGGACGGCGGATCTCGGCGGCGGAGAGGAGGCCTTGAATTAGCGGTTATTGGTGCAATTCCAGTTCTGCTATATGGGTCGGGAGGAGGGGAAGAGGAATGCTGTATATGCTTGAGTTTGTTTGAGGAGGATGAGAAAGTAAAGGTGTTGCCGGAGTGTAATCATTGCTTTCATTCGGAGTGCGTTGACCGGTGGTTGGTTAGTCAATCTAGCTGTCCGCTCTGCCGATCCTCTCTTAGCTTTGGTCTAAAATCAGCTGCTGCAGCGGAAATTGTTATCAGCTAGTTGCCACTTGGGATCTCTTTCTGTAAGGTGTGTGATTGAAGCTTAATGGATAGTTTAAATTCCTCAATGAATGGTTGAATTGATTAATTTACGGACACTATAGAAAACATGTTCTTCACTTTAACGATAAAATCACTTACTTTTATCTTTATGATGATTGAAAATTTAGCATTCGATTGCTTAGTATATTTGGATAGAATGTGCATAATGAACCTAGGGTATGCTAGATTGGTTGGCTTTCTTGAATGTTTCAACCTTAAAGCATTGTTGGATTTAAGCGCTGATGGAAATTCTGTCTATTAGAACAGTTTGGCTAATCTCACAAAAATACTAAAGAGTTCATGTTTCTTTTAGTGACTTATTTGAAAATATAAGCTTTTGTGTCGAATCAAAAGAGCAATTTGAACCCCTGTTGTTCTTTGTATGGTTGTGGAGTGTTGGGATAACCCTATCCTTTGCATCAGGAAAAATGATTGAGAAACATTGTAGTATTTATGTACAGATTATTTTCTTATTCATCTTAATAATTTTATGTTAAAGTTAGAGACACACCTAACCTTATCTAGGAATGGGCATGAAACTCGCATTTCTTGCGATGCTCAGTGATGCCAGAGATCTAGGTGAGAGTTTGCAGGAGTAATATCAGCAATGCAGCATGTTAAACTGGCAGGCATATTTAACATGTCGTGGCTGGAGATTGGGGTGAACCTGATCAAGTCAACCCCCTTCAAAATTCATGTCCAGATCAGTTGTGTTTACCATGCCGGGGCTGGGATGTAATGAGAAACCAACCAACGAGATGGGATTCAGTAAGAGCATTCAGAGGCTTCATTACCCATGCTGTCTTGGACTTATTTATTCCAAATGAATATTTATACGGTGGATATCATTTTGATTTCTAATTTTGTGAACAGGTTCGCGGCGAGTGTGGCAGTTTGCATAGTTAATATTTTGAGATTCAAATTTCCACATGTATCCTGTTTTATGATCGTTGTTAGTTTACTTAGTGTGCATTATTGAATATGAGTAATAAGTGTTGTGTCTGTTTAGGTTGTGAAAGTTGGCATTTTTTCTTGTCTCAATAATATTTCTTATCTATTCAGTGGTGCAACTATTTTGTGATGTTCCTGTCTCTACATTTTCCTCTGAAGACAGAAAAACTGAGAAGTAGCTCTAAAATTGCAGATGTTGACAAGCTTAAAGAAACTACATAACCAACAAAGAAGCTATAACTCACCATAAACTCATAAAACTGATCAAGGTAACACTACACACATTAATGCTGTCCATTTCCAAATGCACCTTGAACCCTCAACTCATCAATGTAATTCCTCACCTCATCTGCAATCATTTTCCTCATTATATTTATCAAGCAAGTCTCATCATCCCCTGCTTCCATCTCATCCTTTTCCAAGCTCTCTCCGGGAGGCGACAGAGTTAGCTCAGTTTCCAAATCCTCTTTCAAAGATGTCCTCATCCTCTTATCCCCATGATATGCCAAACCCACAGATTCAGATGTCTCAACGAGAACATCGCGCAACAAATCAGAACCCACAGCCACTCTTTTCTTTCTCAACGTCGAATTCCAATGATTCTTAATAGCATTGTCTGTCCTTCCGGGTAACATTTTCGCAATAGTCGCCCATCGATTACCATAAACTGCATGAGCTCTAGCTATAATCTCATCTTCTTCATGAGAAAACGGACGGTGTTGAACAGATGGACTTAGTTGGTTACACCATCTTAGTCTGCATGACTTCCCTGTCCTTCCAGGAATCCCTGAGCTGATGACCGACCAGTTCCGTGGACCGTGTTTTTGGACCAGCTCAAGCAATGCTGCATCCTCTTCAGGACTCCATGAGCCTCTCACCGGATCAGATTCTGTAGTCATGATTTCAATATCTTCAAAATTCAAAAAACTGATTTGATCATCTTTGACATTATTCATTATTACTTATAACCACTGGTGGTTATATTGAATTTGTTAGTTAGTTGGAGATTTTGAAACGGTTAAGGGTAGTTAAGAAGTTGGTTGTAACTGAATTGTCTCATTTGGTTTCAGTTTGTTACGATGTTGTTGCAGTCAACTGCGGCGGTTTTGATTTACAGGGTGGAATCGGTTACAATGTGCAACTGAAAACGGTTACGAAGATTGGAGGCAAGATGAGCCACAGGCCCAATAACAATATGTCGGCCCATAAGCCGATAAACCTAAATGCATCCAAACAATTTAAAATAAAATAAATAACGACTCAAACGTGGCCGACCGGCTTTGCTCCGAGCTGTGAATTTCAACTCTACGGCACTGTTCAACTTTGCTAGAAGTCATCGGGGAGCTCGAAGGATACTTAGAGCGTTTTGAAATCTCGCAACGAGGTTACTCATTTGTTATTGTTCGTCTCTTTTCGTTTTCATTCATTTATGCGTAGAACCTGTTTGATGAAATTACTCAATGAAGTAAATCTGTTCATCTGTATTGCTAACTGAATTTACATTTTGTGATCAATGAAATTAACTCTTTGTAGTATTTCCCTTTTATTTCAGGTTCGCAGCAGCTGCTTCTTTAAGCCCAGTTGGAAAGGATGTTGTTTTACTAATCACTACTGTCAATGTCTGGCACTATGGGAGCCAAGATTGTTTTGTGAAATGAATAGACGGTTTTGAGTTTAAGATTGCAAGCTTCAACAGGTGTGCATTCACTTCGCATACGTAAATCCTTTTGTGTGGAACTAAAAGAATTTTGGTAGGTTATCTGTCTCTTAAGTTGAAGAGCTTCCAAGCTTTATATTTCTGAACACTATATATGTTTTTATTTATTTCATTCTTCTGAATAAACAGCTTAGCTGAAGGCCTGATATCAGAGCTGTGGTCCTCTTAACTGATATTAGAGTCTGACTCTGTTATGTCTCACCTTTTACGACTTCAGTCCCTTGCTCATGGGACAAGAAGAAAAAACTTGGGGCTTTTATCTTGAAGGCTCTTTTTCTGGACCAGGGAGGCTCCTCCTTTATGCTTGCCGAAACCACACGCCGTTTGAATTTCGGAGGCCCTCCACCCCTTGAACCATTTTTGGTGAGATACTTGCAAGAGTATTTACTCTGTTTCAAATTCATCTTGTAAATTTTTTATGTTGGCTCCACCTCAAGTGTATAGCCTGAAGTGGTGATGGTTCTTACAGTTAAACTTGCTGCTCCCATCAATGTCTTCTCAAGAACTTCTTTTGGAATAAGGATAAGCATCCATACCATTTTTCTTCATCGAATGCAACCAGTCAGTACTGCACCAATGCCACATCCATTCAACATCACGAGAGTCATTCTGAATCCCAAAGCCTGAGTGGTAGTATATTCAATGCCAAAGCTAGAAAAAAGCTCAGAATTAGACCGGCAAAGGACTGTCAGTTGATTTCACAAAATTGCCTATTGAAATGCTACCAACCGTAATTATTGTTGGTCGTCCAATGTTGGCAAGTCTGCTCTTTTTAATCGGTAAGCTCTAAACATTGATGACCATTTCTGTTTACCCGCAGGCATGTGTGTTTTGGTTATCATCTGACATTTGAGGTATTTTGGATGACTATAGATTGATTAGGAGAAGGGAGGCTCTTGTGTATAATACTCCAGATGATCATGTCACTCGAGACATAAGGGAAGGAGTTGCCAAGTTAGGGGATTTGAGATTCAGGGTATTAGACTCGGCTGGGTTAGAAATGGCTGCATCTTCAGGTTCCATTCTTGACAGAACTGCTGACATGACTGCAAATGTGATAGCAAGGTCACAGTTTGCTCTTTTCCTGATTGATGTAAGGTTAGTTACATCATATGGTGCTTCTGTTTACACTGACACTTTCCTCACTCAGCGTCTTATATGATAAAACAAGTCCGACTCTGAGTTGAATAGTGTTCTAATTATATCCTGACTGCAATTTTGGGTCAAAATTTCTGACGATCGGTGCCTTAATACTATTAGAAAAAATCACTTGGTAGATTTATGTAGTATTTGTTTTGTAGTTTGCAGTTCTCTAACTGAATTTGAATCAGTCCCTAATTTCTTGTGTATGATATTGCAAATGCACATAATGGGTCATGGCAATTTATTCCATGAATATCCTTGAAATGTACAGACATGCTCACAACCTTATCTTTTTTCTTTGCTAGAGAAGGGCTTCATCCTGTGGATTTGGAGGTTGGGAAATGGATGCGCAAACATGCATCCGGAATAAAAATCATTTTGGCAATGAATAAATCTGAGTCCTTAGATGACGGTGCTGGACAACTTATTGCAGCAGCAGCGGAAACTCTTAAATTGGGATTCGGCGATCCTGTTGCAATATCTGCTGAGACTGGAATGGGCATGGCTGATCTTTATGAGGCACTGAGCCCTTTACTTGAGGAATATGTGCTCAAAGCTCAACCTGGTAACAAAACTTATTCCTTTGGTATTTATTAAAAAATCGGTGTCTTTTCTCAATGTTTACATTACTCCATTTGGATACTTGCACTTTTAAAGAGTGTTAGTATCTATGATAAGAAAAGATTATGATGCCTTCTCATGATTTTGTCTTCGTAAGAAAAATAAGGCTGAAAACAGATTCAACATCTCAATGTTTCACTTTGTTCTTGTGCTTTAGGCTCAGATGAAGAAAATGAGGACAATGGTTGTGATGATTCTGAATCATCCAAGCTGCCTTTGCAGTTGGCCATTGTAGGACGGCCTAATGTTGGGAAGTCAACCTTGTTAAATACATTATTACAAGAAAACCGAGTTTTGGTCGGGCCAGAGGCTGGTTTAACTAGAGACTCGGTCAGAGCTGAGTTTCAGTTTGATGGGAGAACTGTCTATTTGGTATATATGATATCTTCTTTGAATTTTTATTGGCCAGCTATAAACTTGATATGTTGAACACTACTATAGTAATGTGTGAAGTTTTATTGTTGAAGGCTATTTTTGACTTACCTAAATAGTTGGAGTTATGACTACTGTGATGATGCAATTCCTTTAAATATAGTGTGGTTTATCATCCCTCATTAATTTTTTCTTCTGATTAATTTGTTTAAGGTTGACACAGCTGGTTGGTTGAAAACGAAAGGTGACAAAGGTCCAGGCTCTCTTAGCATTATGCAATCTAGGAAAAGCATCATGAGAGCTCATGTAATTGCTTTGGTCCTAGATGCTGAAGAGGTATGGTTTTTCAGGCCTGATTATTATTGGTCAATACAAACCCAAATATCAGCTTCAGGTCAAATATCTGTGTTTTTGGAACTGATTGTAGGATATGTGGTAGTGATTGGCTCATCACCTTCTATGTTTAATGATCAGATTGCTAGTAACAGAAGCGCTATGAATCATGCTGAGGTTGTCATAGCAAGAAGAGCTGTAGAAGAAGGGCGTGCTTTGATAGTCATTGTTAACAAAATGGATCTCCTTGGGGGCAAGCAGATGGCTGATGTTAAAAAGAAGGTTATGGAAGCTGTGCCTAAAGAAATTCAGACTGTTCTGCCACAAGTATGAATTTTTTCGTTTTCAGCAATCAGTCTTCTTAAACTATCAGTATTAATGCATTACTCGAATGCAGGTCACTGGGATACCTGTGGTTTTTATTTCGGCACGAGAAGGAAGTGACAGGGAAACTGTGATGCATCAGGTAGTAGATTCCTACGAAAAATGGTGTCTGCGCTTATCCACAGCTCGCCTCAACCGCTGGCTGCTCAAGGTCAATTCCAGTCTCACACATCAACTCGTTTTAATGTTATTTCATTATACTTCTGTTGTAATACATTTTTCTTCGAGTAGGTAATGAGCCGGCATTCGTGGAGGAACACATCATCTCAGCCCAAGATAAAGTACTTCACACAAGTTAAAGCTCGGCCTCCCACTTTCGTGGCATTCACATCTGGGAAAGCACGGTTTCCCGATACAGATATCAGGTTTTTAGTAAAGTCACTTAAAGATGATTTCGACATTGGTGGCATTCCTATTAGAATCATGCAACGTTCAGTTTCAAGAACTGATGTCAAGCCAGAAAAACCATGCAGCAGTAGAACCCGGCCAAGGATGGCTGACAGAGGCACCTCTGACAAAAGAAGTGCTCCACACACATCATCCGTTGTAACATGAACCAGATGTATGTGCCATAAGACATCAGTTATCCCAACGTGTCACTCTCGCAGCTACGCAAGCTTGTGGGTTGAAAGACACTAGGACATGAAGTCGTGTAATAGTTTTTGTTTGTTAGCTGTCGCATCACCACTAACGTGTCGTCACACTGTTCTCCAACTGCCACTTGGCATTCTCTCACAAAATCACTCTGTATTCATCTTAAACTATATATATACTGTATACGAGCTTTGAGTTTGGATATAAACAGGTTGACTTTATTTGTAGGAAATACGTACACAGTTGAAACTTGAAAAAGATGGCATCAGGACAGGATCAGAGAGCAGAGATGGACGCTAGGGCGAGGCAAGGCGAGACCGTCGTGCCTGGCGGGACAGGCGGCAAGAGCCTGGAAGCTCAGGAGCACCTTTCTGAAGGTTAAAATGATGTTTTATGTGTGGCCATGCATGCATGTTTGCATGTAAAACGTGTTAAATATAACTAAATGAATGTTTAACGTGTGTTTTGACAACCAGGGAGGAGCCGAGGTGGTCAGACTAGGAAGGAGCAGCTAGGGACTGAAGGGTATCAAGAGATGGGCCGCAAAGGAGGACTGAGCACAGGTGAACAGACAGGTGGAGAAAGGGCTGAGGAGGAAGGTGTTAACATTGACGAATCCAAGTTCACTCGCACCGGCAAGGGATACTAAGATTATCGGATCGGTGTCCTTTCGAGTCTTCTTGCTATAGCTGTCACTATAAATAACTAAGCGTATAGTGTATGTTTGTAAGTGTTGGTTTCATGGGTTTGTAGCTCAAGTTCCTTGTTTGAATAAAATGAATTACAGTCTTTAGAAATACAACTTAGCTTTTCTCAATTGCTACATGTGGAATTCAGGTATAGTATATAACTTGTTCTGTTTTCATAACATGTTTAGATTTGCTGTCTTGTTCCATGTTCATAGTAACCTCTAATGTCGACGAGTTCTGCAAGCCTCACGCTTTAGTTTACTTCTGAACCTACTCGGCGTTTCAAAATGATTGGGTATCGTTTTTGAGTCCGAGTTGTTGGGAAGAAAACAAGTTTGTCATCATCGGCAGGAATCCAACTGTTAATAGACAGGAAACAAGAAAAGGTTCAGCTGGTAAGTTGTTGATTCCAACTTGATTTATTCTGTGAGATGGGTGTAATGGAATTTACCTGAAATTTGTGACCATCCTGTGAAGGAAAACTGAGAGGGATACCCTGGCAAGTTCGTACCCTGGGCATAGTCTAGGTCCTCCTCCAAATGGGGTATAAGCATTAGTTGGTATAGGCCCTCCAGAGTTATTCTGTTTTTAATTCAGCATAAGATAAAACTTACTGTTAGCTCCTATCATAACTAGAGGTGCGATTAGTAAAGGACTTTATTGAAGGTCTGTGAACAAATAGTTTATACCTGCCATCTCCAAGGATTGAAAGTTCGAGCATCTTTGTAAAGGTCTTGATCTAAGTGAACACCTCGAAATGCTGCAAAGACTTTAAACCCCTTTGGAATGGTATACCCTGAGCAAATGTTTATCGAGCATAAGGAGATATATATACCATGTACATGGAGATAGGATTTCATCCAAGCTAGCGGATGTGGAAAATCTATTGATCTTTTTACCTTTTATATTAATGTCTTCTGTTGTATGCCTAAATATCCCTCCAACTATATTTGCTACTCTTAAAGTTTCGTTGATAACCTGTTAAACATTCATTCACAGATTAATAAAAGTATTTGCGTGATGAGCCAATGCCAATCCTACTATCAGTTGACATATACTTACACATTGAGTGAATGGCATCGACTTATAATCGCTCCATTCCAAAGGGTCCGAGCTACTCTTCCTGACACTAATCGCCTCATGCTCCTCCTGAATAAAAATCAACCCACATTCAGACTCGAGCGCTAAAGAACTATCAGTTGTCAACACTATGACAGTACGACATTTAAACCCTCAAAATGTTATGAAATACCTTGAGCTGGGCGAGGGCAGATGGTGTATCAGTTAAGAACTTCACTGCCAAAGTCATGGTTGTGGAGGTTGTTTCGTATCCAGCAACAAGCAAAGACAACAAGAAATCCACTATCTGCTCGTCCGAGAATTCTTCATCACTCGAAAATAAAGCTCCCAATATATCACCCTTATTTACTCCTGCCTCATTCTCTTTACGCCTTTCCCTCACTATCAACCCCAATGCCTCAGCCACCTTGGTTCTTGCCTGCATTTCAAGTTCCAGTTAGAATTCAGCATAGTTTCAAAACAGTCACACGTAATTTCGATACAAAAGAACATAACACTAGTAAATGACAATCGAACATTAAATATTACCTTAATAGCTCTTCTATAGGTTGGGGAAAAGATGGAGATAGGAAGACTAAAAAACCCATCAATGACCAAAACATATTCCTTCCTTAACCCCTCAGTCCACTCACATGGATCTAAGCTCAGTAGCTGCTTCATAGTCAACTCAAATGTTATCTGGAACACAAACAAAACACAACTCATTTTACAACACCAAAAAGGGTCTTACAAAAATCATTCCTTTCCCACACCCACCAGACATCCCAACATGCATTTTCATGATGATGAAAAAACCAGAACCAGAAAAAAACATCATGCGGCTAGCAAAAAGTAAATACAGAACAAAGTAGCCCCAAACAAAAAAGCATATGCCGGTCACATGTTTTGGATTAAAGAAGCCGCAAGCAACCAGCTGCCTTTTTCTGATACTATCAAAAAAAGTGAATAGCTTTAAATAAAACAAGTCAAAATAAATCAAGTGAGATTAGTACGCAACTTTCGGTTTGACGTTTTTACTACTCCCTTCGTTCCAATTTGAGTGACCCATTTGAGAATTTTCACGGTTTTTAAGAAAATTGAAAAATGTGAGATAAAAAGTAAGAAAGAGAATGAGTGGGATAAAAAGTATGAAAGAGAGTGTAAATATATAGATAAAAAAGTTTTTATTTTAGGAAATGTGAAGTTCATTTTGGGACATCCAAAAAGGAAATGAGACACTCATAATAGGACGGAGAGAGTACAAACTATTTTGACTAAAGGGAAAAAATTACCAAAATAACCTTGTCTGACAGCACTTACATGCAGTCATTGGGGGTGTTTTGGTCACATATTGATGCGTATATGATTTCTCTTAAAACTATCATTTTTTCCATATCTATACAAAAATCTTTTTAACTGAAAAAACAATAAAAACAGTGAAAACAGAACAAAGCAGAGCACAGAACAGAGCAGTCGGTCAAAGGTTACCTTTTTGGCTTCCTCCATCAACAAAACTTTGTCAGACCACTCCTTCATATTCAATATCACCAATCGATCAATATCAACCAACAAATGATCTCTAATGAACGACGAATTCCCAAAGCTCATCACAAGCGAATGCATCTTCTTATGCAAACTCCCTTTCATCAACAACAACGAATGCTTTCCTAACAAAGTCGATATCGACTTTGGGTAGCTACAATCGAACAACTTCCCTTCATTCATTAAAATAAACCTGATCGTTTCCGGATCGGTAACGAACACTGTGGCTTCGCCAAATACGTGGCTGGTGAAGATTTTGCCATATTTTTTAACACGTTCGTCTATGAAAGGTTCTGGGTTTGAAGTTCTGTATGCGGAGATGAGGTTGAGTGTTTCGCCGATGAAGGGGAGGCCGAGGTTTCCGGGAGGGAGGCGGCGGTGGCGGCGGGAGAGGCGTCGGAGAACTGAGATGAGGATGACGGCGAAGAGGGTTGTGATTAGAGAGATAGTTTGAAGGTTCTGTTTTTCCATTTTTGAGTGATGAAAGTGTGAAGCGATTTGTGTTTGTTTGTATGGAGTGTGGTGTGGAAATGAAGAGATTGATGTTCTTGGAGGAGAAGGGGTTATTTATAAATATTGGGGAATTTGGGGTTGATTTGCAAATATGACTGGTGGAAATTGGGGTGAAATGGTAAATAATTGAGAGTTTGAATGGGATGGGCCATGCATTCATCATTCATACTACAAGGTTTTTGTATTTGTCATGAGTGATGATTTGCAAATTTAATTTGTTTTAAAGATTAATGGTTTACAACTTCAAAAATAAATACTCCCTCCGTCCCATTTTGTTTGTCCAAAAGCACAAAATACACGGTAATTAAGGTAGAAAGAGGGTATGAATTGTGTGGTTGAGAATATATGATTAATAAATAAATGAGTAAAAAAATAGAATGTGTGGTGGAGAATGAAGGAAGTGGACAAACTTAAGGGGACACCCAAAATGGAAAGTGGACAAACATTATGGGACAGAGGGAGTATAAATTATGAGATTTGTAAAAAATACTGGATGGTTCAATTATGAGTTTAGATCTCATGCGTTTTTTATGTCTCATCCTCTCACAAAAAAATATAAATCTTTCTTGATATTTTCTTAGTATGATATTAACTCAACAAAGTTATCTCTAACAGTCCCATAATTTTTGGGTATAAGTGCCAATTAATATAAAATTGAATCTCAGTATGGGTAATACCCATTAGTAAATGTGATATAAAATTGTGAATCGACAACCTTAAATATCTAAAACTTACATGTTTTTTTTGTAAAAATTCTTATCTTTAACAGAAATAGAAGAAAAGATAAAAGTCACAAAATGCAATGATGCAATGGATAGGTAATTTTATACTATATATTTTAAGTGTTTTAATTATTTGCAGTATAAAGTAAAAACACTAAATTTAATGGAACATGCTAAACCTCGTTTTTAGGCTAAAAACCTCCACAGATCAACACCAAATCGCAATTGTGAGATCATTAAAGCTCAATTGTAAGGAGCAAAATAAACTTGTTGATGATTAATCAAATTTAAACAGTTTGTTAGCTCCAATTTTCAGTCAATAAAATATACTGTAAGTAATACTCCCTCCGTCCCATTATGAGTGTCTCATTTTTTTTTTGGATGTCCCAAAATGATCTTCCCATTTCCTAAAATAGAAACTTTTTTACCTATACATTTACACTCTCTTTCATACTTTTTATCCCACTCATTCTCTTTCTTACTTTTTATCTCACATTTTTTAATTTTCTTAAAAACCGTGAAAGTTCTCAAATGGGTCACTCAAATTGGGACGGAGGGAGTACTATGCAATTTGATGGAGTAGTTTTCTTTGATAGAATGCTAGGGGAATTCGTTGAAAATTCTGATTAATTAAATAACAATATTAATCAGGTAATGGATGGGCCCTCGGGCATTTGCTCCCCACGTGTGATGTGACATTCTATTATTCAAATGCAATCATGTAGTACTATGTGTAAACAAATGGATTCGCATATAAAATTTGCTTTATGTGCAATTGACTTGTCAATATCATGGGGGCACTAAAAATCAATTGAATGAGGAGATAAGCACATCCTAAATTATTGATATTCATCCACAAACATTTATTCTTTTTGAACACAAAATTCTTTACAATTTGACAACCTTAGGATTTAGGCTTTCAAATGTCATCATCTGCTACATTCAAATTTGTAGTGTTGTGAACTAATCAGAGTCATTTCAAATGCATTGGTTAATTCTGCATGCATGAATAAATGATTGCATTAGAGTGAATATTATTCGTTTAGGCTCCATTAATCACAATTTATGCTGCAACTGAAATTTAGGACATCAGATATGTTTAGTAGATTTCATTTAAGGAGTATTAAACTAAGACTATAAATGGTCTTTAATGCGCTCCAAAGTCCTACCAATCCTTGTATATTTGGGAAATAATCCATTGTGAATTAAATATATTTTCATTTTAAATGGATATCCTTTAACAAAAAATATAATATCCAACTGACCATTTGTTTTTATACAAATTAATTTTAGTTTACTGTTCATAATCAAATCATCCATGTGTCTTTGGCAACTATTGGATAGGGTAATTAATAATATTAACTTCCAAGGACCACATAATCTAATCAAATCTCCACAACCAAATTATTATTGAAACAAGGGACCAAAACATTCATTTCCCCTCATGACTATAATTTAATGTTAACTTTTTTGATAATTTAGAATTCATATTTTTGTGGTTTGGAAAGTTCAGACCTCATATACAAAGTTTCATAAATTGTGTATAATATTTGTAGGGATTGTCAAAATAAAGTTCTAACCGACGGGGTTTTAAACGTACATACAGCTTGAAGCAGTGTGATTATGACATTAAACGACGTCGTTTTATACGGTTAATAAATTAGAAGAAAAAGGACGGTTGAAGTTGACGACAAGAGTCAACAACTAGAAGCGGACAGGTCTGAGCTGCACACGTGTGGTAGGGACCTAACACTACACTTCCCTAGACGTAATAAAGCATTTCGCACGAATGCAGATTTATGTCATAAGACGCACGAGTGGTACCAACTTTTTTGACAGTGACATATTTTGTAGTGTTGAAATCTGTCGACATAAACCAACCGACGAACCTTGTAATCAATCACATGCACATTCCACAGATTAACAGCACTTTGCACCTATTTTAGGACTCACTTCAGAATGACTTCGGGCCGTTGGAGTTTGAATGATTCAAATTTCAACCTGAGATGATTGAAGCTCCGAAGAGTTCTCCGCTCAGGGCACAACATGCGTGAATGACACAAATGTTTCTTAACCAACCCTTTTTTTATTTTATAACACAGCCATTCACTCACAGACATACTTACCCAAGTAGTAGGCACTAACTGTTTCATATGTAATTCGAGTCATGCCGGCAAGACAAGATGATGTAAATTTAGGAGCCAATAGGTACAGAGAGCATCTGGATCTCGGCACCACAGTAAAGTATGAAGACAAGGATTATAGAGAACCACCACCAGCTCCTTGGTTTGACAAGGCAGAACTGACTTCATGGTCATTTTGGAGAGCTGGCATTGCAGAGTTTATGGCTACTTTCTTATTTTTATAATCACTGTGTTGGCTATTATGGGTGTCTCAAGGTCCGCTACAAAATGTGGGACTATCGGCGTTTTGGCATTGCTTGGGTCTTTGGCGGTATGATCTTAGTCCTTGTGTATTGCACTTCAGGCATTTCAGGTATGCATTAATTTTCTGAATTCCTGATTTTGAGTTATTGAATGTTCTCTGACTTGTTCTGATACTAGAATTCAGCATACACTTTTGACATACGTGAAATTGTTGTCTAGGTGGGCACATAAATCCGGCGGTGACATTCGGTCTGTTTCTTGGGAGGAAACTGACTATGACAAGAGCGCTGCTTTACATAGTTATGCAATGTTTGGGAGCAATCTGTGGTGCAGGAGTTGTGAAAGGCTTCCAAGTTGCTCAGTATGAAATGTTAGGTGGTGGAGCTAATTGGGTGGCTCATGGTTACACCAAGGGCGACGGATTAGGTGCTGAAATTATCGGTACTTTTATTCTTGTATACACTGTCTTCTCTGCTACTGATGCCAAACGTAGCGCCAGAGACTCACATGTCCCTGTAAGCTTCCAAGAATATTATATGTTACATGATTTTGAATGCATTCACTTATTAGTTTTAGTTATTGACTTGTTGCGCAATTTGACGCAGATTTTGGCACCTCTGCCTATTGGATTTGCTGTGTTCATGGTGCACTTGGCAACCATTCCGATCACAGGGACTGGGATCAATCCAGCAAGGAGCTTAGGAGCTGCTATTATTTACAACAAGAGCCATGCTTGGGATGATCAGGTGAGTTAACTGTTCAACAACACTTTTACTAATTTATAAAAGAAAGACATGGATGAAACTGACTGTTACATTTTTGTTATCTTTTTCAAGTGGATATTTTGGGTAGGGCCTTTCGTCGGAGCAGCACTAGCAGCTCTATACCACCAGATCGTCATCAGAGCGATACCCTTCTCAACTCCAAATTTCATAGTTGTCTGATACTGATTCATTTTTACTCAATTCAGCGTTATTGTTATTGTAATTGTAACACATTTTTGTGTGATCATTTGTTACTTATTCAGAACATAAAGATTGTAAAATTCACATACACAGTTGATTACTGACTTTCACATACTGCATAAACTCCATATCCGCTTCCAGACCCGCCATTGTTTCAGGGGCCAAAACCACCTCTAGATCAACACTTCCACCACCTTCCCTACCCGGAAATGCAGATATCTTCCCATCAAACTTATTAGCCCGTCCACTCCTTATGGCCACCGGCTTCCCCCAACCCAAGTCATTTTCATACATCGGAAACCTCGGTGAGCTTCCCATTGTGATCATCCCTCCATCAAAATTTCCTAATGGAAAACACCTCGGATTTGCCTCCCATTCCTTGATATATTTCCTCACCATACCATCGTCGTGCGCCTTCACGCTCTCACTCAGCTGCTCCGCACACCACCCGATCCCATTCTCGAGTACTTCACCAGCTGTAGCGTATGTGGGTATGCTTTGTATTGCATTCCCAAAGTAGAAAGAGTCTAAATGAGGCTCTAAACGGCGGCGAACGTTTACTGCCATACGAAACGTTGTCGTTTTAGTTGGAGGGAATTTCCTCGCGCGTGTTACCGCGCGCCATAGAAGCGCGCAAAGTGATTGAAACGACGAGATTTCCACTGTTCCCTTTTTTTTTTTTTTTGAAACACACTGTTCCCTTTTCAGTTACCTTCACGTTGCGGAACAAGTCACTTATAAACGACGTCACTTTACCATCGTGCTTTTGTTTAAACTTCCACGTGTCACCTTCTGATTCGACGCTTCGGTTTGTCATCATCTTCAATTTTAAAATCGAGTCTCTGCTGAAGCTGAAAATCCGCTCGCGAAGCGGCGCGTCTCCGGTGAACGTCACCGTCGGACCGCCGGCCGGAACGCGTAGCACCGATGGAGAGATAATCGGATAGTTCCGACTGAGATTTGGTAGATTCGTTATACGTTTCGCTCCTCTGCAAACCTCCGCAAACGAGTTGAAAAAATTCCATAGTGACGTTCCGTCGACCACCGCATGGTTCACCGCGACGCCGATGAAGACTCCGTCAGCCAGATCCGTCACTTGGACAGTCAAAATCGGCTTGTGATGGCCGTCGTAACTCACTGTCCGATCCATAGCGAAAAACTCCTTAAAGCAGTCTGCAACATCGGAACATGAAATCGCGTCACGGATGGAAATCTGACTTGCGGTTGCATAGACGAATCCAGCGCCTGCGTCATTGGAGGTGATGTACACGTGACCGTTTAAGTCAGTGATTAATCGTCCAGCTAGGGGAGGAAAGTGCTCTAGGGTTTGGGAGAGCGATCGTTTGAGGTGTGTTAGAAGAGCCTCGATTGGGATTGGAGGGCAATGAAAGAGGCAACCTTTTTGGATGTAGTGGCAGGAGAGCATAGGGAGATCAGAAACTGAGAGTTTCAGGTCTTCAATTGTGGAGGGCGTCTCTGGTTTAACCAGTGATTTCGAGACAATTGTCACGGAAGTTGAGACAGCTGCAGGCATGTTTTCGATCCTTGAATTGCACTTTCAATTTCTTGTTGCAGGTTTAATATCAGTATTGGCCTAATTTTCTTGAATTGATGCTGTGATGATGATAAGTGAGTAAAGAGTGTGTAGGGAGTGGAGATGGATGAAGTTGCATATGCTTATTTATAGGGTTGGTTCTCAAGTCTGATATTTTGAAAACACTTGTTTGAACAATCTTGGTTTGGCAATAAATCTTTTTTTATTTATGGGTAAAACTAATTTGGCATGTTGAATTATATTAAATGATGTCAGTTTAATAGAGATTAGTGTCCTTTCAACTTGCAATTATTTAACTTTATATATCTCATTTATAGAGTTTTTAAATGAAGTTGAGTGAGAAGTGAGGGATTTGGATTCATGAACTTAAGTAGGTTGCTTGGCTGTGTTTGCTTAACATTATTCAACTTGATTTATTGGGGCTGGCTATGCTCTGGACTGTATTAGTAGTTAATATGACACACTTAATAGTTTACTTGCTAACGATTTGTGTAAAGACAACTATGGCATGTTTTTAAATGAAAATCCTTTCATCCCATATTTCCTAATTGATATGAGAATTTATATCTATCCAAAAGATATTTCGTTTAAACACTAATTCATTAGAAAAATTGAATTACTTGCACGAAATTTTATTAAAATATGGATTATGTGTTTTTATGTTGGATTTGAATATCATGTTGTCAATTGTGTTTAAAACTACTAAATCTACTTTCCAATTGAGAAACTCAAAGTAGATGCTAAGTTGATTTGGATACTGTGATCAAGAGTTTGTGGTTGATTTGATTTAAGACATACATATACAATACAAGTTGTGTAGTTCTTGAGATCCATGAAGATACTGATATGGGATCTAAAAAAGATGAACCAATTAAGTATCTAGCTAGGTGATATTTTTTTACTTCACAAGGACGCTGTAGTCAGTATTATTTGTTCGGGAACTGTTGATTTTAAAGGCGGATCGAGAGGACATATATTAGTGAATGGAATACATATTAAATCGTGCAACCTGGTAGCTGCTTGCTAAGGCGTAGTAAATTTAGCAATTGTGGTGGCTTTGCATGCAGGGGAAAGTATCATGTGGAATCCCCATCTTTTCATGGATCCATGGATCCCTCTTTGCATTCGTTGATTGCATTTACTGTTTGCATTTTGGACGCATCAGATTGTGCCAGCGCATTAATGAGCATGTGCAACTCACGTGTGCATTTGTCATGTGCAACTCACATGTGCATTTCAAAAATGCAAACACGTGGCACAATCTGGTGCACACAAAAAATGCAATCAACGGTGATGAAGGGGGATCCATGGATCCATGGAAAGAGGGGGATTCCACATGATACTTCCCCTTGCATGCAGTTGTGCGCTAACTGCTTTATCTGATTGTACTGGCTGACGTGCATATGTGCATTGAAAGTTTTGTTCCGTGGATCATGGATCATCTGCCTTGTATACAAGGTCAGAATCTTAATGAGAAGTCGTATGTTATTTAGTTGTCTTGTTTATTGTACACATTTTGTGCGATGACACTGATAAGTGATAACATGCTGCTACATAAATTAATTTGATAAATTGTTCTTATAATTAATAACGAGGCAATGAAAAATAATTGGTTTGACTTAAAAAGTGATAGCAGTGCTACTAATAATAGAAAGTACCTAGGCTTCAGCTGACAAGTCAAAAAGTCGGTTGGTTAATCATAATATAGTGGATTTATATTAATCTCAGATATATTTGTTGCAGAAGTTACTAGCAGCATGCCTATCTACTAGCTGTCAAACGTTGTACGTGTATTCTTTCCGTCTCATTATGAGTGTTTCATTTTCTTTTTAGATATCCTAAAATGATCTTCTCATTTCCTAAAATAGAAACTTTTTTACCTTTACATTTACACACTCTTTCATACTTTTTATCTCACTCATTCTCTTTCTTACTTTTTATCTCACATTTTTCAATTTTCTTAAAAACCGTAAAAGTTCTCAAATGAGACACTCAAAATGGGATGGAGGAAGTAACATATACTTCGTACTTACTCCGTATTACATTGCATTGCACGTGTTGGATCACTTGACATGATTTTGAATATTACTCCACATGATATGACAGGTACTGAAGCAGCTAGTAATGGAGGTCCAAGTTGCAGATATTTTTAACATGATGAACAGCATTGGCAGATAATGGCTGAGCAGAGGACGGTTTGACAGGTCAGTCCCAACCATGGATTCGTGCATAACTGTATATGAATCTAATGCATGCCGTCATGAAAGGATGTCTATTGTTTTATCTTATACTTACATGTTAAGGCCAATGTGGACTATGGGTGAGGATGTAGATTGTAGTTGTTTCTTGTTTTCTAAGCTACTACAACTATACAAGCCATATTTGGACGGCCAGCCAACTGGATATATGATATATCTACTTCTTCCCTAACAGCCAGGGGCGGAATCAGGGGGTTGGGGGGCCGAGTACCCTGCCAAGTTTTAGGGAACGCGTAAATTAAGCTAGGACAATTAGTCATATACAGCGCAGTGGAGTTGAGTTTGGCAGGGAATCAAGAGGCTGGGGTTCGAATTCCAGCCCTGTTTTCCAAATTTTTGTTAATTTTAAGCTATTTTTAACATTATACTAATTAATGTATATTGAAATGGAGCTCAAAATTCGTTTAGCGCAGCGGATTGGCTTAGTTTTAAATTGTAGAGGGATGGGTTCGCCTCATAGTTAGGAATGGTTTTCATCAGTCATTTTTATATTTTTATTTTCCCCTCTTACTCAGGGCTCTGGATCCGCCACTGCTAACAGCTAAATGAGTATTTGTCCTTATTGTAAGCTGCATAGCTGCATAGCTGCATAGCTGCATAGCTGCATAGCTGCATAGCTGCATAGCTGCATAGCTGCATAGCTGCATAGCTGCATAGCTGTAAGCACATGAGTCTCATAATGTTTAACGTATAAAAAAATTGTATACCTTGGGTACGAAAAGCATTCTAAACCACAAAACTACACATTGTTACTAATCATTTGATACAATCTAACATATTATCTCACTTTTCTCACGATTAAGGAGGCAAAAGACCCTTCCAAGTTCCAACCCCTTAGATCCGTCCCCGACATTGGGTGCATAATTTTTATTAATTTATGTCGTTTGGATAATTCTAGTTATTGAATTGAGTGTTAGTATTTGTAACTACCAACTTTTAAAGACAAAAAACTATATCACTTTAGAAATGGTATAATTTTCGTACAACTATGCTATTAACTTATCACGTGTGTTTAAGCTATACAATTTTAAAATAAGAGCAATCATCAAATGACCGCATGAAATAGAGGTCATGGAATTCAGTATAACCTACTGTCAATTGTCAAAGACACTGCATTGGAGGTTTTGATTTGTTTTTTATAAAGGAACGAGTGCGCTTTGATTTGTTGGTTCAACCCTTTTGATATTTAGTATTTATATGTAGTTTCTTTAATGGCATATCAAATTATTTTATTACAAGCCTCATAATTAAATTAATACACTATTATGTGATTAATCTATATCATATTAAGTATTTATGGAGTATAATGAACTTTAAGATTTGCATATTCAATGTTTTAAATTTAACATGGGTTTCTTAGATGCCATAATCTGAACTATAAAATGATCAAGACCGTACGTCAAAACTCCATATAATACTAATCTTGTTTTATCTCTTTAATATTTTGGATAACTCATAAGATGAAACAATGAGCGATTTTAATAATTTTACATTTTGGGTCAACAATAGTTTGTGTTTTTGGATATGCACCATTAGCACAAGAGGATATTGGTGATCGAACATGGTCTATAAGTGAAAAGAAACAACAAAATTTATCTTAACGGTAGATCTACAAAACGTGAAATACCAGACATGTCTCCACGTTATTGTGGGCATGTTGTATTCGCATCTCATAGTTAAAATATATTTAACTTGACGATTTTTCACTGTGGCATGTTACTTTGTACTCTTGAACTGATTATAATGTCTGTAACTTATTTTTAACAGTTTCTAGATGCACCCGAAGGATCCTCCAAACTGCACAAAGCTAAAAGAAAATTGAATAGAGGAAGTTTTCATATGAAAAATGTTGATCAACATATAATTGAATTGAAGATAATTGATATTTTAATCGAACATGAACATGCTTCAACTATTTTGTTGAATCGAATCCAAATATTGATCATAACTGGAAATACATAGATAATTGTAGAACTCATTGTGGTGATTAGATGCTTTGGAATAATAACTAATTTGTGTAATGCATGTATTCAAGCAAAGCAAATAGAACACGTAGCTTTTGAAGTTTGTGTAGATAAAAATATTTGTAATTGGTGCAGTTAAAATAAGTTTACATAGAATTAACATAGAAATGTGGAAACGAAGAAAATAAGTTTAAGTTGTTCCGTAACAGCTATACAGTAAACCAGAGTATTTGTGATTATTGTTTGACTTTGAAATGAGTTTCAGCTGCGGACATGAAGCGGTGCATTATCCTTTTCACACTTAATATCCTTGAATTAATTTCATCAAAAAAAATATATCCTTGAATTAAGCTGCCATGAGTCATATGTTTATGACTACAAAATCCATGCCTGCTTTTGTTTCTAACAAACCTATTTATTCTGAATTTCAACTGTTAAGGTTATCCCTTTTATCAAATTGATCTGAATTAAAGCTTCAATTTCCAGTTAAGGATTCTGAAATCACGTTTTTATATACAATGCTAGAACGTTTTTTGTTATGCCATATTTCGTGACAGACAACATAAAGAATTCCAGAAATGTCGAATTGATTAATTAATTGTACGTAGAAAGATATAAACGATAAGTATTTGTCGTTTTTGAAAGCAATGTTGTTTGAAATTGGACAATTCAAGTTTGTGTAGATAAAAATAATTGTAATTGGTGCAGAAAAAACAAACTGAATTAACAATTTTAAGTCAATATTCTATTAGTTAATTTGGTAGGTCCTCCTTTTCAAATCCGTTTTAGCTTTTGTCTGCTTAAAGAAAGAGTTAGATTTTTCCTTACCAATTTTGAGTAGGAGACTTGTTAACCCAATTGTAATTCCACGTCACAATTATAGATACATTGTGTTTGTTGCATATACGACTCATTATAATTTTCCTTTTATTGGATTCGGATCGGTAATGCGCAACAATTTTAATAAAAACTAACTTTTATTAGTATTATTTAGAGTTTATCTGACATTTGGATCTGTTTGTATGTTATCAGTAACTTTTAATTATAACATCTTAGGCATTAATAAAATCAGATAAGTCATGAAAAAAAAGTCATGATAGGAAACAATAATGTATTATTTTGGTCATGTCATGAAATCTAAATGAGTCTCTGTGATTATGTTGGTCATGCACTGATTCACTAGAGACTCATAATTGATCAATATTCTTAATTTGCTAGTTTGATAGTTCCTCCCTTTTCACACACTTTTAAGCTTTTGGTGTGCTTCCATTTTCCTTTTTGGATTTTGAGTAGAACATTAATATATATAACAAATTAATGTAATGACACGTTCCCTAAAAAACTCCAGTTGGGCGACGCTTTTTTCCTTTTCCCTCAAAACAAACATATCCTAATGTAATGACACGTTCCCTTAAAAACAAACATATTCTCTGGCCTCTGTTATAAATACAGAGGTTTCCAATCAAGTTTCTCACTAAAACCACATTCAACAAAATCCATCACCGACTTGCAAGAACTCAAAAACCCTTATCAAAAAAAGTGAGAAGAAGAACAAGCCTTCCTTGGAGAAAACTTTGTACAAATGGAACCCATTTGCGGACAAGCTTATGGTGCTAAGCAGATGAAGCTCGTAGGACTTACTTTACAGAGAACTGTTCTTCTCTTGTTCTCAGTTTCAGTTCCCATTTCGTTCCTTTGGCTAAATATGAAGAGCATTCATTATGCGGACAAGATGAATCAATCTCCTCAGTGGCTCATGTGTTCATCGTGTATTCAATCCCTGATTTGTTCCTTTTACTACTATCTCCCATGTCTCACTGTGGCCACCTCTGATGACGATGATCATCGTCATCTTGACCTTCATAGATGGCCCTCAACATCTGAGGTATGTTATCAGACCACTTTCAAATGGCACTTCTTGAATTGTTTGGGTTACGATTTAGATATGAGAAGAAGATGTTTAGATTAAAGATTTTATTTTTTATAATTGAAATATACATAAGCACTCTACTTTAAAATTTCATGACACGCTATTAATGAAAAAATATCATTATTAACTTCTTCCGTAACAGCTAAATGAGTCTCTGTGTCATAATTGATCAATATTCTTAATTGCTAGTTTTAACATTACCTTTCTAAATGATCGATTATTACTTGTATTACTTGCGTGTGTCTTTTATCGTAGTCTAAATTGATGATATGGCTGGGAAAGTAATCTAAATTGATAAAATGGTTGGAAACTTCTTTTAAAGCTGTCTTTTGATGTAATCTTAATTAGAAGTGATCATTGGGCTGAGATGGGCCCACTGAACAAAGTATCAGATCCTGTCCTATTTTAGGGTCTTTTGTAAGAGTTAGGGCTAGGCCAGGTTGCCCAATTATACAAAAGCCTTAAGAGCCCTAAATTAAATGGGCCAAGTAAGGCTTCTAGGGCCGGGCCGAAAATTTACATATTAACAAAAAATGCAAAATACATATAAAGATAACACAGTCAAGTAAAACTAGGCAAACGAAAGAAGACAAACACTGTCAGATATAAAAGGAGGCAAGTTCTGCCAATTACAGAAGAAGGCAGTCAATGCCATTTATAGAAAAAGGTACTCAATGTCATTTACAGACGAAGGCAGACACTGCCAAATTGAGAATGTGAGAGTGACGGTCTGGGTTGGGATTAGGGTTTCAGTGGAAAGAACGAGTGAAATCACGAGTTATAGCATTCCCAATGGGATTATGTAAATAAGAATGTTCACTAAAATAGGTGATATTATAAATAGAAAACCATATACATATGTCACCCTCCAATGATTTTATGTAAATAAATTATAAAACTAGTTAGCTAAAATTATACATAACCATCTTCTCACTCATCAAATTTGCTACCCATATCATTCTTCTCTATAATTTTCCTTCTACATTATACATATCTTCAACCACATTCTTATTCATTATACATAACTCCATTGGAACACAAACCAATTTTCATCCTTCAAATTGTACATAACTATTATTATAATATATTTTACATAAGAATTTTAGCTAGCACCATTGAGGATGCTCTTAGAGCAACTCCAATGCACTATGTATAATAATTAGTTATGTAAAATGTCCTACGTGACATCAAAATATAAAGAACAGGATAGAAAAGCACCAATCCAATGGGGTTATGTAAATTAGACTAGTTAGCTAAAATTATACATAACCATCTTCTCACTCATCAAATTTAACTCATTCTCTATAACTTTTTGCCTACATTTATACATATCTCTACCACACTCACACACATTATACATAACCCCCATTGGAACATATTTCACTTTTCATCATTCAAACTTTACATAATCAATATAATAATATATTTTACATACCCTCTTTACATATTACCATTTGAGATGCTCTTAGAGAGGTGAAAATGAAGGTAGTGATGACTTCGAATGTTACTGATGAATCTCAACGGATAGAAATAAAATGAAGTCAAATAAAATCAACAAATTGCTTCGATCTTGGAACAGCGAGGACTCAAATTAGAGTTGTTTGAGATGATGAGATGGGATAGAAAGGTGACATGCAACTAGGATTTTCCATAGACCGACTGTCACCGACAAAGTATGGTATGTTGACAACTTGGCATGGGGTTTTTCTAATAAAGATATCTGGGCGGGCTTTCAATAAATTGATGAGAAAGAAATTGATGGAGAAATTGTTAAAATTACTTTTTTAGCGTGTCATTTCAGTTGATTAGTTTTCCGAAATTTTGAAGAGATGAAATAGAATTAATAATATATATGAAAATTAGATTTCAAGTATGATCAACAATCAATTATTCAATAAAGACGCTGAATTCGATAATGTGGTGACAAGATTTAACTCGACTGAGTCTAGTTTTGGATGCTACTGGAACTCCGAATTGGACACTGGATTGGGTGTCACATACATATCATGGATGGAACATTGTTATGTTTATTTGATTGTATTATGATTAAAATAATTTTGATGAATTAAAGTGAAAGTTTTTAATACTTTTGAATGTTATTTTCAGTAACTTAATGATTTGACCAAAACGACGATAATCACTACAAAAAAGTGATCTAGTCAAATTGTTAATGAATTCTTTAATGAGCTTATTTGAAAAATTGTTTAAGCTATTGATTTATTTAAGTTAATGAGAAACTAGTGGCGATTGGAGAATTGGGACTCGATGTATATCGAGTTCTCAAATTACACCACATGTCCAAAAATATCGATAGATTTTCACTTGTTGAAGATAATTTGGCAATTTAATGAAATTTATCAAAATAATTGTATTTGAGGAACAACATTAACAATATTTTAATCATGTTAGCTTTCGGTAAGCATCCACAGCCGGCAGACCGGCACATTAATATTTTATAAAAAAAGATCGCAATAATGTTTTCTTAAGTTATGCCGAGAGAAAAAAACACTTCAAAAACCATATTAGTATCGTTTAACTTCACCACTCAAGAGTGGAAAAGATTTGCTATCGGAAAAAAAAAGTGGAAAAGATTTAATATCAAACTTAATTTTTTGTTTATACGTTCAAATCGAACTCAAATAAGAAAAACTAACGTTTGCATTATAAGAAGTTTGTACTGACCATGTCATATTGAAATAAATAAGAGTTTGTTGATTGTTTGATAAAAATAAAACAAAGTATATGATGTAAATATGAGAAACATACTTCTCCCACCTCCACAATATATGAACTCAAATACAAAACATCTAATGCAATTGGTTAGATTTAATAGAGACAATAAGTTTTTGTAAGACATAAATACTTAATTTCAATTGTTGATTTAATTAATCTAACGACTGAGATTAAAGTTGGTTATAATTAAATTTGGGGGTTGGATTTGTGAAAAATACAAGTGGTTGGGATTGACGGTTATCAATATAAATCATTGGATGAATATAATCCAACTGTTAAGACTATGTCATACTCCTACAAAAATATGCATTTCCTCCTTGATCTATTTAAAAGAGACTTAATCTCAACCATTGTTTTGATTAATTTGACAATCCTGAATACACAATTGGTTTGTAATTAAAGTGTGCGGTTGGATTTGGAACAAAAAATACGATAGGTCGGATTCGACGGTTATTTTTTATTTAAATCACATTCGTTGGATTAATAGAAATCAACGGATAGAATGATGTCCTACTATTTTACATAAAGTTAATATATCTCATCTGAACATTTTCTCTAATATTTTTATGAATAAATATAGACATTAATATTTATGCTACCACTGGAGCAAACGCAACTGAATCTAATTATGGATGCTATTTTTGAACTCCGAACTTAAAACTGGATTGTACAACACATATAGTGTTTCCTGGATGGAACATAAGTATGTGTCGTTAATTGTATTACAAATAAAATTATTCTCGAGAATTAAAGTATTTTTTTAAATATTGTTGGTTGGATTATAACCAATTAATTAATAACCGATATTGTATCTCAAACAATTAGTCTTTTTCAAACTTTATCACATTTTTAGTTATTGAATTTAATGTTGATATTATTAGCAACTACCAACATGCCAATAAAACCTATACCACTTTGGAAAATTACAAATTCAATAGTACAATTAAAGAAATTAACTTAGTATTTTCTTTAAACTAACCTTACTAAAATTAAAACGATTATCAAATGACTGCATGGGATTCATGTTCTTGAATAGATACCCTATTAAGTTCAACATAAAATTCAGTATAACCTACTTTCAATGCTGCTTTGGAGGTTTTGATTCGTTGATGTTTACTTGTATTTCTTTAAGAATAAGTCAATTTATATTTATAAGTCTAACAATTATATTAATATACAATTGTGTGGTTAATTCTATATCATGTTAACTATTTACGATAAGATTCAGGGATAAATATCAACGTCATCGATGAACACATTTTTTCAGTAATTATCAAAAATGAACATTAATGTTTGCATATTAATTTTTTATTTCACATGGGTCTATGATGCCATTATCTGAACTATAAAATGATCAAGAATATACCTCAAAACTCAATGCAATATTAAACTTATTCCAAAATTTTGAAAACTCATAAAATGAAACAATGTGTTATTTCAATAATTTTTCTATTTGTATCAAGAATGGTTGGTGTTTTTGGAACACCACTACCACAAGAGGATATTGGTGATAGTCATTCTACTTTGTTTGACAATTCATACACCAAAATATGGTCTATAAGTGAAAGGAAACAATCAGTTTATCCTAATGGGAGACTTTCTGAACGTGAAAGACCACCCGTACCAAATATGCCTAATCGTTATTACACAATGTTGGGGTTACGTCGCACGGTGAAGTTGAAATATATTTAATCTAACAATTTCTGTAATTTAAATTCATAAACTAGTTTATAATAATGTCTACAACTTATTTACAGTATCTAAAGGCACCCGAAGGATCATCTAAAATGTACGAAGCTGAATTGGATTTAATGAGAGGAGTTTTTCACATGGAGCATGTTGATCGACATGTAATGAAGATAATTGATATTTTAGTCGGGCATGAACATGCTTCAACCATTTTATTTGAATCGAATCCAGATACTATTCCCAATAGAAAATGCATAAAGAATTATAGAGATCATTGTGGTACATCAATGTACAATAACAGATACATAGACGCAATAGATAATATGTGCAATGCAGGAATTCAAGCAGAACAAATAGCACTCGTAGCTTCTCAAGTTTGTGCAGATAAAAAAAATTGTTATCAGTGCGAACAAAAATAAGAGTTCATAGACTTATTCCACATTTGTGAACATGAGATGATGATCATAGAATAATAATAATTAATAAATGTTTATTTTAAACCTTTAATTTTAATATTTGAAGTGAAGGGATCAGGTATAAAGTGACAGTTTTTATATAAAATATAAAATCATCATAACTTTCGATTGATTTCAATCGGACAGTTTAAAATACACAATCCAATTGTTATCAAAATAGGACAAAAGGGCAAATATGTAAAGTAACGCAAAATATTTATATTGAAAATATGTTTAACAATAAAATATCCTTAAAATCCTCCAAGTGACGTGCGTTTCAAATCAAAATTTGATTATACATATCTACATTATACATTATACATTATACATATCTTCAACCACATTCTTATTCATTATACATAACCCCATTGGAACACAAACCAATTTTCATCCTTCAAATTATACATAACTATTATTATATTTATATATTTTACATAAGAATTTTAGCTAGCACCATTGAGGATGCTCTTAGAGAGGTGAAAATGAAGGTAGTGATGACTTCGAATGTTACTGATGAATCTCAACGAATAGAAATAAAATGAAGTCAAATAATCAACGAATTGCTTAAATCTGGGAACAGCGAGGACTGAAATTAGAGTTGTTTGAGATGATGAGATGGGATAGAGAGGTGATATGCAGCTAGGATTTTTCATAGACCGACTGTCACTGACAAAGTATGGTATGTTGACAACTTGACATGGGCTTTTTTAATAAAGATGACGAAGCGGAAACTTAGGATAAATAACCGAAAGCACAAGCGATGCGATCGGAAAGGATATAAAAATCAAAAGCACAAGCAATGCGATTGAGAAAGGATAGGAATTAACTAGCTAATATCAAAAACTTGATTTATTAAGGATAAAAAGATGATAAATATGAATAAAACAAACTTTAAATAGTAAACAATTATATAAGTCTAACTAATATTAGCGATGTGTGACAAATATAAATATTAATTTAAAGCCCATATTTGGCCCGTATGAGTCTCCTCCGCTTGTGAAAAATTCGACCCCGAGTTTTCTCTTGTAAGTGAAGCCTCGTCCGCTCGGCTATGCCTGCATGCCATCGTTTTGCTCTTAGAACCTACATTCTCCAGTTGCACTTCAAACTCATCTTCTACAGTTGTCACCACTTCTTCAGCTACAATCAACTTTTCCTCATCATGTATTATTATCAAGGAATTTGATCCACTAACATCCGAGTTTTGGTTGAAATATAATACTGGTGTCATAGCAATCTTATGACCTTCCCAAGAAAAGAGCATCACATTGTCATGTCCTTTATTAGTAACATCATTGTCAAATTGTCAAGGACGACCAAGTAAGATATGACACACGTCCATATCTAAAACGTCACAAAGTACATCCTCTTTATAGTGCTTTCCGATAGAGACAGAGACTTTACAAGTTCGAGTACCTTAATTTGGGTGCCTTCACTCACCCATCCCAATGCATACGGTTCTCATGAGGCTTACTGGGAAGCTTTAAATACTCCACCAACTTTTGTGAGACGAGATTCTCGGCACTACCATTATTATCAACAATTAAATTACAAAGCTTATTCTGAATAGAACAAGTTGTCTTCAATAAGTTCTTTCGCTGCCCCTCATCTTTTGATGTGAATAAAATTCTTTGTAGAACACAATTCACCATCTCAGTTGCCTCCTCTTGAGCAATTTCAGCACCATCATACACTTCTGTATCTTGTAATTTTTTTTTCCGATAGCGGTTACATTGGGCACAATTCATAGAGATCGTATACATGATATCTATTCTAATCATTTGAAGCTCTGGTCACAGCGACGGACATCCAACCCATAATCGACAGCATCAAGCATGCATGTCAACGATCCTCCAAGAGAACAACAGGAATACAGGCGAAGAGCCTCCACGCATGGGTGGAGGGGGTGAAGAGCCTCCATGCACGAGGCAGGAGGAAAGCAACAACCTCCCACAAGGGAGGGTTGAATAAATGGTGAGGCCAGGGTTCGAACCCTGGACCTGAGAATTCTTTGTCAGATTCTCCACCATCAGGCTACCACCCCTGCATCTTGTAATTTTGATTGCTCCTGATTATCATACTCCACTAATGCTACCGTTCTTCGACTAGGACAAACATTAAAAGTATGATCTGTTCCTTGACAAAGATTACACTTATCACCATAAAGCTTAGTGTATGGGTTGTTACGCCTCTGAAACGGTTGTCTATTAGGTTTGAAAGGCATATTTACATGATCCCCTTCGTCCTTATGCTCATTTGTTTCAGGTGATTTGTCATTGTCAACCACCGGGTCATTATCAATTTGAGGTGTGTATCTACGGAATGGTTGAAAAATACGAGGAGATTTTTCCATTAGTTCAGCCTTCAATGCTAGACTCGACACCTCAGCTACTGTCCACACAGTCTGTAGACCCATCTTCTCCGGGATAGAGCTTTTTAAACCACTTACATATTTAGCAACCTTTTGACTTTTTGATTCATTCAACTCATTTCGTTCAGACAAGCGTAGAAATTCTGTTGTATAGTCAGCAACTGTCCTTCTTCTCTGGATACACTTAATATACATCATGTAAAGGATTTGTTCATAATCCTCTGGTAAGAATCGTTCCATCATCAGCTGCTTCATTATTCTCCGGGTTTATTAGCGAAAACCACTTGTCCAATACGTCATTTTGAACAAAACCACCCCTTCAAAAAAAATTGACTTAACCACCCACAAATATCAAAATTATTTAATATGACTTTTTTAACTGGTCAACAGGTAATTATGACCGTTGACTTCGGTTGACTTATACGAAAAATTAGTAAAAATAAGTTTTTTTTGCTAAAACCACCCTTCCAATACCACAATTTAATTAAAACCATCTATTCCAAAAAAAATTGACTTAACCATCCACAAACTATTTAATATGACTTTTTAAATAGGTTTACATCATTGACTTCGGTTGATTTATAATAAAAATCATAATTGGTAATTTATGTACTAATTATAAACTAATTATTCTAATTAATTTTGTTTACTCTAAAATCTAATTGATAATTTACGGACTACTCAATAAAACTTATTGAAAATCCTAAAAACAAAATTCGTCAAACTTCTTATACCTAATTTTATTTCATGAAATTCTAGGATCAAGATCGGTCGTAAAGGGCATATGTGAAATACATATGGTAGTGACGAGTTTGACAAATTTTGTTTTTAGGATTTTCAATTAACTTCATTGATTAGCCCGTAAATTACCAATTAGGTTTTAGAGTAAACAAAATTAATTAATAATTAGGCCGTACATATGGTAAGTCAACCGAAGTCAATGAAATAAATTTTGTTGATATGTCAACCAAAGTCAATCAAATTAATTTGATAATTAGTCTGTCAATTATCAATTATGATTTTTATTAATGTTTTTTATTATAAACCTATTGAAAAGCCATATTAAATAGTTTTCATATTTGTGGTTGGTTAAGTAAAAAAAAATTGAAGGGATTGTTTTGATTAAATTGTAGTATTGAAAGGGTGGTTTTATACAAAAAATTCAATTTTTTATTATAAGTTAACCGAAGTCAACGGTCATAATTACCTGTTGACCTGTTGAAAAAGTCATATTAAATAATTTTAATATTTGTGGGTGGTTAAGTCAAAAAAAAATTGAAGGGGTGGTTTTGTTCAAAATGACGTATTGGACGGGTGGTTTTCGCTAAAAAACCGTTATTCTCCATGTTCGAATTGGTAATTCAATTGCCTCTATACCTTGGAGCAATTGCATGTTTCACTCTTCCAACTCTCGGACGATCAACATTAGCATGTCTTGCTGCTAAGTTGTTGGCTGCTACTGCTGTCGCTGCTACTGCTACTGCTGTTGTAGTTAGTACTGTAGCTTCAAGGCAAATCCTAGTTGCTAGTAAAACTTTGATTTAAAAGATCAGCGATAAAATGCCAGGAAAAGCCTGCTCTGATTACCAACTGACGAAGCGGAAGCTTAGGATAAATAACCAAAAGCACAAGCGATGCGATCGGAATAGGATTTAAAAACCAAAAGCATGCGATTGGGAAAGGATAAATCTAGAAATTAATTAGATAATATCAAAAAACTGGATTTTATTAATTATAAAAAGGATGATAAATACATTAATAAAACAAACTTTAAATAGTAAACAATTACTAAGTCTAACTAATATTAGCGATGTGGGACAAATATAAAAATTAAGTTAAAACCCATATTTGGCCCGTATCAAACGATATCTGGGCGGGCTTTCAATAAATTGATAAGAAAAAAAATTGATGGAGAAATTTTTAAAATTACTTTTTTTAGCGTGTCATTTCAGTTGATTAGTTTTCCGAAACTTTGAAGAGATGTAATAGAATTAATAATATAGATGAAAATTAGATTTCAAGTATGATCAACAATCAATTCTTGAATAAAAGACGCCGAATTTGATAATGTGGTGACAAGATTTAACTCCACTGAATCTAGTTTTGGATGCTACTGAAACTCCCGAATTGGATACTGGATTGGGTGTCATATATAGTGTTTCATGGATGGAACATTGGTATGTTTATTTGATTGTATTATGATTAAAATAACTTTGATGAATTAAAGTGAAAGTTTTTTTAATAGTTTTGAATGTTATTTTCAGTGAACATAATGATTTGACCATAATCACTACAAAAAGTGATCTAGTTAAATTGTTGATGAATTTTTTAATAAGCTTATTTGAAAAATTGTTTAAACTATTGATTTATATAAGTTAATGAGAAACTAGTGGCGATTGGAGTATTGGGACTCGATGTATATGGAGTTCTCGAATTACACCACATGTCTAAAAATACCGATAGATTTTCACTTGTTGAAGATTTGCTATCGGAAAAAAAGAGTGGAAAAGATTTAATATCAAACTTAATTTTTTGTTTATACGTTCAAATCGAACTCAATAAGAAAAACTAACGTTTGCATTATAAGAAGTTTGTATTGACTATGTGATATTGAAATAAATAAGAGTTTGTTGATTGTTTGATAAAAATAAAACAAAGTATATGAGAAACATATACTTCTCCCACCTCCACAACATATAAACTCAAATACAAAACATCTAATGCAATTGGTTAGATTTAATAGAGACAATAAGTTTTTGTAAGACATAAATACTTAATTTCAATTGTTGATTTAATTAATCCAACGACTGAGATTAAAGTTGGTTATAATTAAATTTGGGGGTTGGATTTGTGAAAAACACAAGTGGTTGGAATTGACGGTTATCAATATAAATCATTGGATGAATATAATCCAACGGTTAAGATTATGTCATACAGTCCTACAAAAATATGCATTTCCTCCTTGATCTATTTAAAAGAGACTTAATCTCAACCATTGTTTTGATTAATTTGACAATTCTGAATACACAATTGGTTTGTAATTAAAGTGTGCGGTTGGATTTGGAACAAAAAATACGATAGGTCGGATTCGACGGTTATTTTTTATTTAAATCACATTCGTTGGATTAATAGAAATCAACGGATAGGATGATGTCCTACTATTTTACATAAAGTTATATATCTCATCTGAACATTTTCTCTAATATTTTTATGAATAAATATAGACATGAATATTTATGCTACCACTGGAGCAAACGCAACTGAATCTAATTATGGATGCTATTGAACTCCGAACTTAAAACTGGATTGTAGTTTGTACAACACATATAGTGTTTCATGGATGGAACATAAGTATGTATCGTTAATTGTATTACAAATAAAAATTTCTCAGGAATGAAAGTATTTTTTAAAATATTGTTGGTTGGATTATAACTAATTAATGACTACGTCGTACGAAAAACAATTAGTCTTTTTCAAACTTTATCACATTTTTAATTATTGAATTTAATGTTGATATTATTAGCAACTACCAACGTGCCAATAAAACCTATACCACTTTGGAAAATTACAAATTCAATAGTACAATTAAAGAAATTAACTTAGTATTTTCTTTAAACTAACCTTACTAAAATTAAAATATTATCAAATGACTGCATGGGATTCATGTTCTTGAATAGATACCCTATTAAGTTCAACATAAAATTCAGTATAACCTACTTTCAATGCTGCTTTGGAGGTTTCGATTCGTTGATGTTTACTTGTATTTCTTTAAAAATAAGTCAATTTGTATTTATAAGTCTTACAATTATATTAATATACAATTGTGTGGTTTTTTTAATGAAATTGCGTAGTGAGTCAGTACAATTGTGTGGTTAATTCTATATCATGTTAAGTATTTACGATAAGATTCAGGGATAAATATCAACGCCCCCGATGAACACATTTTTTGGTAATTATCAAAAATGAACATTAATGTTCGCATATTAAATTTTTTATTTCACATGGGTCTATGATGCCATTATCTGAACTATAAAATGATCAAGAATATACCTCAAAACTCAATGCAATATTAAACTTATTCCAAAATTTTGAAAACTCATAAAATGAAACAATGTGTTATTTCAATAATTTTCCTATTTGTATCAAGAATGGTTGGTGTTTTTGGAACACCACTACCACAAAAGGATACTGGTGATAGTCATTCTACTTCGTTTGACAATCCAAACGCCAAAATGTGGTCTATAAGTGAAAAGAAACCATCAGTTTACCTTAACGGGAGACTTTCCAAACGTGAAAAACCACCCGTACCAGACATGCCTAGTCGTTATTGCGGAATGTTGGGGTTACGTCGCAGGGTGAAGTTAAAATATATTCAATCTAACAATTTTTAATTTAAATTCTTCAACTAGATTATAATGTGTCTACAACTTGTTTACAGTATCTAAAGGCACTTGATGGATCATCTAAATTGTACGAAGCTAAACTGGATTTGATGAGAGGAGTTTCTCACATGGAACATGTTGATCAACATATAATGAAGATAATTGATATTTTAATCGGACATGAACATGCTTCAACCATTTTATTTGAACGGAATCCAGATACTATTCCCAATAGAAAATGCATAGATAATTATATAGATCATTGTGGTAATTCAGTGTATCATTTAAGATACGCTGAAACAATAGATAATATATGCAATGCAGGAATTCAAGCGGAACAAATAGCACGCGTTGCTTCTGAAGTTTGTGCAGATATAAAATATTGTAATAACTGCAGAAAAAAATAAGCATTCATAGACATATTACACATGTGAACATGAGATGATGATCATAAGTTCGTAATAATTAATAAATGTTTATGTTGAACCTTTAATTTGAATACTTGAACAACACAAACACTTCAACCATACATAATCAAAATCAAATTGTCCATCAATTCACCATGAGATCGTAAACGATATAGGACAATGGATCGGGTAGGGTCGATCCGAACCCTACATTCGAAGCTTAGGGTCAGGTCGGGCTTCAATTTATGTAACCTTCTATATAATAAGGGGTAAGCCGGCCTTAAGGCGATTCTAAAGACATGTTAATTTATTTTAATATCATATTATTATTCAAAATTACGATTCAAAACATGAACAATGATACTTTATAAAAAAATAAAATTATACCATTAAATAAAAGTGAATAAATGTTACTAGGAAAAGTGAATAAATGTTACTAGGAAAAGTGAATAAATGTTACAGATGCCTAGAAGGCAATTAATGTTAACGAAATTTTTGTGAAAAGATCCATCTCTGAAATGACTGTTTTACCAGGACCTGATAAAACAATTTCATAATGGGAAATTACCTGTCAGGCGAATATGATCTAAGGTGCAACGCAAACCATACTTGTTTACAGATGCATTAGCAGCTCTGAATCCACCGCCGTATGCTGGGGATGTATCATTCGCTATCTGATGCAAGAAAAACTCTCCCAGTTTACTCTCAGCCATTGACTTACTACCTTTCTTGTACGAGGATGCGCTAGTGGAGGAGGATGCGGCTGTTGACGTCGAAGCTGCACTTCTGAAGCCTGGCAATACCTCTGCCTCAAGCCACATGTATGAAAGCATCTGGCATATTCCTTCTTCTACCTCTGGATTTAGGTTACGGTAACCTGCACAAACGTGGTTTAGATATCAGATACTATATTAAACACACTATTCCGAAAGTTCTGATATTGTGATGGTTACCTTTCAGCCTTAGCCACCCATGCATCAGCTCATGAGTTAGAATGGCACCCGTTAGTAATCTGATGCAATAAGTTAAGTCATGAGAAAAGGCCATGGCAGGCAACAAAGCACAGGGTATGAAACATGGCTAACCTTGGCAGGCCATATAGAACAAGAATTGCTGAGACTTCACATTTTCGCACTAGTTTTTGAGGTTGAGTTTTCATTCCTACGAGTCTTTGACCTCCCATTCTCGGTCTCCTAAGAATCTATTGAAAGTGGCCAAAATGAAATGAATCAGTAATCACAATGAGAATTATGTTATTGCCAGGGATTATAAAAAAATCAAAGTCCCATTGTTCATAGTTTCATACACTGCTGACGGTTTGTTCTTCAGAGAGGCATAAACCTCTAGTCTCGGGCATGTGATGGTAACCCTGTAAATGAAGCTTTTTTGTTACTATATTATGTCATAAAGAGGATCATGATGATAGTTAACGTTCACACTTACACTCTTCTCCCCTACAATGGCTTCGTTAAGGGCTTGTCTTTCTACTAGAAGCATTGGGATTTGTTGATCTAGCCTCATGTTCATTCCCTCATAATAGTCTCGGATGGTATGGTAGAGAGGTTGACAATCCCCAGTATCCATGATAGCAGATTCCATGCACTCCAAGCATAAACTCCGACCGTCTTCCAAAGATATATATTTGGTATTCCATGACTGGAGGCGACAGATATGGTTTATTAGACAGCAAGCAACATACTAAAGAACATTTCAAGAAGAAGAACAGATCCAGGTTGAAACAATTACCTCTAGTCTTTCGCAGCTACAGCAGCGTGCTGTATTATCATGCTCATGAGATGGACAATATTTTTGTGCCCAGAATGGGTGGCACCTGTACTCGATCAGGCCAGCCCCATTTGTCGGAATCTATATTTTAAATTCCAACAAAGGTCATGAAAACTTGGTAATCGATGGAGAGTATAGAAAACGCATGATAAATCAGGCAATTTATAAACATGACACCTGGAGAATTGATTTCTTACATATTGATGACAGACTTCACATCTGGGATGAGTCAACTCTTTGAAACAAGTTTTATGGTAGGCGTCCTTGCCTGACAAGGAAAACTATAATCAACAGAGAAAGCTGGTAAGGGTACATACAATCAAAATTCAAAACAAAAACATTGAAAACAAGGCTTCAGTAAAATGAGTACCTCATGTTCAGTGATTGGGCGACTACAAGCATGGCAGCGGAAGCACTCTGGATGGAAAAACATTCCCATACATCCCAAGTAGTTGCTGAAGCCTATGTCTCGGTGGCATCCACCACATAATCTGCCAAATGTTCAAAGCCACACCATTTACTCTATGATTTTCATATAGAAGAACGATGATATCGAATATCATGTGCTTGGATATTGACTCTGAACTCTACAGTAAAGTAATGCATGGCATAGCATTTACTCCTGCTGTGTTCTTGATCAGATACATAAATACGAGGGCACCAATGTGACTTGCAAAGGTAGTAGGATAGAGGCTACATTTCACAACAGGTACACAATTCTATCCCTTCAGTCTGGGTTAACAATTTGGATTTCATAGATACCCTTATTCCTACCCTCAACAATTTACAAATGGAAATGTCCAACATGGCAGTCGCACTAAATGAGTCAAGTACACAAATTTATTGTGAATTTCAAAGACAAAAGGAGGTGCACTACTAAACCTAGCATCTGTACTTACTGAAGTTACATAGAGCTGAGTAACCAACCTGTATCCACTAGGATAGTAATTTGTTGGAGGATGAGCAGGGTTTGGAGGCTTATTCAATTTCCCTTGAAGTTCTCTGGCAATATCTGCGTCATTGTCTCCATTCCAACCATATCCTAAAGGGGATAAGAAAGCACCATTAACATTAACAAATATGTTGACACAACTACATATGCTCTATTCTACTAATATATACTCTTACGCTAAAACCTTACCATTTGGTCTTTTCACATCTTCGCCAAGGGAAAGTGCAATAGCTCGCTCAAGCTCCTCTTTTTCCCTGTTTCCCCTACGACGGTCTCCCTGCTGAACAATATTTTGAAACTTCATATCATTAGCTGCAAGAAATGATGCGCATACTACAGCTAATCCAATCGTCCAAATATTAAAAAAACTATACCAATGATCTAGTTGGAGCTCTCAAAATCATGTTCTCTTCACCAATAAACTGTGGATGCTGACCACTTTTTGCGCTTCTAGACGTACCTCCTTTAAAAAACTTTCCCAGCCATTTCATCAATTTAGACTTCTTCTCCTCCAAGTCCGGCGACCCCAAGCTCCCACCTGTTCACATCAAATTCTCATACCACTTTAACCAATATAAATATTTATAAATAATATCAAAAATAGAAGAGCATCAGACCACGAATACAAGGCTGAGTGATGTGGCTGACGTCCATAAACACGGCAAGTCTCCCTCCTTAAGTAGATATTTCCAAATCTTCACCACCGCAACTTTCTCACGGCGAAAACGACAGAAGCAAGAGACGAGCGAGAAAAAGAGAGAGTTGAAGAAGAAAGAAAGCATCATAAAAAGGAACGATCGATAGAAAAAGAGACGAATCTTCGAAGATGAAAGTAACGGAAGATGAGATTCTTAGCTTGTGGAAAGATGGAAAGGCGAGTGGGGATGAAGAATCTTGCTGACGAGGTAAACTGCAGCCGCGGTGGTAAAAGTCGAACGTCCGACGCCATCGAGATCGGCCAATTCGAATTCGATTCGATTCCCTCCGGATGTATTTCTTTTTATATTTAAATTAATAATATCCGAAGAAGCTTGTAGAAGAAGTATTAACTACTGTAGTTGATAAACACACTGGGCTCGGGTTTCTATATATTTACATAATTGCCATTCATTTGGGCCCGGCCCATTTAGAGAATTTAGTTTTGTTTTTAATAGCAAATAAAAAGAAATAAAAATGATTATTATTTAGGGTTTTTCATTCGGAGGATCGTAATGCAAGTACAAGGTGGAGGCAGCGATGGCACAATTGACGTCGACGACATCATCAGACGGCTGTTGGATGTTCGGTCGGCCCGACAAGGTAAGCAGGCTCAGCTCTCTGAGGCTGAAATCAAACAGCTATGCGTCGCGGCGCGGGAAATCTTCATGCAGCAACCTAATTTGTTGGAACTCGAAGCCCCTATCAAAATTTGTGGTATGGAATTTCGCCCTAATTTGAAATTTTATAGCTTATCATATGTTCGATTGTAAAGGTTGGAAATTTCAGGTGACATTCATGGGCAATATAGTGATCTGTTAAGGCTTTTTGAATATGGAGGTTTTCCTCCGCAGGCGAATTATTTATTCTTAGGGGATTATGTTGATCGGGGACGTCAGAGTTTGGAGACTATATGTCTGCTGCTTGCTTATAAAATTAAGTATCCGGAGAATTTCTTTCTTTTGAGAGGGAATCATGAGTGCGCTTCGGTTAATCGCATATATGGATTCTATGATGAATGTAAAAGGAGGTTTAACGTGAGGGTTTGGAAAGCATTTACTGAATGTTTTAATTGGCTTCCTGTTGCGGCCTTGATCGATGACAAAATATTGTGTATGCATGGTGGACTGTCTCCTGATCTCAATAGCTTGGATCAAATTAGAAACTTACAGCGTCCAACTGCAATCCCGGACTCCGGTTTACTTTGTGATTTACTTTGGTCTGATCCTGGTAGAGATGTCAAGGGATGGGGTATGAATGATAGAGGAGTCTCATTCACATTTGGTGCTGATAAAGTTTCAGAGTTTTTGGCAAAGCATGATTTGGACTTGGTTTGCCGTGCCCATCAGGTACTGCCATTGTATTTTATTTGTGGTCTGTGGGCCTCTTTTTATGCTGTTTTAAGTAAGATCAGCATACTGTGTCTATATGTGTAGGTTGTAGAAGATGGATATGAATTCTTCGCGGAAAGGCAACTTGTTACCATTTTCTCAGCTCCTAACTATTGCGGTGAATTTGATAATGCTGGTGCAATTATGAGTGTTGACGAAGATCTGATGTGCTCCTTTCAAATCCTCAAACCTGCTGAAAAAAAGAACAAGTTAATGTCAACAAATATGTGATTCCTGTCTTTGTCCAGTAATTAAAGAACTGAGGCTTTTAACGGTAAATTCAATTTCTGCTCTGTTGGATTCTCTTTTTGTACATTCATTGTGGATTATGATGGTCGCTACTAGAAGTTACATTTCATACTAATATTCATCTGTGAATTGTGTTGCCAATTTTCATTGTTAATACAATTGATGGGCAGACTAATTTTTCAAATCACTATAAGCATTGCAACCAAGCTATCTATTATGGACTTCTAGATTCAAATACTTGAGGATTTAACTTGCTCTTTAATGTAACCCGCAAGTAAAACTTGTTATTTTCTGTTTTTAGTATGCCTAATGTCATGCGGAATTCATTTACCATTCCTAGCAAAGTAGTTTCATCTTACAATAGTCAAAGTCATTATCTTTGACTTGCGTTGATTTTCATTTGCATTGATTGTGCTAGGCACGAATAAATGCGGATGTAGGTTGGATCATGTGCTAAAAGTATGATACTATTCATGATCTTTAATAAGAACTTTCTAGGATATTCTCTATGTCATTGCTACAGCATTGAATGACTTTATAGTACTATATGTTGGTAATTGCTGGTCATAGTCATGGGGGTGTTTCCTATGTGGGTATAATGGATTATTGCGAAAACTCACTAAAACAGTGTATCAGAAGATCGTGCTTTTATAAAGTTGTAATGACAGTACATTGTTAAGTATGTCCTCAACAATACTATTTCTTACGGAAAAGTAGCAGCATCCACTAGTATACTGCCTGTTAAATAGTTAATGAACACATTGGTCAGTTAAACATTTGGCTAGCCTATTTAGAAAATATGTTGGTTAATAGTCATTCAACACCTTGTTATAACTCGTCTGGCTGTCACTTCCACGCTGACATTTGTTTCTACTCTTTGAAGGTATGACTGATAGAAAAGTATCCTCCTTGGCTACTTACGTCACAAGTGCATCTGAAGTGCTGCAAAACTGTGCTGGTTCCTATTCTCTATTTCTTGACAGAAATGTTATATTATATCAAATGATGTACTCATGTAGATATTATATGGAAGTTTTATATTCTTTTCACTATGGTCCTGTTTATCAAACCTGTTTATCTATTGTCTGCGACTGCAAGGGATGTTTTCGTCGTGATTCTTAAGGTTACCAAGTGACTGTGTTTTTTTCCGCAAAAATTTGCATGCGTTATTGTCAACTAAAATAGCAGAAATTTGTACCATTAATAATCTTACAGATAAATTTTAATTCTAAATATAATTATTATATAAATTCATAATTTTTTGCAAATTTTAACCGTTTGTTTATTAGAAAATTAATTTAACATCGATTTAGTATTAATAAAATTAAAAAATGAAATTAAAAATGCACTGATTAAAAATATAAGATTAATTAATTATTAAAGACGCGGCTCCCACAGCTGACCGAGTGATCGATTGAGTTGTTGAAGGGCAGACGACGGAGCTCAAGTTGTTGTTATCATCGCCATGGATGAGAATTACTCGAGTCTTCCGACGAGTCATCTGCTCGGTTCGGTTCCGGTGAGTATTCGACTTCTTATCGGTTGGCTTATAGAATAGCTGAGATACTGTTTTCTACAAAGGCCAGTCTTTTAATGCTCGTTTGTGTGCCTTTAGAAATTTGAGATTTGGTTGAAACTTGAATTCTTAAGTTAGATAGTTTGTTGTTGTCTCTTTGTCCATCTTTCTCTGGACCTGATCTTGTTGCATTTTAGGTTGGGGTTGTAAGCTGCAATTGTACGCGTTTTTAGGTTTCAGTAATGATTCACTTCATTTCTACAATGAAATCAATATAGTTTTCACAGTGCGATCGTAGGTTTCGTTAGTAGTTGCTATTTTTCACATTGTGTTCTATATATGAAGTTATGAACTTCCAATAGGAAAGCTAATGACGTTTACATATTAATTGCTACCTGAATATCTTCTTGCACTTTGGTTTATAATTTCTTTTATGAGGGTGCAGGCTGCTGCAAGTGAAGAAAAAAATCTTAGCAGTTATGAAGGTCTGTTAATATTGACTGCTTTTTACTTGAACTGCTAAATGCATTTAATGATCTTTTCTACATCACATTACTTAACTCTTCTTTTTCGCGTGTTTAAGCTGTAGTCCCTGGATCAAGTATGCAAACATTTCCACCAAACAGTGTCGAGGATAGAGGACTGTCAGGGCAAGGGTATCATACATATGACAATTCTCAGGGTAAAGCTTTTATTATGACATGTATTTCACAAACATTTGTAAACATGTTTTTTGTTCAGATGTTAAGGTGTTGCTCAAAGTACTTAGAAACTATCTTTAGCGTAAAGTTATTCATACTAAACCTGAAGACACTGTCTACATGATCGCCTGACTAATGTTTCAACTCACTTTTTAACTTCTTTTATGTTCTGGTAATATCATACAGCCTTGACAGCAACAGTGTTAGGTAATCATGAATATTCATACAATAACAACTCTATTAATGCATATGTATTCATTGTGCAGTAGGTGCGTCAGAATCTGCAAGTAACTGGAAGGGATTCTTTAGCGTTGCATCATATACTCAATACTTCAATGTGGATACAGATGTAGTTCTCAACAGATTGATTAGTTCGTTGTACCCCCAGACTGCAGATTTCTTCACCAAAATTGATGCCAATCCTGATTTGTGAGCATCTTTTTTCCGTTTATTCCTCATTCATGTATGCTGTAGTGTTTTTTTGCTACTATGAATTGAGCTTAGAGTCCATACTGGATATTTGTTTATTATTCATTGTCTGTTCTATCTTATATTGTTAGGTTTAGGTAATCATTATGGTAATTTTACTGCCATCTTAGAGAGTACTGAATCTAATTTTCTATGTTTTTCCTCTTTCCTGCTACTATATAAGCACAAATGTGGCATTAGAGGCAGCAAGTTAAAATATTTCTAAGCTTTATGAAAGATGCACTTAGGGCATGTTCCTTAACAATGGACAATTGCGTTCTCTGCTTTAGTGCGAAAGTCAATCAAGTGTGGTTTGTATCCTTAGGTCCGAACTTGTGTAATGATTTGAACATTATATGCACAGCCTTCAAATATAGTATCACGGCGGGCGGATAAAATTACTGTTGGGAACATTAATAAATATTTGAAGGAATACCAAGTACTACGTCTTAAAGCTAACTCTTTTAGATATTATAACTCATATTTGCATGGAGATCTATCAGGGAAAATGAAATGTAAAATTGCAAGGGTGTTTGCGGATGTATAGGGTTTAGCCTTCAAGAAACAATAACAAAAAGATGGATGGCTTGTTAATCTGAAAATGTTGAATAGTTTCATGGTTGCGTCATTATCATTATATTAATTTTGATGTTTGCTGTTTGCTGTTGTTCTACTTCCCTTTGTCTGTACTTGTATACAGATATATTGTCCAACCAAGTTTTATTTGTTACATTTACTCTCAAATTTTGATGCAGATACGGGCTTATCTGGATCTCAACCACCTTAGTTTTTGTACTTGCTTCACTTGGCAACTGTGCGACATATCTGATGAACAAAAGAACGGATAGCAGTACCTCATGGAGCTTTGATGTGAGCTATCTCAACAAGGCAGCGATTTCAATTTATGGTTATGTGATTTTGGTACCACTGGCCTTTTATTTTCTGCTTCAGTACTTGGCCCTGAACACTAGCCTCGTTCGCTTTTGGTGCTTGTGGGGATATTCTCTCTTCGTTTTTGTTTTAAGCTCTGTAAGTACAACTCCCATCAGCTGTTTTTAATTTTTACAATGTTATTCAGTAAACTGTATATATCAGCAGCTAATATTGGCAACTACTTCTGTGCATCCCTTGTGTTCAACGCTTATATCGTTTTTTTATGACAAGGCTGACTCATGTTCACTCTGATGTGTACAACATTTTCAGTTCCTATTGGTTATCCCACTGGAATTTCTGCGCTGGATCATTATTATATTCACAGGTCTAGTGTCATCATCCTTTGTTTCGTTGAATCTGAAATCATACATACAAGGGTCAGATGCCGCACTGGTGCTAGTGGCTTCTTTTATATTGCAAATGGCTCTTGCAGTGTTCATCAAGATGAGCTTTTTTCCTTAACATTTCGGTAACCAAGTTGTCGTTTGGTACTTCATACTTGTATTGCGCTTCAAGTTTAAGAAATATATACAGTTCTTGAACATTTGTAGGATAGGTATGTAGTGTGAGGCCTTAGACTATTGTTGTGTCCAAATGTTGAATTTTGTTGTACATGTAGTTGGCTTGGTAAAATGTTACCATGTTATCGACTCAAATGTATGCATTCCAACTTGAGTTTCTAATCGTTTATATTTTGCACTCTTTACTGAAACATACTTGAACAACTTCATATAACATTGTGTATGGTCGTTTGACAATAATGCTAACAACACCTGAACATTTTAAGTAAAATGAAAAAGGATGCATTTAAACAAGCAAAAGTTTCTTAAAAAAGCTACAAACAGGAAGCTGGAAAATATCCAATTTAACCACAGACTTCCTGGGAACACATGAACAGCTCTCTTCCTAGCTACCTGGTGACATTTTGTACAAACTCACTACAATACTCACGACAACATTACCTCCTTTTGAACACTCCAGCAAGTTATAAAGCTCCTCTGCAGCACTGCGAGGGCACCAGGTTTGCTCATTCGTTGTTTAACATTTGAGCCGCTCCCTAGACTGTTCTTTATCTCTAAGGTTGGTGCAATTACATGCTATCAAATATACATGTTTATAAGTACAACCAGCAAAATTATTTCCGGTTCTTGAAACTAATGTATCAGCTTAACCGAGTACTACGATTTGGAAGTTGAGCAGTGTAGTGTAGATATTAGCCGTAGTTAGCTGTACAACAACTTCCACTTCTGCCTCGCTGACGTTATGCAGCTGCTGCATTGGAAAGCGAGACTACTAATCCTTTTCTCTGTAAAATAAGAAATAAGTGAAATCACTCAGTGTGCAACATTATTGAATATTGAGAAGAAGAATACTTCTGACTATTGATTCATGGATTACCTCCAGCGGCAACAAGCTTCTCTACACGAGCGACTATATGTTTCCCATATGTATATTTCTTCAAGGCATTCAAGTGAACTTTTATACGGTTAAGGATGAGTTCAAGTTGCTGGTCATCACATGTCTCGAGCACTTTCTGTACAACATAGTTAGCGAATTGGTCTTTCATCATTACCTGCAAAAATCAAGTTATTAAAAATGGAGTATATTAAAAAATGTATATCAGACTATGACATGACAAACCTGAAGAGGTTCATTCTCATCCGTGGATCCAAGCATTTCATCAACCAAGGCCTGACGTTCCACTGCATCTCCAAAAGTCAAACATTTCTCCACAACATTTGAAGCAAATTTTTGCTGGCTCATCTGAACAATTTGACCAGTTAATTTGGAAATGATACACGAGCGCTCGTGTGGCTTCCCATGTTCCAGTACATGCTGTTAACAAAAAGTTACAAATAACTTAGAACTAAACTGAAATATACAGCTCACTCGACTACACCAAGTATCCGTCAGGTGCAACAAAACAAACAAAACTATAACAAAATGTAAGACAAGATGATAAACATTTTTTCAAGATACTGAAACTACGCAATTAGATCATTTGACATAATCAGGCACACAGTGAGATGAACCATAAAAGTGAAACAAACCTGGATGACATAGTTCCCGTATTGATCTTGTGCCAGCATGCACACAGAGCGGAGGATCTCATCCATCGTAATGCTCAATGTGTTTGGATCATGGCAGTGTTCTAGGATCCTCTGGTATGCACACAAAAAGTAAGACTTGTAAAAATGACATGCCATTGACTAGGTTATATAATTACATGAATAGTGCTAAAAGCTTTAGATGTAAACCTGTATCACACGGCATCCATAAGGGTGTGTGGAAAGTGTCACAACTTGATCATAGAATGTCGAAATGATAAAATGAATAGCTTCCTCAGGCACACACTCGATACATTTCTGAATCACATGATTGCCATTCTGATCACGCACACATCGCATAATGTGCCCATCCAGCTCAGTTACCATTTTAGTCTTTTGATCGAGATCAACAACTTCGATTGCCTGATATTGAGGCCCACCAAAGATAAGAAAAAAGTGAAAATATAAAAATGTAATTTTAACTCGCTTGAACTGCCTTTATAAACCTTATCATTTAGAATGAAAGAACTACTATTTATAGAACACAACATCTTGTCCCGAATATAGGTTTTTATAGTAAATTGAAAAAACCTCTTAAATTACCAACGTTGCACCAGTCAGAATATTGAAGCCAATACATAAGGAAAGAAACGAATTACCTTCTGGATCACTCGACAGCCATACATTTGAAGACTTAAAGTCAGGACATTCCCTGTAAGCTGGTCAGCCAGCTCTCTTATCTGAGCCGGAGATCCATGCTCAAAAAACTGAAATCAAAGAATAACATTCCAAATACAAGGCTTATTAGCAAAAGGTCAGGAACTTAATGTTAATAGGAAACACAAACGCAGACAAAGAGAGACAAATTAATAGAAACTTGATAAAACACAATAAACATCAATTCATATGAGATGAAAAATGACCTTTTGAACCACGTAATTCCCAAATACATCAGTCATCAGTGTAAGGGCCAGAGGCATAATTTCTTGGAAGACCATATCTTTTTCATCTACAGTTGCTGTCTCCAGTTTTTGTTGTATAAAACGACTCCCGTATTGGTCGGTGCTGCCCATGGTTCAAGAAAGTTGGATTACAAACCTCATAATAGGAACTACACATGATGCAACAATAATAAACATTGCCTACCTGAACTCAACAACATGACCTGCAATCTCCGAAAGTTCAAAACATTTAGTCTTATTACTTTTGAACTCGTCAAGCAATGTTGAGGCAAAGCCTCCAGTGAAACTTCCAGATTCTGAGGGCCACCCTGTCATGAAGCCTCCAGTGAAGTTCCTTGTCCCAGGTGAAAATCGTGGGTTGCGCTCAGCATGCCTAACAGGACTACCAGATCCAAATGAATATACTGAGCCTCCCAATGGGCTACCAGGATATTGCATTCCCAAACCAAAGCCTGAATTTCCATAGTAACCATTGTCGATAACGCCAGACTTTCCAAGATAGGGAGCACTGTACTGTGATTTCTGTGAGGCAACCAACTCTGTGAGATATGCTTTTTGTAGTGCAATTGCATCCATATATGAACTGCCAAGGAAGTTCCCTCCCAATGACGGGTCATTTAAAGCTGAAATCAGTGCAGGATTGTAATCACTCGACTGCAAAAGTTGAAGATGCATAGGATCTATTCCATGACTCTGCAGTGCAGCTGCAGCAGACATCATATTTGGTCCTAAAGTAAAACCCGCACCAAGCGAAGCAGCAGCATTTTCAAACAAATGGTAAATTACCTGCAGCAAGGGGGCTTCCTATCATGTTTGGAGACATTGGATTGATACCGTAGTTGTTGACCGCAAACTTTCCATATGGGTCTAATTTAGGATGCTGCGAAGGCGAATTCCCATTGCTGCCAGAACCTGATCTAGATATTCCACTAAGGTATGGATGTTGATTACCATTGACCTTATCACCTTGGAAACTGTAGATATTTTGCGGATCATTGAGTTCATGTCGCATTTGTTGCTGAGAATTGTTCCTTCTGTCTACCACACCATTTGAAAGATTCATACCTGCTAGGGAAGCTGCAAGGTCTTCAGATTCATTCAAACCAGCAGAGAGTCCATTGTACGAATTGAGGCTATTAAGACTTCTTTTGTCCATTGAGTTGATTCTACCCACACCAGCTTGTGGAATGCGAGGGCTTGGAGCCCTAGCTAGTTGCTGGTCAGACAGTGTATTCTTTGCTTGCAACCCACCTAAAGCGGACGCATATGAGTGAGGCGTTTGTGCTCCAACATTAGGAGAGCCAGACTGCCGCACAGGAGAATCCAATGATGCAAACTCCTGTCGCATGTGCGAGAAATGAGAGTTATTACCATTTTCCTCAAAGGTGTTTCGGCTGGTAGGGCGAGACGGATGCCTTGAAACTGATTCTGAATGATTGATATCACCCTGCATGAGCACAACAGGTAAGGGTTACTGGATACACAACTGGTAATATAAAATCTTGCAGTCAAATGTCAACTACATGCGGACTCTAGTAGTATAATACCTTAGACACGAATTTATCCCATTAAAGAGAAAAAATCTACCTTTTTAAGGAAACCATCAAAACATTCAACTGAACAGCAAAAACGGTAACTGGTCTGTCATATTGATGTTACACAACTCGTTCATTGAGAGCAACATGACACGAACAATCATGACATCCTAACCTGCTGGGAACAAATTCCCGACAAACAAAAGGGACAACAACTTCAGATAAAAGGGACAGGAAACTAGGAAGACACAATTTCAGATAAAGTACGAATCTTCCTAACATCAAATACCATATATACTTTGACGACTGCTGCAACAGCGTATTCTAACAAACTGAACAGAAAACAATCAATAGAAGCATGCACTGTGAAGCATGAGTAATACAATCAAAACCAACTTGAAACGATAACGGCCTAACAAACTTGTACAAGAAAAGACTACTACAGATATCAACTACCTGAATGATCTCTGCAATGCTCTTCTGACTATTCCCTAAACCCAAACCAGGCAACCCTATAAGTCCATCGCTACTCCAATCTCCCCTCCCCTCCTCCTTCCCTTCAATAAACCCCAATTCCGACCTTTCACCACTCTGCACCATCTTCCTTCTATCTCCAATTCCTCCCAACCCACCTCCCTCCAATCTCTGCGTAAACCTCCAATCTTCCTTCGAAACAAGCGGAGGAGGCAGCCTTGGGTTCATACTGGCATTCTTATAGTAATAATTAGCATAAGCTGGATCAGACCTCAACTCTTCATCACTTCCAAACCCCCTCATACCACCACCACCTCTAAACCCCAACTCCCCATTTCCTAATCCACCACCGTACAACCCTCCTACAGCGCTCAACGATCCTTCCACCGTCGGCGGCGCTGAACCACTTCTATACATGTTCAACTCCTTCTCCCGATCACTCATCGCCTCCCCCCGCCTCTGCTCCCGCATCAACGCGTTCAGCTCATTCCCTAACTCATCTCTAAAATCCCCACCTCCTCCCAAAATCGATCGCATACCAACATCCGACATCATCGTCACTACACAAACGTTGACCAAAGTCAACCCTCAATTAAAGTGTACAAAACAACTCTCTAACTAATTATCGACGATCAGACACGAGCTAATCAAATTGACGATATAAAGGACGAATTGGAGTCACTGGACCGGTAAAGGTTGAAACTTTCATGTATTGGGGGATCAGTTTCAGCATTTGTAGAACACAACAATGACTAAAGAAGAAGACAGTGTGTGTGCGCAGAAGTGAAGAGACGAGTGATAAGCACAAGACGTGGATGATTTACAGACGTTAGATGAAACAATCGGACGGTGAAGATGAGGAGTTTAATGCGATGATGGACTTTAGGGTTTTATTTAGCAAACTGGTGATTTATTTATTTGATAATTTGTATTTTAATTGTTTAGAGAATGTGGAAATTATTTATGAAATGGATTTGGAGATAGGGATAGATGAGATTTAAGATGTTTATTTTTTGGTAATTGATGTTGATTTTTATTTATTTGAAAATGGATTATTTTTGGATATAAATTAACGGAATTTTTATTAGAAGGTTGTGGAGTTTGTCTGGTTCTGACCTAACCCTAATACTTACCAATTGGGCCTTGCTGTGAATCGATTTTGTTGGGCTTTTATAACTGAGGCCCATCAACTTGACTTGGCTGCTTGTATTAAGGAGCAGTATTATTTTAGTATTGTGGCATTCAAAGGACAAAGGTTGTGTCCCTCTTCAAGCATTTCAAGAGTCGATTTTCTTACCCTAAAATCTAAATACAGCTCCCCAAGATCCTTTTGAGCGTAAGACAAGGAATATTAACATCATAGATTATGGAAAACATTGAACATATTTGATAACCAAATCCTACCGGAGTGGCAAACATTGTACTAATCGAATACGGACGGATACACATTTTTGATCATCTAAAAAGATGAAAAAACAGGTCAATCTATTTAAGTTATAACTAGTTAGTATGATCAGATGAGTTATAAATCTAATCATAATTGTGCCAGCAGATGAGCATTGTGACGCAACGACGTATAATGTAGAATCTAGCTCGTTGCTCCTTTACTAGCTTTGCACACTTTGTGGCGAATGCACTCTTCTTCGAGGTACAAACCATGTTGGACGAGAAATGTGATGCGGAATAAGTGCTCCTAGAAGAGCCTACTTTCTTAGATAGTTTCCATTTGTCATCGGAGACTGCTGCAGAGGAAGACATTGATCAACTTGAGGAGTGTGTAGAAAGATGATAGAGGAGTTTAGTGAGAGGAGATGTCTTGAATATTATGGTATTTATAGATTGGTTTTTATAAATTAACAAATGAGTAAAATCTCAACAAGAATAATCAGTGCTGTTCAAACAACATAGACTACCAATACATTATACTCCCTCCGTCCCATTATGAGTGTCCCATTTCCTTTTTGGATGTCCCAAAATGATCTTTCCATTTCCTAAAATAGAAACTTTTTTACCTCTACATTTACACCCTCTTTCATACTTTTTATCCCACTCATTCTCTTTCTTACTTTTTATCTCACATTTTTCAATTTTCTTAAAAACCGTGAAAGTTCTCAAATGAGACACTCAAAATGGGACGGAGGGAGTAGTCAATGTTGATGGTGTTTGATAAACAAAGTGTTTGTAATGATACGTTGTTAGTTTCTGTCGGGTTGAACCGGTAAGAATCAACATGTACTAACTATGCGATTTGGGCGGTGGATTATATTCTCTAGATCATTTTAACGTTTAACTGCAGGATTTACTTAATGAATTAAGAATTGAGCTAAATGTTAACGTCAAATATATATCGTTGGTTTTTTATTAATATAACGGTTGATATTAAAGTTAATTTTTTGATTAAATAGGCGATTAGATTTGCAAAATACACGGACGGTTGGGATTGACGGTTATTGATATCAACCATTAGATGAATAGAAATCAATGATTGAAATGGTATCCTTCCGTCTTACAAAATTTATGTTGTTCCTCTTGAACTCTTCCCCTTTTAATATATTACTTTTGATTTGTTAAGATATAGCAAAAAATCGAAAACTCATACATTATATGATTATAACATTGCATTTGGAGTCATTTTCATATATTTATTTAAGTAAAGGTGATTTATATGGGATCTTCATTGGAGCAAGAGTTGTCATTCCAGGCTAGCACATTATTTGGTGAAGTTTGAACAAATCGCATATTAATAGGAATTGGGATTCAGTCATGCTTTGTTTCATTTCTACACATGAAAAGATTTTGGAGTTAACCATAGTGTAATAAACTAAAAAAATGCAAAGGACGGACAAGAATCTGACTTAAAGTAAACCTTGTTACAAGATTAGGGCCACATTACTCACATGGTAAACTGAACAAACAACTGGTTTTATCCTCTCTAAACTGATATTAGTGTTCAATTAGATTCCCATCCACGTTACAACCTTCCATTAAGCTCATATGTATTAAGATATCATACCATGTGGCCTTTGAGTTTAAGTTATGTGAACTGATAGTCACCTTGTGACATATGTTCAGTAAAGTATTGAGACTGCAGGACTCCTAGTGTCATGTTTAAGCCATACTTGAGAGTTCTTTAGCTTATGATAATATTAGTAGGTGATTAAATTATTGAAGTTATGGTAGGATTTGATCAAAATGAAAGGCTGATTTGCAACCAGCGTGTTTAACTGAGGGCCTTTTGCTTTTAAATTGCTAACTAATCTAAGTAGTAATATACCTAAATACAATTCGATTAGTTTGCAATTTAAGAATGTTCTGTGAGGTTATCATCATTTTCTTAAACTAGTATTAGTAACAACACATACCTGCAACTCTCGGGAGTGCTTCTCTACGGGTGGCGGGGAGAAGAAGAGGTCTGATGGATCCACCACATATGCTTCTCTGTTCCATGCCAATTGATTCACTTGCATCTTCTTTTTGCAACAAATTTGTGATGTCTACATCTGAGCTCACGCCATTTCAATTATAATATCCAACCCCTAAACAGTAAGTTTATATTATCACAAAACAGAACTAACGAAATCAGTTAGTCACCCACATTTAAGTTTACTCTTATTTCATTAGTATTAGATACTTCCATAATATCTTACATTGCAAGCATCAAGGTTCGAGCCTCAGAGAGTAAAAAGCGACCTGAACGCCACTGTTTCATATTTCCCATGTAACCAGAACTCTGAAGAACCAGTAAAACATCATTTGGAACACAAATGAACAATTGAGCAATATCAGCAAAAGCAAAAAGAAGATAATTTAAGCAACAAAATCGGAATAAAAGGCAGTGTCTACACTACAGCACCCAAACTACTCGAAATGAATCATAGCAAATTGAAATTAGCAGTAATGTCATTGTGATATATCAGCACTGGGCAACCTTACAAAATGCATCCACCATAAGAAAATTTTAGTTTCATTGAGTTGCAACAGGTAGAGAAATCTGACATTTTGAAATACCTGAAAAACCAATCCCCGTCTCCACATACTTGACAGCTCAAAGACCTGAACACATTCGAAGGGTCAAAAAGTACACCAGGAGTGAAAACCAAACACGACCAAAGTAACCATGCTGATCAGGATGAAGGCTGTCCTTGCCCTATATCGATCCTCTTCTCTCTGTCAAGTAAGGATTTGTTGTGGGCTTGAAGGATGTCCATCACATGCATACACCCTAAAACTTAAACCGTATCCATCAAATCAGATCTGCTGTCACGGCCTGCAACTGCAACACAATTGATAGCAATATCAGTTATTCAGAAAAGCACAATACCATATTTTTTTGGAAAACATCAGAAAAAGTCTGATGTTAACACATGGGGAGAATCCATCTCTAGTACCTGAAATGCTGATTGTGTATGATGCTACTTTCTCGTTTCTAAAACATATTATAGTTGGGGCTAACAAATCCTCAAGATGCTATAACTGAAATGCACCAAGACTCCCAAAACCATATAGTATTATCCTGTTATAATAACTGAAGTCGCAGCAACAATCCAGATAAACAACCCTCAGCAGGCCTTGATTGACTTGCTGTCAAGGCAACCATCAAATAAAGTTCCCCCAAGAAATTATAAGAACTGGTTCATTCCATGAAATCATCTTGAAACAATCAGATCAGAAGGCGATATGAAATACCAAACAACATAAACCGTTATTAAGAAATACTAAACAGATTACCTATTCCCTCATAGCAGTCACATTTGGTATAACCACGAGGATCAAAATAGTGAAACCTATCTGAAATCAATTAGCAAGCACTACTGATATGTCTGATACTGATGATTTTCTGCTTTCGATGACCATATTTCAAATCATCTGCACTCTACGCTCATTAAAGACTTGGAACCCTGACCAATTCAAGGAATGCATAACCACCAGAGTAGGTTTCAACTTAAGTTTTCAGTCATTTTATGCACGAGAATGGTTTACTTTACAAAAGCAGTCATTTACCACCAAAGTGTAGACGAATTAATTATTAAAACCCTATATGGCATTTAAGGAGATTAAATTTTTTGACAAAACCTAATTGGAAAAGCTATTGTAAAACTCCGACAAACTGGAAAACTGGATATACTTAAGGAGTGTTCAAATCTCTCTAAACACCATTTTTCACATTAACCCAGATAGAAGAACCATCCCATGAACAAAAATGAACGATTGACCAATATTTTACACAGAAGGTAACTATAAAAGACAAAGAATAATCTAAGGTAATAAAATCACAGGAAAAGGTAGTTTAAAACAATTCACATCTGAAATGCAACACAAATATCACAGTTATATATCAGCATTATGAAATACATTAAAATCATAGAGTTACACCAGGAAGAGAAAGCGCACATGCATGCGATATTCCAAAAAGACACAAATCTTCAGTCATACCTGAAAATCACAAAGCAATTCAGTCCGCATCCACCTCCTCAGCAACTTTAAAACCTGAAACCAATTCAAAGCAACAAACTAGGTCAAAAAACACCAGGAGTGATATTCAAACACCACAAAATCCAACTAATCATGTTGAGGGAGATGACGATCGTCCTTGCCCCAACCAATACCACGAGTAGAGTCAAGGTACTGAAGGACAAGATGTCAATATTTCCGAAGACGATTAATACCTTCATTGCGATAACACCATCCGGATCCTTGTACGGATTCGACGGATCGAAATCATCCGGCGGTTTCGTATAACTCCGGGACTCCCTTCTTTCGCCACGCAATTTTGACGACTAAGAATTTGTTGCGGAATCGGGCTTCAGGTCTGCTGTCATGGCCTGCAACTGTAACACATATTTGTTACATACTGAACTTATGTATGTTCCTAACTGATTCAGAAAAATACAAAACCATATTTCTTCAAAGTGAACTTGCCATAGAGAGTCACATGTCTTAGGATTCATCTTATAGTACCTGAAATGCAAATTACGAAATGTTACTCTCTTTGTTTATGATACCTATGCGATGGAGCTGAAACGAAGCCTCAAGATGATGACATATACTTAACAGTGGAAGCTGGGGAGGGTAGTAATTGAATTGAAGACTGTCATGTCACATATGTCTTAGTCACAACTGACTCAAATAAACTGACTCAATACCTGATAAAAGTTAAACGAAATCATCTCAAATAAATCAGATCAGGAATGAAGAGGTTGAATTGAATCAATCGACACAAAACCATGCGATACTGACCTGACCAGATTCATCATACTCTCTTTCGATTCTCATCCTGAAGTAGCAAGTAACATACTATTTCATCCCAAAATATAAGGACTTTTTTGAAAGATGCAAACATTCATACCTGAGCCAAATATTGTCATTTTTAGTAAAATGTGATGAATCAAAGGAGTAGCAATATTAATCTGCTTGATCCCCGTGACACAAATGGATAACCACAAACTTAAATAGTTTAACATTGAAAATTCAAAAATGAAAATGAAGAAGGGGAATACAAGCTAAAACGCAAAGTCCTCAAATGCTCGCGCACTCTCAAAAACACACATGATTGAACTGCTAAGGAAATGATCTCAACGCCAATAATACATGATGTTATGAATAAACAAAACTGAGAAAGAGTACATGTCCTCCACTAGTAATGTAATGCAGCGGCCTAACCCTAAGGCAAAATGTGTATTAATAATCTGGATACATATTGTAACTTATATTTTCAGGTAGTTGATGACAAGCAAAAATAAAACAGGCTCAGATGGAAAAATGGATCCAACTCAGATACCATTTTAGTAGTCATCAAAGTATCAAACCTTACTAAAATACTAGCTAATAGCATGTATTAAACATATATAAATGATATGCAAGAGAACAGGTAATTTTTACAGACTCGATGTTAAATCAAGAACACAGTGCAGATACATAGTGATCTGGCTTGAATCCAGTCATCTTAATGTTGAAAGCCCCTCAAAACCTGCTAGTACTCAGAGAGGATGAGTGATATTTCATAGAAAAGATGAATACATTTTGATAATGCAACTACTGTGCTGCACACGGATATGATGATCAGAGGATTCTTAGACAACAGTAGAGCAAACAACCTATTGACATCTGGTTTTCAATATGGGACGAACATCGATGGCCACTGCACTATATAATGGAACACTACTAACCCAATCAGGTCATTAGAAATAGCAAGCTCAATTCGACAAGAACAGGGGTGCAGTAACTACCAAACGGAACGTGGCTGACCCGGGGACAAAAGAATGAAGAGGGATGTTAAGGTTATTGGAGAAAGCAAACCCAATATGATAGGAACAGGGGTGCAGTGCACTACCAAATGAAACTACATAACAAGAATGTTCACAAAGCAATTCAGAGAATTTCAAGATGACGGGAACATGCCCAACACATGCACCGTCAGTGAAAACCTGAAATTGAAATGCATAACAGACCAGTCAATGCATTTTGTCATTTGGGAGGAACACTGAATACCCACTGCACTACCAAACGGAACATGGCTGATCAGGGAACGAAAGAAGGAAGATGCGGTACGGTTATTTGAGAAAGTAAGCTCAATTTGATAGGAACAGGAGTCAGTGCACTACAAAATGAAAATACATAACAAGAATGTTTGCACAGCAATTCAGAGAATTTCAAGCTGACGGGAACATGCCCAACTCATGCACCGTCAGTGGAAAACCTGAATTGAAATGCATAACAGACTAGTCAATGCATTTTATCATTTGGGAGGAACACTGTATACCCATTGCACTACCAAACGAAACATGACTGATCAGAGGACAGAAAGAAGGAAGATGGAGAGTAAGGTTATTTGAGAAAGTAAGCTCAATTTGATAGGAACAGGAGCCAGTGCACTACCAAATGAAAATACATAACAAGAATGTTCGCAGAGCAATTCAGAGAATTTTAGCTGACGGGAACATTCCCAACTCATGCACCGTCAGTGAAAACCTCAATTGAAATGCATAACAGACAAGTCAATGCGTTTTTTCATTAGGAAGGAACGCTGTATACCCACTGCACTACCAAACGAAACATGACCGATCAGGGGACAGAAAGAAGGAAGATGGACAGTAAGGTTATTTGAGAAAGTAAGCTCAATTTAATAGGAACGGGAGTCAGTGCACTACCAAATGAAAATACATAGAAGAATGTACGCACAGCAATTCAGAGAATTTCAAGCTGACGGGAACATGCCCAACTCATGCACCGTCAGTGGAAAACCTGAATTGAAATGCATAACAGACTAGTCAATGCATTTTTTTCATTTGGGGGAACACTGTATACCCACTGCACTACCAAACGGAACATGGCTGATCAGGGGACAGAAAGAAGGAAGATTGACGGTTAGGTTATTTGAGAAAGTAAGCTCAATTTGATTGGAGCAGGAGTCAGTGCACTATCAAACCAAAATACATGACAAGAATGTTCGCACAGCAATTCAGAGAATTTCAAGATGACGGGAACATGCCCAACTCATGCACCGTCAGTGGAAAACCTGAATTGAAATGCATAACAGACTAGTCAATGCATTTTTTTCATTTGGGAGGAACACTGTATACCCACTGCACTACCAAACAGAACATGGCTGATCAGGGGACAGAAAGAAGGAAGATTGACGGTAAGGTTATTTGAGAAGTAAGCTCAATTTGATAGGAACAGGAGCCAGTGCACTACAAAATGAAAATACATAACAAGTATGTTCGCAAAGTAATTCAGAGAATTTCAAGTTGACGGGAACATGCCCAATTCATGCACCGTCAATGAAAAAACTGAATTGAAATGCATAACAGACTAGTGATATGAATTTTTTCATTTGGGAGGAACACTGTATACCCACTGCACTATCAAACAGAACATGGCTAACCCACTGCGCTATGGCTATTAAATGGAGATGGTAGTAAAGGGATGGATGACACCAAGAAAGACTTTCCTAGGTTTACTCAAGATTTATTTATAGACATAATCAACGCTGCGAAGACAGTAATTGACATTCCTAGGTTTACTAAAGATTACAGATTACTATACAGACATAATCAACTCTGCGAAGATAGTAATTGAATTTCCTAGGTTTATCAAGATTCAACTTCATCACATAAGTTATTCAAGCATCTCATGCATCACATATATAATCTGAGATCAAGAACTGCACTCATGAAAAGGGCAACATGAAAACAAAGATTTTTCTTGGGTTTGAGTTTTATACAAAATCACATCAAAGTAAACAACTTCAATCAAAACATCCATCCAGACAACATTCAATTCTTGAAAACCTAAAATGGATTTCCAATAACTCATCCTAAACAAAAATACATGTTTGCCACGAGATTCCATATCAACAAACGTAAACAAAACCATCTAAGGCAACATTCAATTCTTGAAAACCTAACATGGATTTCCAATGATTCATCCCAAACATATTTACATGTGCGCCACAAGATTCAATATCAACAAACGGTAAACAAACCATAGGAATTCAAACAATTCGAAGACAATAACATAAAGAAGCGAGTAAACAAACCGACGCGGAGACATGATTCCGACGGACGCTGAATGCCTGAAAGAATCGAGGGTCGATTCGGGCGGGATGAAACCCTAGCCCTAATTACTACAGCAGCAGTTATCTTAAGTTTATATTTATAGGGGCATCGTAATTCGAGCCGTTAGTAATAATTTCCTAATTAATTTTTGGCTTTTTTCTTTTATTATTTTAAATCGAGCTGTCTTTTTTAATTAATGATTAAAATAATGTGAAATATTAATTTATTAAAGTATAAAGATCAAATTACCAAAACTGAGCCCAGTTGCCAGAGTGCATGAAAATCTGACCGTTGGATTCAAACCGTCTCTCAAAAACTTCAATATCTCAGGCACTCTCAAAGACTTAATACTAAGCCTGACTGAAAAATGAAACGTGTTTAGAAAAATTAGTTGGCTAGAAAATATTAGATGTTCGATATGTGTACCATGAGTATCTTTCGAACTGAATGAGTTCTGGTAACCTTTTGGGGAAGAGGACACAACATTAGCTACAAAAGAAACAACCACACTGTTAAATACAAGGTTAATATAGAGTTTATGAAAAAGAAACCTTACACAGCACTGAAAGAGACTCATACAGCTCTGAAAGAGACTATTACCATTGAATCCCAAATTAGATGAGCAGCGCGGATTTTTCTGGATACTCTTCTCTGGCAAGATACAGACTTTCATCACTGGAATGTCTAATTGACACCTTTCTCAGCCACAATAAGTTTTGCGATTCTAACAAATAGGCCACATTCCTCACTGTAAATGATTGACATTGGTTAACTTATAAATCATTCGAAAACCAAAGCCATACCTTTGCATACATCAGTATATAATAAAACCTGCTCACCTTCACTGGGAGATTTATGATCCTTCCATGCTGGAGACACTTTTTATACTTGTAAGAGAGGAATTTTTGCACCTAAAATGTTTCCGCCATGATCTCTATCAGCTAAACTAAAAATCCTACGCTTAAGTGAAAAAGTTACAGGAGTATATCCCTTGCCCAAGGTAGAAGAATCATCCCATGAACAAAATTGAACGACAGACAATTATTTTAAACAGAAGGTAACTACAAAAAACAAAGAATAATCTGAGGTAACAAAATCACAGGAAAAGCTAGTGTCAAACAATTCACATCTACAGAAGTCTGAAGCAACAAAATACCAGATAGCATACCTGAAAATCACAGAGCCATTCAGAGCCATGGATGCCACATTTCACATCAAATATTATACCAGTGGAAGCTGGGGAGGGTAGTGATTGAATTGAAGACTGTCATGGCACATGTATCTTAGTCACACAACTGACTCAAATAAACTGACTCAATCCCTGATAAAAGATAAACGAACTCATCTCAAATAAATCAGATCAGGAAGAGGTTAATGGAATCAATCGAAACAAAACCATGCGATACTGACCTGACCGGATTCATCATACTCTCATACGATACGCTCACTCTCAAAAACACACATGATTGAACTGTCAGGGAAATGATCTCAACGCAAATGATAGCAAGCTCAATTTAACAGGAACAGCGGTGCAGTTCACTACCAAATAAAAATACATACCAAGAATGTTCCGCAAAGCAATTCAGAGAATTTCAAATGGACAGGAACATGACCAACCCATGCACTGTCAATTATAACTTATAATTGAAATGCGTAACAAACTAGTCAACACAATATTTCATTTGGGAGGAGCATGTGTACCCACTGAACTACCAAACGTCACAGGGCTGACCCGGGGACAGAAGAATGAAGAGGGATGGTAAGGTTATTGGAGAAAGCAAGCTCAATAAGAGAGGAACAGAGGTGCAGTGCACAACCAAATGAAAATACACAACAATACTGTTCGCAAAGCAATTTAGAGAATTCCAAGCTGACGGCCACATGCCCAACTCATGCACCGTCAATGAAAAATTTGAATTGAAATACATAACAGACTAGTCAATGCATTTTTCATTTGGGAGGAACACTTAACAACCACTGCACTACCAAACGGAACATGGCTGGTCAGGGGACAGAAAGAAGGAAGATGGAAGTGTAAGGTTATTTGAGAGAGTAAGCTCAATTTGATAAGAACATGAGTCACTGCACAACCAAAAGAAAATACATAACAAGACCGTTCGCAAAGCAATTCAGAAAATTTCAAGCTTACGGGAACATGCCGAACTCATGCGCCGTCAGGGAAAAACCTGAATTGATATGCAAAACAGTCTAGTCAATGCATTTTTAATTCGGGAGGAACACTGTATACCCAATGCACCACCAAACGAAACATGGCTGGTCAGAGGAGGAAAAAAGGAAGATAGACAGTAAGTTTGATAGAAACAGAGTCAGGGCACTACCAAATGAAAAACACATTACAAGAATGTTCGCAAAGCAATTCAGAGAATTTAAAGCTGACGGGAACATGCCCAACTCATGCACCGTCAGTGAAAAATCTGAATAGATATGCAAAACAGACAAGTCAATGCTTTTTAATTCGGGAGGAACACTGTACAACCACTGCACTACCAAACGGAACATGGCTGGTCATGGGACAGAAAGAAGGAAGATGGAAGTGAAAGGTTATTTAAGAAAGTAAGCTCAATTTGATAGGAACAGAAGTCAGTGCACTACCAAATGAAAAACACATAACACGAACGTTCGCAAAGCAATTCAGAGAATTTCAACTAGACGGGAACATGCCCAACTCATGCACCGTCAATGAAAAACTTGAATTGAAATGCATAACAGACTAGTCAATGCAATTTTCATTGGGAGGAACACTTAACAACCACTGCACTACCAAATGGAACATGGCTGGTCAGGGGACAGAAAGAAGGAAGATGGACCTGTAAGGTTATTTGAGAAAGTAAGCTCAATTTGATAGAAACATGAGCCAGTGCACAACCAAATGAAAATACATAACAAGTCTGTTCGCAAAGCAATTCAGAAAATTTCAAGCTGACGGGAACATGCCCAACTCATGCACCGTCAATGAAAAACGTGAATTGAAATGCATAACAGACTAGTCAATGCATTTTTAATTCGGGAGTAACACTGTATACCCAATGCACCACCAAAAAGAACATGGCTGGTCAGGGGAGGGAAAAGGAAGATGGACAGTAAGGTCATTTGAGAAATTAAGCTCAATTTGATAGAAACAGAGTCAGGGCACTACCAAATGAAAAACACATTACAAGAATGTTCGCAAAGCAATTCAGAGAATTTAAAGCTGACGGGAACATGCCCAACTCATGCACCATCAGTTAAAAACCTGAATTGATATGCAAAACAGACTAGTCAATGCATTTTTAATTCGGGAGGAACACTGTACAACCACTGCACTACCGAACGGAACATGGCTGGTCATGGGACAGAAAGAAGGAAGATGGAAGTGAGAGGTTATTTAAGAAAGTAAGCTCAATTTGATAGGAACAGAAGTCAGTGCACTACCAAATGAAAAACACATAACAAGAACGTTTGCAAAGCAATTCAGAGAATTTCAACTAGACGGGAACATGCCCAACTCATGCACCGTCAATGAAAAACTTGAATTGAAATGCATAACAGACTAGTCAATGCATTTTTCATTTGGGAGGAACACTAAACAACCACTGCACTACCAAACGGAACATGGCTGGTCATGGGACAGAAAGAAGGAAGATGGACGTGTAAGGTTATTTGAGAAAGTAAGCTCAATTTGATAGAAACATGAGCCAGTGCACAACCAAATAAAAATACATAACAAGTCTGTTCGCAAAGCAATTCAGAAAATTTCAAGCTGACGGGAACATGCCCAACTCATGCACCGTCAGTGAAAAACCTGAATTGATATGCAAAACAGACTAGTCAATGCATTTTTAATTCGGGAGTAACACTGTATACCCAATGCACCACCAAAAAGAACATGGCTGGTCAGGGGAGGGAAAAGGAAGATGGACAGTAAGGTCATTTGAGAAATTAAGCTCAATTTGATAGAAACAGAGTCAGGGCACTACCAAATGAAAAACACATTACAAGAACGTTCGCAAAGCAATTCAGAGAATTTAAAGCTGACGGGAACATGCCCAACTCATGCACCGTCAGTGAAAAACCTGAATTGATATGCAAAACAGACTAGTCAATGCATTTTTAATTCGGGAGGAACACTGTACAACCACTGCACTACCAAACGGAACATGGCTGGTCATGGGACAGAAAGAAGGAAGATGGAAGTGAAAGGTTATTTAAGAAAGTAAGCTCAATTTGATAGGAACAGAAGTCAGTGCACTACCAAATGAAAAACACATAACAAGAACGTTTGCAAAGAATTTCAGAGAATTTCAACTAGACGGGAACATGCCCAACTCATGCACCGTCGATGAAAAACTTGAATTGAAATGCATAACAGACTAGTCAATGCATTTATTCATTTGGGAGGAACACTAAACAACCACTGCACTACCAAACGGAACATGGCTGGTCATGGGACAGAAAGAAGGAAGATGGACGTGTAAGGTTATTTGAGAAAGTAAGCTCAATTTGATAGAAACATGAGCCAGTGCACAACCAAATAAAAATACATAACAAGTCTGTTCGCAAAGCAATTCAGAAAATTTCAAGCAGACGGGAACATGCCCAACTCATGCACCGTCAGTGAAAAACCTGAATTGATATGCAAAACTGACTAGTCAATGCATTTTTAATTCGGGAGTAACACTTATACTCAATGCACCACCAAACGGAACATGGCTGGTCAGGGGAGGGAAAAGGAAGATGGCCAGAAAGGTTATTATAGAAATTAAGATCAATTTGATAGAAACAGGAGTCAGTGCACTACCAAATGAAAAACACATTACAAGAACGTCGCAAAGCAATTCAGAGAATTTAAAGCTGACGGGAACATGCCCAACTCATGCACCGTCAGTGAAAAATCTGAATAGATATGCAAAACAGACAAGTCAATGCCTTTTTAATTCGGGAGGAACACTGTACAACCACTGCACTACCAAACGGAACATGGCTGGTCATGGGACAGAAAGAAGGAAGATGGAAGTGAAAGGTTATTTAAGAAAGTAAGCTCAATTTGATAGGAACAGAAGTCAGTGCACTACCAAATGAAAAACACATAAAAAGAACGTTAGCAAAGCAATTCAGAGAATTTCAACTAGACGGGAACATGCCCAACTCATGCACCGTCGAAGAAAAACTTGAATTGAAATGCATAATAGACTAGTCAATGCATTTTTCCATTTGGGAGGAACACTTAACAACCACTGCACTACCAAACGGAACATGGCTGGTCAGGGGACAGAAAGAAGGAAGATGGACGTGTAAGGTTATTTGAGAAAGTAAGCTCAATTTGATAGAAACATGAGCCAGTGCACAACCAAATAAAAATACATAACAAGTCTGTTCGCAAAGCAATTCAGAAAATTTCAAGCGGACGGGAACATGCCCAACTCATGCACCGTCAGTGAAAAACCTGAATTGATATGCAAAACTGACTAGTCAATGCATTTTTAATTCTGGAGTAACACTGTATACTCAATGCACCACCAAACGGAACATGGCTGGTCAGGGGAGGGAAAAGGAAGATGGACAGAAAGGTTATTTGAGAAATTAAGATCAATTTGATAGAAACAGGAGTCAGTGCACTACCATATGAAAAACACATTACGAGAACGTTCGCAAAGCAATTCAGAGAATTTAAAGCTGACGGGAACATGCCCAACTCATGCACCGTCAGTGAAAAACCTGAATTGATATGCAAAACAGACTAGTCAATGCATTTTTAATTAGGGAGGAACACTGTACAACCACTGCACTACCAAACGGAACATGGCTGGTCATGGGACAGAAAGAAGGAAGATGGAAGTGTAAGGTTATTTAAGAAAGTAAGCTCAATTTGATAGGAACAGCAGTCAGTGCACTACCAAATGAAAAACACATAACAAGAACGTTCGCAAAGCAATTCAGAGAATTTCAACTAGACGGGAACATGCCCAACTCATGCACCGTCAATGAAAAACTTGAATTGAAATGCATAACAGACTAGTCAATGCATTTTCCCATGTGGGAGAAACACTCTATACCCACTGCACTATCAAACAGAACATGGCTAACCCACTGTGCTATCACTATCAAATGGAAATGGAATCAAGGGGATGGTTGATACCAAGAAAGACTTTCCTAGGTTTACTCAAGATTAGTTTATAGATATAATCAACTTTGCGAAGACAGTAGTTGACATTCCTAGGTTTACTCAAGATTTCTTTATAGACATAATCAAATCTGCGAAGATAGTAGTTAACATTCCTAGGTTTATCAAGATTCACCTTCATCACATAAGTTATTCAAGCATCTCACGCATCATATATATAATCTGAAATCAAGAAATGCACTCAAGAAAAGGGCAACATAAAAACAAAGATTTTTTTGGGTTTGAGTTTTATACAAAATCACATCAAAGTAAACAACTTCAATCAAAACATCCAGCCAGACAACATTCAATTCTTGAAAAACCTAACATGAACGCTAAACAAAAACATCTAAGGCAAATTTCAATTCTTAAAAACCTAACATGAATTTCCAATAATTCATCCCAAACATAAATAAATGTGCGCCACAAAATTTCATATCAACAAACAGCAAACAAACGATAGGAATTCAAAACAATTCGAAGATGATAACATAAAGTAGCGAGTAAACAAACCGACGCGGAGACATGATTCCGACGGACGCTGAATGCCTGAAAGAATCGAGGGTCGATTCAGGCGGAATGAAACCCTAGCCCTAATTACTACAGCAGCAGTTATCTTAAGTTTATATTTATAGGGGTATCGTAATTCGAGCCGTTAGTAATTACCTATTTCCTAATTAATTTTTGGCTTCTTTTCTTTTATTTATTTTAAACCGTCATATAGAGATCTGTCTTTTTTAAATAATGATTAATATAATGTGAGATATTAATTTATTAAAATCTCGAATTACCAAAACTTAGAAAGCATTGCCCAGTTGCCAGTTGGCATGAAAATCCGACCGTTGGATTCAAACCGTCTCTCAATAATCAAATCGACCGTTAATTGACAACTCTTTTCGCTCAACCCTTCTCCTCCCTGCACAACCCCAGCTTTTGCCTTAAGCTATCCTCTTCCCCAGAGCTCCAATCTTTATCGCACTCCACCTCGAATTCTCCAAACCACAGAAGCCAAAATGGAGCCGGATCAGAGACGGAAGAGCGGGATCAATCTCCCAGCTGGGATGTCACTCTCCGTCTTGACACAATCTCAAACCCTAAATCCCAAATTCTCAACCATTCATCTCCTTCAAAGTCATCATCTACTTGCAGCGATCGATTTATCCCTTGAGATCATCTTCACGTCTTCACACATTTGGATTGATCGAAAAGTCGTCTCCTGTGAAGGAAGGGGGAAGTGAGGTATATTCGAGGTTGTTAAGACAAGAACTTTTTGGGTCTGATTTTGCTTCTTTTTCTTCTCCTTCAAAGTCATCATCTACTTTAAGACTGATCCTCCTACGCCTAAATTGCCTTTTTCGCCTAACATTTTTGGTTGTGAAGGTGGGATTGTGTCGGATGTGTCAACGCCTCCTAAGCCTCCAAGGAAGGTCCCCAAGACGCCGCACAAGGTATTCCTTCTAAGCTGCTGTTCATGAAGACATTGTTTTGCATTTAGTAGTGTTTCAAGGTTTCAGTTTGTAGTATAGCAATTCTTGTTTATGACTTTACCTGTTCGGAATTTTGATTTTTATGATTAGGATTTTTTAGTGTAAACAAAAAGATTGAAGTTCTTGCTACTGAATTTTGTAGGGTTGGATTTTAATATTTGAAATGATTGTGGCAGATATTGGATGCACCATCACTTCAAGATGATTTCTACTTAAACCTTGCGGACTGGTCTTCGCAAAATGTGCTTGCTGTTGGATTAGGAACGTGTGTTTATCTATGGAGTGCAACAAACAGCAAGGTAATAACCAAGTTTCAGGATTGTTGGGCTATAGATGAGATAATATATAAGTTAAAGTGTTTGAGTTGGGAGAGATTCAACAATTTGTTTTTGAACTATAGGTGACTAAGTTGTGCGATTTGGGACCCAATGATGGAGTTTGCTCTCTTCAATGGACAAGGGAAGGTTTCTACATATCTATTGGTACAAGTCATGGGCAAGTTCAGGTACTTCGTGTGTATAAAACCATGTTAGGAAATTGTGCTGATAGCTTAACTCTTGTGGACGTGTTTTAGTAATGTGGTTTGTTTTTCAGGTATGGGATGGGACGCAATGCAAGAAAATAAGGACTATGGGAGGGCATCAGACTCGAACTGGTGTCTTGGCCTGGAGTTTGCGAATACTCTCTTCTGGTAGCAGAGACAGAAATATACTTCAACATGATATGAGAGTCCCCAGTGACTATATTGGCAAGCTCAATGGTCACAAATCTGAGGTACAATTTCTTCAATACTTGAGGTTTGCATTTTAAAGTTACTATGCATATATGGAGTCACTCTGCATTGTTGTGATTTTAGGTGTGCGGTTTGAAATGGTCTCCTGACGACAGGGAGTTGCTTCGGGTGGTAATGATAATCAGGTACATCGATAAGAATATATACTTTATGCTGCTGTATTAACTAAATGAAGCAGTGGAGATTAACTGATGTTTTTATTTATGATATCAGCTATTGATATGGAATCCGCATTCACAGCAACCAGTTCTAAAACTGACTGAACACACAGCTGCTGTTAAAGCAATTGCTTGGTCTCCTCACCAAAGTGCCTAGTTGCATCAGGTGGAGGCACTGCTGACCGTTGCATCCGTTTCTGGAACACAGCTAATGGAAATCAGCTTAACAGCATCGACACAGGAAGTCAGGTATGAAGGCCCTTTTTAACAGTAATGCTAAACTACGCTATATCCTCATTTGTGAAATAAAATGCATCTGGCTCTCTTGTTTTTCAAGGTGTGCAACTTGGCTAGGAGTAAAAATGTGAATGAGATAGTGAGCACCCATGGCTATTCCCAAAACCAGATCATGGTGTGGAAGTATCCATCTCTTGCAAAAGTTGCAACTCTGAGTGGCCACAGTATGCGAGTACTATATCTTGCAATGTCACCAGATGGGCAGACTATTGTAAAAGGCGCAGGAGATGAAACTCTACGGTTCTAGAATATCTTCCCATCCATGAAAACCCCGAACCTTGTAAAGATACTACTGGATTATGGTCACTTGGACGAACACAAATTCGATGACAGAATACCTGTATGTCAACATTCTGTAAAAGCTTACAGAAAACAATGCAAAGTACAGTGTACATCCTTTACACAATAAATATACAGTTCAGGCTTAAGACTGTATACTGCATTTGATTGTTTTAGCATGTTTCTTCATTCAGTTATTAACATCTGCAAATTTAAAATTTGATTAAAACACAACGTAAGAAAGGAAAAACATCATAAATGTAAGCTGCAATTTATAAAAATTTAAATGATTTACAAGTTCTAAAAATTTATAAAAACTAGCATGAATTGTCAAGGGCTATGCTAGTTGCTAGGGAACAGCACCTGGTTACAAGGACCAACAGAGACTTTTTGTACAGTTTGTTTTCTAGATAAATTTGTATCGTTACAACAACAGCATAACAATGTGCAAAGGTGCGCGCACTCCATGTTACGCAACTTCTGAAGCAGTGATTGAAGGAACTACGTCTTGGTGCTTGCAAATTTGCTTAGCCTGATGCTGAGTCCAGTAGGCATGAGCCGCTAAGACTCTATTTAAGAGCTCTTGCGGAACCGGTTGACCTCTTCTTTGCTGTGGTGCAATCTGTGCAGTGTGAACAAGTGTCTTCCACTTATCCTGTGCAGCCCAAATTTAATGTGATTTAGTACTTTGAATAGAGCTGTCATATGCCGCTGAAAAAGAGGGTGGGATATTTCTTACCTTGAGGTCAACATATGTTCGATGGTTAGCATTGTCGAAAGCACATATTTTCACATCACGCCATCTGCATCAAAGATATTGCGATCACAACTTTAAATATTCAGTGTCGTCATATATTATACTCCTATGTTGTGTTCATGTGATCCAAAAATTGTGTACCTTCCTGTTCCGAGTTTTTCGACAGATTCAACCAGTGCTTCAACTTCAGCAACAGAAAAGGGCCTCCTAGTTCTGCGTTGCGCAAGTTCTGACTTGACTTTCTGACCCCTAGAAACCTCAGCTATTGTCATTGCATTCATCTCTGAGTATGGAACAATTGCTTTACATTTCAGCTCGCAGCTTGATAATGATTTGGCTGGGGCCGAAGCAAGCATCATATCGTGATTACTCTCAGAAAGAGTGTCAACCGTAACTTGGAGAGAAGAATCAGGAATGGGAGCAGAGACCTCAAAAGTAGCAGATGTGGTTTCTGGAGAACCAGGACGCCTGAAATGTAGCAATTTCAGGTAACATAATCAAAACAAAAAAAGTCGAAACACTAGATATTTCTTAAGAAAATTTATGTACCTGGTCGACTGATGTGAGACATTGGACAATACGAGAGGAGCATCTTCACACAGAGTCAATGGAACCTCAACAGATTTATGCTCCAATTCAAATCCCAATTTTCCTACACTATCTTTACTAGCAATGCCCATCTGCAATAAAGATCTAGTATCGTCTCTAATCTTCTTCCCTCGAAACCGAGCGCCTACTTGTATTCCACCAATCATGGCAGTCACTGCTTCCAATACTTTCTTCTATGGAATGTAACCAAACACAATATTAGATGACGCATCGTTCAGACTTCCAGACTAAGTTTGTTGGATGTGATTTTGAGACTTTTTAGAAAGAGAACAAGTACTAAATACTAAATAGTATAAGTACCTTTAGTGACCCCACAGTAGCATTCTCCGATACTTCAATATATATCTCAGGCACTCTCAAGGACTTTATACTAAGCCTGACTGTAAAATGAAACATGTCTAAAAAAATTAGTTTCCTAGAAACTATCAGACATTTATAAAATCAATTACTCAATATGCGTACCATGAGTATCTTTCGAACTGAATGAGGTCTTGTAACCTTTTGGGGAAGAGGACGCAACATTAGCTACAAAAGAAACAATAACCACACTGGTAAATACAAGGTTAATATAGAGTTTATGAAAAGAAACCTCACACAGCACTGAAAGAGACTCATACAGCTCTGAACGAGACTATTACCATCGAATCCCAAATTAGATGAGCAGCGCGGATTTTTCTTGATACTCTTCTCAGGCAAGGTACAGGCACTTTCATCACTTATACCTCTGCCAGTTGTCAGCACTGAGCGTTGGTTAAATAGTTTCCTTTTCTTCACTGGAATGTCTAATTGACACCTTTCTCGACCACAATAAGTTTTGCGATTCTGACAAATAGGCCACATTCCTCGCACTGTAAATGAGTGACATAGTTTAACTTATAAATCATTCGAAAAACCAAAGCCATACCTTTGCATACATCAGTATATTAAAAAATAACAAAAAACCTGCTCACCTGCACTGGGAGATTTATGATCCTTCCATGCTGAGGACACTTTCTTATACTTGTATGAGAGGAATTTTTGGACTCTACGGAGAGGTATTTGCCTAAACGCCTTCACCTTGGTGCTATATTGGTTGCACCTAAAAATGTTTTCGTCATCATCTCTACTACCTAAACTAAAAATCCTATGCTTAAGAGAAGAAGTTACAGGAGTATATCCCTTGATATAAGGAGACCTAATTGACTTTGTCGGTGAACTATCAATAACAGTACGGACTGCATTTACAATTTTATCTTCCTCGAACCCTATTTTCTGTACAAAACCACTCCTGGTGGTACGATCAAAAGATTTCCAGCAACTACGAGAATTTTCCTCCTCTCTTTTCCTAACTAGCTTCGAAAAGGCGTCTGCTACATCAAGAAACTTGAGACCGCTTGCATTATTATCATAGCAATTAGAATTTGATACCACCGATCCTTCTTGTGAGTGAGGTTGGCTTTCAGGTTGAATAACCTGGTTATAAACATGCTTCAAGGTGTCCTTAAGGGACTCATTTTGGGGAACACAAGCATTTTCTTTCTGACCGAGTTCCCCAGCCTTAAACAAAGTGCGATCATCGTAAGTTTGATTGATCTCTTTCTTGAGATAATCTTCATTAACCAATAGGTCAGTTGTTTCCTTCTCATTACTAGAAGCGGAAGAGCCTTCATTCTCTTGAAGAAGCTGTCCAGCCACAGCAGCCAACAACTCAAATGCGCACGTTGATTAACATCAAATTTTTTCTTATAGCAACCCTTCTTCTGTAAAAGAACACAGCTGTGAGTGACCAAACAATCTAAGACGAAACATATTTAAGTACCATGCTGCAATACTCACCCTATCGGATCTTGGAGCTTTAGGTATTACAGGAAAATGAAAACCACGAGTAACTCTTTTCTTGGCCACCATATCTCAAATATACGGTAAACTCTAGGCTCATCGGCAACCCTGCAGACAAAAATATATAAAACATAAAAGTATCAATATTGTGTTCATTGTGAGTAACAAGGCGTGATCACACAATCCCCATTTGCATCAAAAAACTCAAAGGCTAATCTTTTTAGAAATATTCAATCGACAACACAAGGTAACCGCACTAGCTAGTATTAACCAACTAATACTATCCAAAGTACAGATTCAAACATTAAGCAATTCAAACCAGAATCTGAAAAGCCCCAACCCACAAGCACAACACAACTCAGATCTAGAGAACAGCTAAAGCAAACAACTTTGGGAGCAGATCATGCAATTATGAGCCAAAATATAATCAAGTTAAAACTATTCATCATTTAAAAGACAGCTGGTAGCACAGATGTGCATATGATCTCTCGATTGCCAACACAGAACAACTCTCTCCTACCAAAAACATCATAACAGTTACAAAACCCTAAACCCTCTCCAGAACGAGATCACGTCAGATCTTAACCTTAACTACTCCCAAAACCGCAATTCAGAAAACCCCAGTTTGCAAAAATCACACCTTTACACACAAAAACACATCAACATAGATTTCTCCGAAACATTCGATCCAGTACCAAACCTAAAACCCAGATCAAGATGATCCCATACCTAACCCAAATCTGCCAGAGCGATCGCGTCAATTTCAAGTATCAGGACCCAAATTGTACAGATAAACCCCAGAAAGCAATCAATCAATCGCGATTGATGATGTCACGTAAATAAAGGAAGTATTTTTTGATAAATGAAATGAAACCTCCTGCTTCGTTCCTAATTTTCTTCTGATATTCCAAAATCGTGCTTAAACCTCTCTTCCCTTTCTCCTCCGATTCTCCTTCTTTCCTTTTTTTCTAAGAAATATAAATATGAGTTTATGACCATAAAACCAGTCAATCCGGTGAAAGGGTAAAACCGTCACATTAAATGTTTTACTTTTTCTCTTTCAGTTTGTGGTTTGGTATTCCGAGGATTAACGTAATGGTTTGACACGTGCCGAGCTTCTGCTGTCTTTCTTCTTTAGTTTGTGGAATGTGAGTTATGTGGTTTTCGATTGGTACGTTTTTTTGAGTGGATGAGGTAACAAGTCAAATACAAGCCTCAAGTTGAGGATTGCTCAGAATTTTTATTTATTTATTATTTTAATGAAAAAGAATATAAAGGGAAAGGAAAGTTGGCAACCGGTTGGTGTGGATCTCTTCAACAGTTCAACATATAATTTTGTTTGGTGAGTTTAAGGTAAGGTTTCAAATATAGCAGAAGGCCGGCCCGCCCAACAACAAAACATAGGATGGGTTTGGGCTGGGCTGCATCTGACTTTGTATCTTAGAATAAATTCCCATGGACAGAGGCAAGCCGCAAGCGGTCTCAAATCCTCAGATCACTGGGTCTGGTCGATGTTGGATATTGAAACATCAGACAAGATGACAACAAAGCCCAGCAGGAAATGTTGCTGGTAACAATGATTCATTCATGTATACGAGAGTTACAGGTTACGACAATTGATAGCACCCCCAGATTATACTCATTGGTCTCAGATGAGAGTGACCAGCTAGCAACTAATAACAGCTTGAAATTGAACTGAAACAAGTAAGCAACTAATGAACCTTATGTTGATGTGTTTATAAAGGCAATTTCGTAATGTGTCATCTTCGTATCCGTTTTTGGGACTTAATAGTTCGTAATTGTTGAGACAGAAAAGCAATACCATCTTTCAAACTCGCCCTTCGATTTTCCTTAACATTCCAAATTTCTTGAACAACATACCTTCCACTTGGGTTGTACTCGTTAAGTTCCAATAATGCATCAGCAACAGCCTTGTAGATGCCATCTCCCCAAGTTTTTCTTAAATCATTCAACTTCTTGTCATATTCATCAACTACTTCCTGCAATTTTTAGAAAACATCAGCTCATTTTGTGCTTCAACCTTAAACCACGCTGACACACACATTGTTTATTTAGAGAAGATAAGCGAGAAGTGACCACTTACATCAAAGGACCATTGTAGATTCATTGAAAATAATAGTGATTATGAAGATACGAGATGATAACATACATGTTCATTTCCATCCGTGGTTTTTCTCTGGAACGGATGCCAAGTTGGATTACTCACGTGATCTTGCCAAAGTGAACTCAATTCTGCTGCAATGAACTCCCAGTCTCCATTTGGGTATTTCTGCAAGCACATGTCTCTGAATGGTTTTTGATCCACTTCTCCCATCCTTTTTATACAAATACTGTTGTCGTCATCAAATGAATCATGAAAAACCTACAAATATTTATTCATATATCTATTTATGCATGACAACAGTTGATTATGAATAATTTGTTTAAAGAATTCTTCAAATGACTTGCTGACGTAAACAAAGTCCACACCTTTAATAGTTCTTTGCGTGCACTCTGTAGCTCATTGTTAGCCATGTGCTCTTTAAGAATTAGAGTTTGATTAAGAGGTTCAATGTATTGCAGTTCTTCAACTTTTTCTGCCAGTTCTCTTCTCAAGGCATCAACCTGGTAAAACAAGTAAGAACCATCGCCGGATGTGGGTTGAACTTCTATCTGCATCATATGAAAGACATTGAGAGGCTAACAAAAGACTTATTACGGATATAATAATGATCTGAGGAGGATTCTTTCCACAGATGTAAATAGTTGGTACACTTACTTGTGCCTTTTCAATAACCATTTTTTCCTGATCACAAACAATTTGGGCTTCTCTCTTTTCAACATCTTTTAATTTATCTTCAATTTCTTTTCCTTGAGTTTCTAAATTGTGTTTCAGCTCAAGGTTTTGTTGTTTCAGTAACCGCATAACGCTCATTGCTTAGAAGAAAACAAATTAAAAAACTTTTAGATCAAAGCAATATATTCAGTAAATAGTGAAAGAAAAAGTGAAATAACACACACGAAATGCATTTCATAAATGTAAATAAAGGATAGAAATGAATATGCCATATATACTTCTATGCATTCTCATCAAAACAAGCAAGCAATCAAGTCCATTATAAAATTTTCTATTGAAAACTCAATTATCGTTGAATTCTTCTTATAACTTATTCAATTTAGCTTTCCATTTATGTGGATTTTCATGAAATAAGGCATAACCAAAAAAATGTTCCAGCATTGTAGATAACATAACAATACGTATTTAAAAAGAGTATATACTATTGGCAAACATAAACTAAACTATAGATATTAAATCAGTCCCGTGCCAATGTCATGAATCAACTAAACCCCAGACATACACAATAAAACACCACCATCAACATAAGCTTCCTGACGCCTGCGACCATCTTCCACCATTGCCTTCATGGAAGCTGTCATTTCATCACATTTGCGCTCCATTAGTAACAACTTCTGATTCTTCACATCAATCTCATTTGAAAGGGTCACAATCAAACTACGCGCAGCGCACAGTTCCTGATTAACTTGTGATCCCATTCTAGCTAAATGGTCACAACATCGAAATGCAGCTTTATTCGACTTCAGTTACCTACTTATGTCTTATCTGTAAATGGTAAACACAGAAAATTGACAACAGAAAGTTACTACTAATTCAGGAAATATGCAGATTTTGAGTAAATTAAAATGAATGTAATAACCACGCACATTGGTTTCAGAAACCACAAGTGAAAATCGGTTTAGCAAAACAATTCAAAGTGGAAGATTGAAACTAAAATTGAGATCAATTTGACAACAGTGGCAAACTTGTAGGTGAAAATTCAGCTCAGAAAAATTTATGACCTACTTGCACGTGTAAATCAGATTAGAAATGAGTGCTAGGGTTCATGTTAATATCTAAATTAATACCTTTCGTCGGAATGTTCAAAAGACGACCGAAGAAGCTCCTTGCGACGAAATTGGGAATGGGTAATTCAGAAGAATCAGAATCTGAAGATGAACGCGATCTCAACGAGGGGAGCTTCGAGCAATTTTGGTTATAACCAGTCAACATACACGCGTGCCTACGGCGCATTCGCAGAGAATGTACCTCGTTCGAAGCTTTGAATTTGGGCTTTGTAGCCCATTCGCAAACGATATTGGGCTGTCTTGTCGATTGACAACTTGTGACAGCCCAATAAATTTATTTTCTATTTGCATGCTTAATCTATAATTTTTGCGGGCTCATTATATGAATGAGCTCGCTAATATCAAAATATTCAAATACGTGCAAAACTTTATTTGTAAATGAATTCTGATTCAGAAGTGCACCAACATCAATTGATTTGTGCATCAACTTTGTGCAATGCCAAAGTTAAAATTGAATACTCATGGTCTATTACATTCAGATTCAGCTTCTATTTACTTGGTCATTATTGAAAATTTCTGAATGAGTACTCTGTTTAAGGCATGTCAGTTTATCAGAATTTATGACATTCTTTTTCAAAGATGATTTATTATTGTATTTAAGGTTTGAATAAATGATATTGAAAGTAACAATTCTGAAAGATGATAACATAAACAGCAGAACATAAAACATAAGAAAATGGAAATTTCTCAAAGATGTCCAACAAAAAATAATCCACTCAAAAAGGTTTTGCAGTTAACATATGTCACATGACATGAGGATCTTGTCATCTCAACTCAGACACATGATTTATTACTCAATGGATGATAAGTTGACATCTCATATTCTTCAAGCACTTTTCTTGACCTCAGCTGCCTTTATGATGTCAATGAACTCCGCCTGAAACACGAGAAAGACTTAGTCTACTAGTACAGGACTACAGGTAAATAAGCAAGATGGCACATTGGTGATAGTGAAGCATAAATGCACAGAAGGATCATTACCTTCAAAGAAGCACCACCGACCAAGAAACCATCGACATCTGGTTGTCCCCCCAATTCCTTGCAATTAGCACCATTAACAGACCCTGTAGAAGGCAGACATTCAAGTAACACAATCAAATGATAAGTTCTAGCAATATAAGTTAATTTTTCATATTACATCACATGAGGATGTTAATTTTTAGTAGAATTTCAGAAAAAGGTTTCAGCATTTTCATACCTCCATAGATGATCCGGGTTGATTCAGCAACTTCGGGACTGGTGTTTGCTGCAAGCCACTTCCTTAGTTCAAGATGCACCTGTCAGTTAATAAATCTTTAGACCTCGAATTAAAAACAAATACATTGCCCTTGGATAAAAACAAGTATTTGACTCTTTAACCTCTCATAGCTTAAATAAATTCCTATATAAAACACACAGCTGCATCAAATGTGTACAACAAACTTATACCAAATGATTGGACAATGGATGTCAGAGTGACTTACTTCTTGGGCCTGGGCAGGGCTCGCAACCTTTCCAGTTCCAATAGCCCAAACTGGCTCGTAGGCCAGAACAATATTGGTCCAGTCAGTCACTCTTTCTGCAATAGTAGAATGTAACAAACAGTCAAAGATCAAGGATCAAGCAAGAAGCTTTACTTTAAATTATATTAAAAAGAGCAATACTGACAACAGTTATTAATAAGCAAATCACCATCACTTAGTAAAGGAAGAAAAAAGATACCTGCAATTGCTTTGGTTTGTGCTGCAACAACCTCCAGAGTAGATCCTGATTCTCGTTGCTCGAGGGTTTCTCCTACACAGGCTATTACCTTTAAACCTTGAGCAAGAGCATATGCAACCTTGTCGCCAACAAACTGAAACAAATACACCGTCAAGCATTATGTCATGAACTTTGTTATTAAAAATTAGATGCACAAACACGAAAAATACCTCGTTCGTCTCATTCTCAACAACAAAGCCCTCCTCTCTGAGTGACCAAGAATCACCCATGGGATACTCAAATTTGCAAGCATCTCAGCACTGCAAAGCAAACAAATTTGAAAATATACAATTAACTGATACACCATAACACATTTAACATCAGCATTACAGAAACACTCCAAACAAAGAACCAGAAAACACGTCGATGATTCTGGACGATGTCAAAATGTAGAATAATGTGCAGGTATTTAGAAGAATACGCACCTGACTTCACCAGTGTAGGCGCCTCCTTTCTTCACCCAACAATTCTGGGCGGCAACTTGAATTTCTGGCCTTAGTTCACTCTTCACCAATGGGAGGAATACATATGATGGGCTTACAACAACCTCTGCAAAAAATGAAGAAAAAGAAAACGCTGAACAACAAGTTTCTCTATGTCATATCAAAGCATTCAAATTTCATTTTCTTACTTCCACTTAGTGGCAGTACTAAGCTCTATATCAAATTATTCGTTTACGTAACAGGATCTATCTAAACAAATTAAAAACACAATACAACAGTAACTAAACTGACCTACAACATCTGGCGGAGGGATTTCACTTTGATTTAGCAAATTCACAATCTTTTTCACCTCTTCAGTCGTTCCATTCTGCAAGAAAAATAATTCTTTCAATAAACATTTTTACATTCAGTTTCAACAAATCTAACTCTCAAATCACTTCAATCCTTTATCAAAAAAATAACTTCAACCCAATCATTTTAATTATACAATCTAAATCAGTTGAACCAAAACACAGATCCAAATCTAATAATTAACATAAGGGTTTGAAGTGAAGATCGGATGGAGGAAGACTTACGCATTTCCAGTTACCGCCGACGAAGAATTTCCTACCCATATCCGAAAACGATTCGCAAAGATTCAAAGCGTGTTTCTCTCTAAGTGCTTCCTCGACGATAACGATAGACTGTGAATCTGAATCGATCGTAAGGTCACTTATTTATTTATTGAATTATTTCTTCTTTTAATTGGCGAATATATTACGTGGTTGATAAGTCAGCAAACGATTATTACTTTAAATATTTCATATTACAAAATTCAATTAGGTTCAGTGATGTCATTTTGCATGCTATGAGTGACTAACACGTGTCAGTTTTTGATTGGTGAGTTTATTATGCCATGTCATCATCTATTCTGCTTCCGGATTTCGTTTCATCAACTGAGCCCATTTTTTTGGGCCGTTTCGTTTCATCAATTGAGCCCATTCATTTTGGACCTTAAGTTATGAAAGCGATGCTTACGAAGTCGATTTAGCCCAATACGTACCCAAAACATTGATTGAGTTTTGTCAGTATTATGTTACATAATACGACAACCAAGGCTAGTTGCCTACCCACTGATTATTAAAGACATTAGCATCATCACTCGCATTCAGGTTTACTATAATATTCAAAATTAAATAAAGCTGACGCAAATCCACGTCGGAGTGGAGACCACCTCCACTATAGAATGTATATTTTGATCCATCGATTGAGTAGTCCTAGGAACAACTAATAAATTGACACATACTCCCTCTGTCCCATAATGTTTGTCCACTTTCCATTTTGAGTGTCCCCTTAAGTTTGTCCATTTTTCTTTATTCTCCACCACACATTCTACTTTTTCACTCATTTACTTATTATTCATTTATTCTCAACCACACATTTTATACCTTCTTTCTTCCTTAATAACCGTGCATTTTGTGCTTTTGGACAAACAAAATGGGACGGAGGGAGTAATTTATTCAATATTGATGAATACTCCATATTTTAGTATTATCGGTCCAATCAATCAGCTATTAGCCTTTGTACTGTTTTTACATTTTGCAATCATGTGATTGACCTGCCTCCACTCTTCAGTCCTTTCTTCTAGACTCCTTTGCCAATAATGCAGATGGTGACATCACTGACATGATCCAAATTGAACCAGGAGCATATTTTGCGTTGATAAGACATTCGACAATATTAAGTACTAAATGAGTGAATCTCACATTTGTTGATCGAAACTTTCTTACAATTTCGAATAATATCGATAAATAAAAGTCTCAATATTTGAATTTCAGTTGTTGAATATTTAATTTTTACTGATATTAACTTTAATAAAAAAAATATGTAACAGCTCATTGCTAGCGAGATGTACACGTGGCAGACAAGTTTGATACGTGCCTCGACTACCGTGCCAACATACCGACAAATCTGTTAAGTTGCGCCGCCTTTGTCATCCACCATACGCATAATCAACGATCCTCCTTAGATAGAGAATATACCATACCCCGTTTTTCCCTCCACATCATTTATCTTCTCTTCCTCTCGTTTGCGGATTTGGTTTTTGAAGATGGGAATTCCTAGCGACGACTTGGTCTTGATTCAAAATGGCCAAAACCCTAATGACCCTACTGTCATCACCGTCAGCTGCCCTGACCAATCCGGCCTCGCTTGCGACATCTGTAGAATCATCCTCGAATTCGGCCTTTTCGTCACCCGCGGAGGTTTCACAATATTCAATTTCATTCAATTCAATTTTTACTGTCACATCTCGATAAATGTGCTACAATTATAGTAATGTTGATGAAGTTTTTGTTTGTTGAATTAAATTTTGATTCAATTTTAGTAGGTGGTAGCTTGGTGGAATTAGAAGGTGACCTTATTTGTGTGATTTGAGAATGCAGATTTTTCGACGGATGGGAGGTGGTGCTATATCGTGTTACGGGTACTTCCGCACCCGATTTCGAATAAGGTTGATTGGGGAAGTTTGAAGAGTAGACTTGTAGATGTATGCCCGTCATTGTTGTTTTCGTACTGTTTTGATAAGAAGTCGAGTGATCTATCCAATATGTGTTCGATCTACTTGTTGAATGTCTTCTGCATTGATAGAAAAGGACTATTACACGGTGAGTTGCAGCTTTTTTATTTAAATGTAAGTGGTGAGTTACACTGTATTTATTTAGCTTCTTTTGTTTTAGCGTTTGGAATTTTATGTTTAGATGTCACGGAAGTACTTTGTAAGCTGGAGCTTGTAATTCAAATGGTAAAAGTTATGACCATGCCCGATGGGAGAGTTTTGGACCTGTTTTTCATTTCTGATGGATTGTAAGTACTCGTGATGCCTGCCTTCGATACAATTTTATATGTTATTATTTGCTGTAAATCTTTGATGCTTTCTTGAAAGATCAAAAATTTACCAACTGTTGTTTCCTATGTTCCTAGTTTAGGGCTGTGTGAAAGTTTACTATGTAGTGTGTAACTGTGTATTAGTGCGATACTTACTTCAGGGTTTCCGATGGTCCAGGAACCTACTGCACACAAAACAAAGGCGAGAGGATACTTGTGAACAATTAATTGGTACGCTGGGAGAATATTGCATTGACTGCGACATACAGTTGGCCGGGCCTGAATTTAAAACTCAGCAAGGATCATCTACGCTTTCATCTGAAATTGCTGAACAACTGTTCAGCGTTAATAAGTTAACCAGTTGTTCCCCTTCTATCACGACTGATCCTTACTTGACGAAACTTATGAAGGCTAGTATTACTGTCGACAATCATTTGAGTCCATCTCATACGATGCTTCGGATAGAGTGTTCAGACCAAAAGGGACTCTTCTATGACATGTCAAGAATTTCAAAAGACTGTGATATAAGGGTATCTGCTCTTTTCCTTGAATTATTTCACTTCAATGTCAGCCATTTATCGTTTATGTCTTCATTTGGTTAATTTTATCTATATGTTCCCTCGCGCAGATAGCTCATGCCAGAGTTTCCGCAAGCATAAAAGGGCATCTTAGTATGGATCTACTCGTCCAGAAAACGGATGGACAAAAGATAATAGATCCAGGATATCAAGATACATTGTGTTCGAGACTGAAAGAAGAGATGTTCCTCCCGCTTCGAATGATCATTACAAACAGGGGTCCTGATACTGAGCTGGTGGTTGCGAATCTTGTTGAGATGAGTGGAAAAGGAAGACCCCGTGTTTTTTATGACGTGACTTTTGCTTTGAAAATACTAGGAATCTGCATCTTCTCGGTAAACCACCAACATATGGAACTAATTTGTCACATCATGCTTTTAGGAAATTGTGAAACTAACCAAATGTTCTTTTCACGCAGGCTGAAATCGGAAGACACACCACTCTTGATAGACAGTGGGAAGTGTACAGATTTCTCTTGGATGAGAGTAATGACATGCCTTTGTCAAGTAATGAGGCACGAACCCGCATATTGAAACAGGTTAGGAAGACGCTGATGGGCTGGTAAGGGAGCATTTTCTATGAAAGAAAAGTCTGCCACAGGCAATGTTCTGATACTCATTTGGGTATGTACCGCGGAACACATTCCCAAGAGTGCGATGACATGCATGATTGGTGTCCTAAACATCAGCTGTCATATAAATTACATCATGCAGTGAAATGCACTGGCTCAATTCGGGCCGCAGCCTGTATTTCTTTGGATGAAATTGAATGTATCTAGATGAGCTTTATTGCATTAGTGCCAGTTTTACAAGTGAAAAATCGAGGTGAAATTCAGTTTGTAAATCTGGGTGCCAGAGCTTATAATTTTAACACCATGACACTGAAAGAGAGTTACAGGGATTCGAGAGAGTTTCTAACTGCTACCAAGGGCAGCTTTCAGAAGTTGCTGATGAGGCAATGGCCACTGAATTGCAAGTGTTACTATTGGACCCCTGCAGAGTTATCTGCCCAATATGAGAAACATGCAGAGGAGCTTTGTTGATGCTCAAGTCGGTATCTGCCACCAAATAGTCACAGTTCGCAGTCTCTAGCCTTTGGGGTTACATATAGTTAATGAAGCTGGGATGAGCAATTGAGCTTCCAAATTTGAGCATGGCATTGAATCTTTTGTTTGATAAAAGATCCGCACATATAGGCAACTCTGTAACTCATTTTGTGCCATGTCCCTGATTAGCCTTATTGTTGATTCAATGATTGGAACCTTTCTTGATCTTTGATAAACAGGTATTTTCACCCAATTGCGTCCCTGCATTAACCGAAATGCATTCAGATCCTTGGAATGACCCTCACCTTCACACAATATGACATAATGTGAGCATGAAAGTTTAAGAGAAGTCTAGCTAAAACCAAAGTTAGAAGTCATACATGACACATTGAACATCAAAGCTAAAAAAACAAATATCACCTTGTGGTTGTTTATGCACTGAAATGACTGCATCAGAAGCTCCCACAAGGACAGGGTGAAGCTGCATTAAAACCATCTGCATACCCTGGATATCTTTCAATATGTCCTGCAGCATATTATAATTTGAATTCATTACAATTTGAAAGAGTTACAACTAAATCTGTGGATTGTTATCTAAGCTGTGAACTGACCAACCTTGGAATATAATGGTTACTGGTTAAATCTTCATTTGGGGGGAGAACTGTGCCACATTTTCAAGTTCTATCAGCCATAACAGATTCGTCTGGGTAAGCTGATTGATCTCCACCGAAGAACCTACTCCGCATGCAAGGTGGATAGCTGAGATTCCAGATGCCTATCCCTTAACTAGTTAATTGGAAAAACAGTGAAATGAATATAGTTAGGAATTTTTGTGGTCAAGCTCGCACGTGTATAATTTTTTTAAAGTACTAAAATGATATGTTGATAAATACTTCTAAGCACCAAAAGACTACTAAAAAGATGATGTATAGTACTGATGGGAAAGGTTCAAATGAGAACCTATTTTAAAATGAAAACTTAGAACTAATGTGAGCCTTAAGATGTAGGAATTAAATAGTTTGGATTGATGACCCCATTAATCAAATATTAATTATTTTTAGTGATGAAAGGGCACACTTGTCATTTCAGATCAATATAGTTAATAAATGAATTATTTTAAATTGCATAAAAAATTTAGTTTATATAATTTATTTTAAAATTTGAAATTAGTGGATATATAAAGTGCATCACTAAATACTTTAAAAGTGCATCAATTTTTTTAATAAAAAGTGCATTACTAGAAATTTAAAAAATGCATCAAAATAAAAATAATTGTAATAATTTTTTAATATGCGGATTGTAATGCACTTTTTAAAAATATTTAATGCACTTTTTTTTAAAATATTGTAATGCACTTTTTAAATATTGTAATGCACTTTAAAAAATATTTTAATGCACTTTTGCAAAAAAATTGTAATGCACTTTTTTATAAAAATATATTAATACACTTTCGAAAAATCATTAATTATCAATTATAAAAATTGAATTGACAAGTGTTCCCCTCATATTGATTGATGATAGTAATTACCATATTAATAATGTCATTAATCACATCCAATGAATTGTTTGATCGTGTGGTTTATATTGGTTCTAAGTTTTTATTTTAAATGTGGTTTGTACCGGAACCAAACCCTAGTACTGATCTTAATCTGTTTGAATTATTTTTAACTTATCAGTAATGAATTTCACTCTGTGGATAGGAACATTACCTTCTTCCCAACTACGCCCTGGAGATTTTGCCAATCCTGCCCCCATAATCTCTGACCTCAATACTTTTGCATCACCCCACCTACCCGATTCTGCATATATACTTGATAAAACCACATAATGTGCTGCATTACCCGGCTCAACTTTAACAAGATTATCTACAGCAAGTTCTCCAATTTCTACATTGCAATGTAGCTTACTAGCTCCTAGTAAGGCTCCCCAAAGTGCAGCATCAGGTTCCATTGGCATTGACTTAATTACTTCCAACGTTTCTTTAAATAGGCCTGCACGACTTAAGAGATCCACCATGCAAGAGTAATGTTCCAAACCCGGATTTAACTTGTAATCTTCCTTCATGGAATTAAATATCAGTCTACCTGCATCCACCATGCCTGCATGCCTACAAGCAGATAACACATTCAAAAGGGACACAGAATCCACCTGGATACTCCTATCCTTCATGGTAGAGAAAATATCAATCGCATGTTGCCCATGACCGTGCATTGCATAAGCAGCAAGTATCGCATTCCAGGACACAGTGTCTTTGATCTCCATTTCATAAAAAACCTTATCGGCACAGCCAAGCCGTCCACATTTTGAATACATATCAATAAGACTGTTACCGATCATTGTCTTTGAAAGAAAACCCATTTGGATAGTATACGCATGCAAAGCAGTCCCTTCTCTTAGTGCCGTCAATTTTGCTGCTGCAGGAATGATGGTAACCAAAGTGACCACATTAGGTATGAAATTTTTGAATCTCATTTGGTGGAAAGCTGAGATTGCTTTCCTGGCATGTCCATTTAGCAAGTATCCTGCAATTAAGATGTTCCAAGATATCTGATCTTTCTCATAATCAATTTCATGGAACAACACTTCGGTGGAGGGTAGATTCCCAGACTTTGCATACATGTCGATCAGGGCATTCTTAACATGTGAGTTGGATTGGAATCCACTTTTTAAGGTAAGCCCATGTATGCTGTGTATCTGACCTATGTCATTCAACAGAGCACCAGCGGCAATCAAACTTGCCATGGTTCCAGAGTCTGGTGGTGTTCCTGATAAATGTAATTTTTTGAAGATGTTAACTGCATGTTGAGGTTCACCACTTTGAACGTATCCTGTTATCAAAGAATTCCAGGTTACAATATCCTTGAATGGCATGCTGTTGAAAACAGTCAATGCTGAAGAGAAGAATTCACACCTAGCATACATGGAAACAATGGCTGTGCTTACAGAAATGTCGGCATCAATATAGTTCCTCACAGCATAGCAATGCAAGCTCTTCCCTAATCTTACGTATGACAACTCTGCACAAGCTGGAAAAACACTGACAATAGTTACCCTGCTTGGTTTCAGATTTTGAACAACCATTTCTTTAAACAACAGCAAGGCTTCATCAGGATGTCCAGACTGGGCGAATGAAGATATGAATGCGGACCAAGCGACCACATCTTTCCCTTCAAGAGTTTCAAACAATTGTTTTGCCTTCTCTAGCTCCCCACATTTTGCATACATTGTCATAATTGGAGTAGCAACTGATACATCAGTATTAATGGCCAGCTGCACAGCAAGATTGTGAGTCACCTTCCCCATCTCTAAGTCCCTCAACTCAGCTGCAGCAAGTAAAGCACTAACTATACACACTTCATTCATTTCAAGGCTACGAAATCGCATCCGATCAAACATTTCCAACACGTCTTCATAACATCCGTTGTTAACACACCCTGCCATCATAGTTCCCCAAGTTACAACATCCCTTCCTACCAGACGTTCAAAAATCTTACGTGCATATCCTACACATCCACATTTCAAATACACATCTATCAAACCATTATAAACAACAGAATGGAAACTCCGCCTCATCAGATACCCATGAATACATTTACAAGCTTCAACATCCATTATTTTACAAAGAGCCGGAAACAAATTCAAAAAACTCACATAATTAGGCTCAACACCACCCAACTTCAGCCCACCAAAACACCTCAAAGCATCAACATAATCACCATTCTGCGCCAACCCTGCAATCATCACATTCCAAGCAGCCACATCCTTCTCAAACATTTTATCAAACACCTCACGTGCAATACTCAAGCAACCCGTTTTACAATACATATCAACCAAACCAGTCCCAATAAAAACATCAGCGTCCAACCCCTTCTCCACAGTCTTCTTATGTATCGAAACACCTTCATCAACATCCAAAACCCCAGCACAAGCCTTCAACACAAAAGTAAACGTATACCTATCCGGCTCAATCCCCTTCTTCATCATACAATGATACATTTCAATAGCTTCTGTAAACTGACCACATCTACCATAAGCCCTAATCATGCAATTCCATAAAACGACATTACGATTTGCTGCAGAATCGAACACGGAGCGAGCGTAGTTGAGGTTGTAGAAGGATGAGTACATATTAATGAGGTGGTGGGTAATGTCAGTAGATGTGAGGATAACTCGAGCGTGAATTTGACGGAGGGTGTTGTGGTCAGCGCATGAATTGAGAAGGCGAGCGTAGGTAGAGTGGCTTCTGGAGAATGATGGTGACACGAGATTGGTCAAACATCTGGCCATCGCGTTGACCATTGTTGCTTGGCGCGTTTCACAGTCTCCGTTCAGGGATTTCGGATCCTATACAGTGGACAGCCAAATCCATCCGAAACGACGTAATTCTGATCATAAATAAAGCAAAACAATGCAGTTCTAATTAAATGTTTCTGAACCCTAGTTTTCATGTTCAAACTTAAAATTACATCATTTCATTGTGGCTGGAAAATATTGTTGGTAACACATGATCCCAATCCTCCGTTCAGGTACTTTTATTTTTTTATTTTTACTCTATCAAAAAATACTTTAGAATGTATAAATAGATAACTAAAACACCTCACAAGAAATATTTAAGCAGAACAACAAAACCTAAACAGTGACTTTTAGTGTGAAAACCTGCGTTTCGCTGGAGAAAATCACAGAGAGTACTCTAATCAAAAGAATAACAAGCTCAAAAACACAAAAACTATAGAAAGAGCAGGTAAGAAATCGAAATCTTTTCTAAATAAAATTGAAATTATTCCTAAGAAATCATCTCTTTGAATTGGTCGTCATTTAGCGTGCTTTTGCTCAAACGGTGACGTTCACTGAACACAAAATTAAACAAGAACATTAGAAATTTTTAACGTCAATCAAACCCAAAGTGTTGCAATCAATCAAGTAATTTACAAGTTCAAAACATATGCATGTCATTATAAAACACTTGAATTGGGCTTAGCCCTTTTTCCAATCAAAACACTTGAACTGGGCTTTGGACTTTTCCAATTAAAAAAACTTGAATCGGGCTTTGGACTTTTCCAATCAAAAAAAAGATACCGATTAGAGAGACGTGACTCTCTTACATTCCTATCAAATTTCCCTAACTGTAATCTGCAGATTCAACTCGATCGGAAGCTAAGACGGGAAGTATCGGTAAGACCTCGGCTTCTTTTGTTGTTATTTATGGCATATTTTCAAGCCTTATTGATGTTAATCGAAACCCTAAATAGTCATACACTAATCTAACCTAGGCTGGGTTAAATCACATATAGACGATCTGTTTTGGCTTTAGCAACCCTTGTTTTACGGCAAACTTACAATAAAGGTGAAGCCAAAAACACAGTTTAACAGCGTTTCTGTTGATCAAAACCAAACATAGTTATGACACCAAAACCCAAACCAATTAGAATAATGAAACCAAAAATCAACATAAACTACCTTCGATACCTGAACCCAGTAGCATCTTATAAGCAGTTTGGATATTTCTGAGGTTGAATGCAAAACCCCCTTCTCTTTTTATAATGAAGGCGTATGTGCAATGCGTGTGCAATGCGTATGTGCAACGTGTATGGGCAACGCGTTAATCACTTGACACGCGCTGCGTAAAACCCTATCTTTTTCAACGGACGGGAGGTGGTGCTATATCGTGTTACGGGTACTTCCACACCCCATTTCGAATAAGGTTGATTGGGGAAGTTTAAAGAGTAGACTTGTAGATGTATGCCCGTCATTGTTGTTTTCGTATTGTTTCGTTAAGAAGTCAAGTGATCCATCCAATATGTGTTCGATCTACTGGCTAAATGTCTTCTGCCTTGATAGAAAAGGACTATTACACGGTTAGTTGCGGCATTTTTATTTAAATGTTAGTGTTATTTTATTTGTTTAGATTCTTTTGTTTTAGTGTTCGGAATTTTTTGTTTAGGTGTCACGAAAGTACTTTGTAAGCTGGAGCTTGTAATTCAGATGGTAAAAGTTATGACCATGCCTGAAGGGAGAGCTTTGGACCTGTTTTGCATTTCTGATGGATTGTAAGTACTTGTGATGCCTGCCTTCGATACAATTTCATAGGCTATTATTTGCTGTAAATCTTTGATGCTCTCTCGAAAGATCAAAAAATCACCTACTGTCTTTTCTTCTGTTCCTATCTCAGGGATGTGTTAGAGTTTACTATGTAGTGTGTATAACTGGAGTACTTACTTCAGGGTGTCTGATGATCCAGGAACCTATTGCACACAGAACAAAGACGAGAGGATACTTGTGAACAATTGGTTGGTACGCTGGGAGAATATTGCATTGACTGCGACATACAGTTGGCCGGGCCTGAATTTGAAACTCAGCAAGGATCATCTACGCTTTCATCTGAAATTGCTGAATAACTGTTCTGTGTGAATAAGTTAACCAATTGTTCCCTTTCTATCACGACCGATCCTTATGTGACGAAACTTATGAAGGCTAGTATTACTGTCGACAATCATTTGAGTCCATCTCATACTATGCTTCGGATAGAGTGTTCGGACCAAAAGGGACTCTTCTATGACATGTCTAGAATTTCAAAAGACTGTGATATAAGGGTATCTGCTCTTTTCCTTGAATTATTTCACTTCAATGTCAGCCATTTATCGTTTATGTCTTCATTTGGTTAATTTTATTTATATGTTCCCTCGTGCAGATAGCTCATGCCAGAGTTTCCGCAAGCATAAAAGGGCATCTTAGTATGGATCTACTCGTCCAGAAAACAGATGGACAAAAGATAATAGATCCAGGATATCAAGATACATTGTGTTCGAGACTGAAAGAAGAGATGTTCCTCCTGCTTCGAATGATCATTACAAACAGGGGTCCTGATACTGAGCTGGTGGTTGCGAATCTTGTTGAGATGAGTGGAAAAGGAAGACCCCGTGTTTTTTATGGCGTGCTGTAGGTTTCTTTAGTTTCTCGTAATGAATTTCCTTTCAATAATTGAGGCTTGCCTCCCTCTTTGCCTGAGCATCTTTGCTTGCTTCCTCTAGCCTTGTGCTAGCTTTCGTCAAGCCTTGGTGCTTGTTTTTCCGGTCCCTTTGCGAGGGATGTTTGTGTGGCTTTGTGGGTGGCAGTTTGAGGGGGAGATCTGCTGTGCTTCCGGGTGCTTGGCCACGGTTGGTTGACGGCACTTGTGGGTGTTCCAGGGCTTGGTCTTCAATCCAAGTCTTTGTGCGGTTACCGGCTGGTGGTGGACAAGTGTCGGAGGAGGCGCGGTTCGAGTGAGGCTGCTGGTGAGTGGTCGGATGGGCCTCAGATGGCTGGTTTGACTGGGTTTGGGTGTCTGGTCTTGGGCGGCGGGTCTTGGGCGGGTGTTGGTGAACGGAGCGAGATGGGTGCGACTCTGACGATGCGAGGTGGTGCGGCTGACGAAGCGAGCTGGGTGCGGATGGTCTTGGGCGGACGCTCGGTGGGTGTTCGGCTGAGCGAGCAGCGGATGATGCTCGGCTGAGTTGGTGGCGGCTACTGATCGGCAGGTCGGATGGTGCTCGGCTGAGTTGGCGGCGGCTGGCGAGGAGGTAGAGTTTTGCTAGGGTTTCCGCGACTGGACCTGATGCTGGTGGGCTTGTTGGGCCAGGGCCTTGGCCTATGTTTTTTTAGCCTTTCCTGATCTTGAAGCCCTCTTGGCCTTTTGCTTGGGCTGCTTTGGGGAGCTTTCTCGAGTCCTGACGGTGCTTAGATTTTGGTGAGTGCGTTGGGATGGCGCCGATCTTGGTCTGCTCTTCAACTGTCTTTAATGAAACTTTCTCGACGTAGAATTGTCTTAGGATTTGTCCCTTCGGTTATGCTTCATTTGCATGTATTGTAATATCTTTTTCTAATGAAACATCTCACCTTGAATAAAAAAAACAAGTTTTGAACATAACCACTCAATGCTTCTGCTGCTCTCGCCCTATGTAAGTTTTAATTTTCTCACTGACAGTTGGTGGCATGTTTTTTCCATCTCCTGTTTTCTTTAGTTGAGGTAATCCCAAGTCCCAACGGTGTAGAAGGGCATCTTTTTCTTTCCGGAGTTGGAGCTGAAATCTAAGAATACTCCAAGTCCGTATGCATATCAACAACCAGACTTGTGACGATCTCCTTTCAAGAAAACTTGTCCTAAATACCAACATATAAGTGGCTGGCACACTTTTTCGAAAACTAAAACACCAACTAGCTTATCAAACACATATGTTTGTAAAAAACTAGTTACAACCATACCGATCATTTTGCTCCATGGGTTTGGCATATTAAAACACCAATTAGGCTTGTTTAATATGTTTGGGCTGTTCATGGACATCGGCCTGTTTATGCATATTCTAGCCCAAAGTGGCGATGTTTGACCATGTGAAATACATTCTAACCAATCCAATCTTTAATCTCTCTTTTTTATCAAGGATTGGTTCGATTAAATCCAACATTTAACTTTTCAAAAGTGGATTAATGTAAATATTTTTCATTACTAAATAAGTATACGAATTTATATATAAAATTGCAACTTGCACCTTCAATTTCAAATATTTATAATTATCATCATCATAATTCGTATCAACTTCACATATCTATTTTGATATCATGGACGATTATTTGTTAAGCATCTATTACAAACTTGTTTTCTATCTGCACAAACTTCAGAAGCTACATGTGCTATTTGTTCTGCTTGAATGCCTTCATTGCATAAATTATTTATCACTCGATAGTATTTATGATTATACACTGATCCGCCGCAATTAATTCTATAATTTTTTATGCAATCATAATCTCTTTTATCGGAGTGTGTTCCGAACAACACAGTTGAAGCTCGTTCACGTCCGACTAAAATATCGATTATCTTCAATATATTTTGATCTACATGTTCTATATGAAAAACTTCTTGGTTTAACTCCATTTTGGCTTCGTGCATTAGAGAGGATCCTTCGGGTGCATTTAGATACTATAAACATGGTATAAATACACTATAATCTAATCATGATTATATTGTAAAAATAAAGTGAAATTTTGCAAATTAAATATATTTTAACTTACCCGTCTACGCAAGTACGCTATGTGGCAATATCGCTGAGGCAAGCCTATATCTTCTGAATTTTCACGTTTGGGAGGTCTTGCGTTGAGGTAAATGAATTGATTATTTTCACTTGTAGAAAACGTTTGGCATCAGAATGATGTTCAACATATGAACTATCATCCACAAAAGATTGATTATCCTCAGTATACTCTTGTGTTAATGGTGTCTGCCCTTGATCATTTTATAGTTTGTTTTCTGACATTTTGAACATATGTGATATTTTAGACAATTTAATATGAATACATTAATAGTTTTGTTTTCGATAATAAGCTATCAATGTGTTAGTTAAATGTGTCGATATTCTTACATTTAATTATTTATCATAAAGGAAAGAGATCAAGGAGCACATGTATTTATATGCACATTAGTTTGACATCATCTCAACCGTTGATTCATAATAATCTAACATTTGAGATTGATAATCGTCATTCTCAACCGTCATGAATTTTGCATATTTAACTACATATTTAAATTAAAAACTAACTTATCCACGACCGCCAGATCAATCATAAATTAAATTAAGCCCGTGTAACATGATTTGGACTATTAAGTGACATGGTCTGTTTGAATGTTTTGAAGATCAACATTTAGAATCCCAGAATGGTGTGTCTGCTGTCTTCTCCTTGCTATATTTTATTAGGAATCCTCTCCTTTGCTATTTGGAGTCATTTTTTCTTTTGATTTATTTTAGTTTTTGGGGTCGACACCTTCTTTTAAATTAATAAGCTGCATTACTAATTGGGAGATGACCCGTCAAACCTTTTCCAATGCTTACGGTCCAATTAGTAAATGCTTGGTTCAAATCGAATTCAGACAACAAATCTCGGTCTGATTGGAGTTTTTTTGCATTTCTCTCCCACATCGGTTTAAAGGTTTAATCGATTTTGGAGTGCGGATACTAGTACCATCGGCAAAGCAAGTTAAAACTCGCCTTAAACTAATGAGTAAGGAAAACAAAGCGAGCGGTGGGAGCCGGTCGCGCGCTATGTAACACAGTTTTGCGCATCAATTTTTGAAGGGGTTATAGGCTGGCCGGGCGTTGACGCTGCTTACTTTGCAGAACTCACTCGTGCGGGCCTCTCAAACCCAACCAACCCAAATCTCAAACATTATTATCAACCGACCAAAACCCTGTCTGTTTCAAATTATTTTAGGTTGAAAAGGAATGCTTGGATCCGGAGGTTACTGCCCAATTTGCCTGCGATTTAGTTCGCAATGCGTTGATTCAATGTTCAACTGGGTATCATTTGTAATTTATGTTATGGATTTTCGTGGTTGATTTGCTGATTAAGTATGCACTTGTATGATCTTGATATGCATAAGAAGTCATCTAGCTGAATGGGAGATGAATCTTGATTTTCAGGTTTGGAATGAGTGGTAAAGATGGATCCTTAGACTTTGTAAACTTGATCACTATCCCAAGTGGTTGGCTTATAGTCTTTTACTTGAGGCCTTACTTGGATATAAACGGTCGTTCTGATTCTAACTCTCTTATCTTATGCTCTTTGGACATGTCATGTTTTCAATCAAGAATAGTGAGTTATCAATTTAGCTAAGACATTGGAAAATGTATGCCAAGTAAATAAGGGAGACACCGTCATGGTTTCAGATTTTTTATGTGGATGTCTTAGCCCAGTGTTTCTAAATAAGCTACTGCTTTGGTTTTCTTATTGGATGATTCTTACCAAATGCAAAATGGATCAGTTAGAAATTATTGAGTTCGACCATATTCTAAAACAGTAGCAAAACAGCTCAATAAGCAATTATTGAGCCTAATGATGTCCTCGAAACCTGAATTATTTGCGATGACCTTGCTAGTAGAGTAGCACATTATTTAGTATTTTATCAACTAGGTGGCTTCCTATCAGTTCTACAATAATTGTCATTTTTACAAATAAGTTTGCTCGTGAATAAGAAGTCTTGTTTTAAAATTCTGACCATATGCTGTCGAAACTGTTTTATTGTGTATATTATTAGCCACCATTTTTAGCTCTACTTTCTGATCTTGTCTTTTACTCTGTTTGTGTATAGCAGATATTTTGATACGAATAAGGGAGGCCAAAAGATGACAACTTAGCTGGTTCTCAGCCAACTTGTTCATCATGTTTCAGCAGAAAATGCTGAGACGAGTTGAGCATATGACGATCATCTACTTGACTGCTCTCATGTTTGGTGAGATGCTAAAATGGCCCCTCCCATAACACTTGACAGCCAACATACAAAAATTCAAGTTACGAGTGACTGTCAGAAAAGAGCAAGAATCCGAGTTACAATTTGTTTTGTGAACTTGAAAAGATTTGTTGAAGTGAGCCAAAAAAGTGTAAGAGGGTGAACTATAACCTTATGTTGTCATGAGCGTCAATAATGGAGCTCTTACCGGAATGCTTGGTTAACATCTTCTTACAAGTGGTATTTTATGCGCTACTCTCTTTTGGAATTTTTAGCTTTGATTTTGATCGTAGCTAGAGTCTAGAGATACATATTGTGCAAAACAGATAATCTGATCCAGGTTAAAATATTATGTCTTATTTTTTCTGAAGACGTTTTACTGCGTTTTACTGTCATCAGTGATCTGATCTTAAATGCTGGCAAAACAGAATCCTCAGAGACATTGCAGCCAAGCTAATCTCCTGCTTTCCAGGATCCACTTAACAAGTGGAGGAATGCTATCCGTCCGAGCTTAACTAAGAGGATTGAATACGCTACATCGTCTTGGATTCTTGTTCTGAGGTATTCGAATTGTGATAACAATATTTCGTTGTCTTAGCATAATTGAAGGCATTCTAGCATAGAGTGAATTGTTTTTCTTACGCGGAGGATGACCCACTTGTCACGTGGATAGTTGTAAAATGCCTAGGATCACTTCCTACGATACCAAGACAGAAATTGGTCATTTACAAATCTTCCCTAATCCTTTCCCCACCAATAATCTTTGATTTCCCACGTGGTACTTAGGCCCCTCCACTCATTTCTCTCTTTAAATCACACCTTTGATTGTTTGCAAGTCCTAGAAACAAGCTGATATTGAGTATCAGTTTCTTTCTGAGCCTTTAAATCTCTCTTGCAATTGTATCCTGATCATCAGAGTCTCCGTAACCATGACTAGTGATTCATCTGCGTCATACATCCACATGGTAACATTACTTGGAAGAAGTTTTAAAGCTCGGTTATCTTGAAAATGCATATGTTTATTATTATCTCGCTGATCAGTTTTTTGGGAATAATATTAGGTCCAACACCTGATTGAAAAGTGTCTGATCTTCCGAATGACTAAGGAAGAATGCATGGAAGCTCTATCCAAGCATGCTAACATTCAACCTGTGATTACTTCTACTGGTCAGTTTTTCTAAGTCTACCATTCTCGTGACGTTCCCTAGCTCATGTACAGTCTTATATAAAAATGAGCGAGTTATAGATTAATCTTTTATTAAAATTTGCAGTATGGTCAGAACTTGAAAAGGAAAACAAGGACTTCTTCTGGTCATACGCACCATCTCAGATCAAAGAAGCTCGTGATCGCATGACTGATTCTGAAACAAGTGACCTCATTCAAAAGATGATATCAGACGCCCCAAAAGATCCAGACGATCACTAAACCAAAAATAATCAGAGAAGAAATAGCTGTGGATGGGAATCTCAGCAGCCTACCCATAAATATTCCATGTCAGTCCAATCTAGTGAAACAGAAAAGATCATATGCGTGCAACCTTGTCATCTACAAAAGGTCCCCTCACTACCATTTTACAACAAACTCTATGTCCCTACCCTCCAAACGTGTCGATTTTCAGTATACATACTCAAGGTATCAGTGTCCGCATTGATAGTGAAGTTGATCCCCCTGGACAAATTATTAGCTCATTTCCGCAGATGCTGCACATGATCTTGACTCTTGAGCAACGGTATAGGATGATCGGCAAGGCAGCAACGTTGGTGTAACATCTGGTAATCTGTTTTGTTTTATTTCTAAACTTATTCCAAAACATATGATGTCAATTAGGTTGTACTTTATTCAGTTTGTGAATCAAATTATTGTGGGCATCAAGTCAAAATAGCTGTCAGTTTTGTTATTGTTTGATTCACAATCAGACACTTTCCTTTTATGGATTAAGAGTGTTCATATGAACCTATTTGAACTGTACGACTTCGTTTGATTGGTTTTTTAAATGGAAGCGGATCCGGTACAGCATGCAGCTCTTGATGTATTTACAATGTTTTTTTGGATATTTTTTACTTATAATTTCACCAGAAGTTGGTTATACTCAAATTGCGGTTATTCCACGTGGCAGCTTTTTATTTGGCTGCTATGCGTTGACTTTCTACGCTATATATCGTCTTTTCTGGCATTCTCGAACACTCCGTCGTCGTCTATGTAGCAATTAACGCTCGAAAACCGTACACCAAGAAGCGATCGCAATCTTCATACATCAATTTGATGAAGCACTGCATTGGTTGGATACGAACGAATCGCAATGCAGAACGTGCGCGGTATGTGGCAGTGTTTACCATTCTCATCTTATTTGGGCATTTCGTCGAACCGTTGTGATGCATATATTGAAATTCAAGAAGCCTATGGTTTATTATCCGAACTACCATCCGCTGCTTGGATTTTATTCTAGGCTAAATGGGTAAGCGGAAATCAAGCTACTTACTGATTTGATCGAGTGCTTAACTGGACTAAGTCTTGATTACTTAATGAGTTGCAATGGAATAGTTGATATGATTTATTTTTAATGTGTGTATCATTGTATGATGTGCTGATGTTTTTCAGAGGCTGAAGAGGAGGCTCAAAGAATGAAGAAGATGGCACACAATGGTGTGCTGAGGTTGTAAGCGAGGATGATGAAGCCTTGTATGCGGAAAATAACAATGCTGATAATAGTACTGCTGGAACTGCTGCTAATGCGTCTCAGGTTGGCTTTCTCATCATACATTGCTTTGATATTCCTTCGTGTGTATTAATGTGATTCTCAGTATACTGTTAATGTTTCCAGTAGATAAAAAGATCGCAAAACATTTGGGAATATAAATTGACATTGTCGTTAGAAATCCAAGTTCATATACATACCACTTAATGTAACTGCTTCTTTGATCACAAAAAATCTTCATCTATCATTGTTTCATTTAAAAAGGTTTATAATTCTTTTCATCAGGTGAGTTCTGCAAGGCTGACTTCTCATCTAACCAAGTAATAATGTCGGTAAACACAAGGTTGACATTCTCAATAGTCTCCCCGTACAATAGTGAATGCCACATTCCAGGGTACAATTTCAACGTTTTGTCACTGGATGATGCCTTTTGGTATAGGAGTTGGCTCACTGCAGGATCGGTCACTGTATCAGCTCCTCCATGAACTACTAGGAACGGCAAACTTACCTGCAAATGTTTTTAGTATCAGAAATGTTAAGTCCTAAACTTGACAGCAAAGAGATGTTATACACAGTGTCCATACCTTGTGGAGATTCTGTTCCAGCTCGGTACTGACTCTCAAGAGCTCATAAGCCGTCTTAAGCCTTGGCCTCCCCTTGTAGCAGTAACGGTTTTCTCTGACCTGTATTTTGAAGAAACATAAGGTAAATTTCAACTAGTTCAAGTAAACTTTTTGTGAAGTGGAGAAAATTAATACCTCTTTCCTAGTTTCAGGTAGTCTGAAAGCAGCATCCACAACATCCTGAGCAACAGGGACGATTTTCCATGTTGGTATAATTTTAGCAATTCGGTTCAGTGCTTTAGTCACTACTGGAGATGGCTTCATCTCATCTGCAATCTATCACATTGTAGCAGAGTAACATGAGTTTAATCAGCATGGAGTCCAGATGACTACGATCATCGATCAGTGCATAGTACTCCAGTGATAAATACCTTACACATCGGCGCAACTAAAACAGCGCCATCCCAGAAGTTGGGCATCTTTTGGTGAACAAGTAGCGCGACAGCTCCTCCCATAGATTCTCCCAACAGAAACCTCATCCTCTTTTTGTTTTCCTTTCTTTCTGCTCAAACAAACATTATGTATCAAACAAATATGCTTCAATCTCTGACCCAATTTCAGATTTTTACTGAAACGAATAGCTTACCAGAAACCTTGGAGAAGTGCTGAATGCAGTCATTAACGACACAATCCATGTTATTCACAAATCCATGTAAACCTGCTGATTTTCCATGTCCTTCGTAATCAATTCCATAAACTGCATACCCTGCTGCAGCCAACCTCGTACCAGTGTCTGATCGATGTAATGCACCAAACGTAACTTTCTTTACTTTTCAATCTAAACACAAAATTGAAATCTGCATGCATGAATCATCATATATATGTATATATACCTTTCATTGAAACACTGCATTCCATTCCATAGCCATGACAGAAGAAGATCGAAGCCTTGGCCTGATGGTTTGGAATCCAACTGCATGTAAATAACTTCATCCCTCTTGAATTTGTCACGTAATCTTCCTCGTACTTTGTTTTATTAGTACTGTTGTTATGACATGTAATGTCGACATGGGATGACTGCACCATAATTGAGTTGAGGATGATATGGAGTAGGGATTGGAATGTGGAAAAGGATTGTTGATGAGATCAGTTGTTGTTTTTATACGATTTTATGGGGTTTTCTATATTTGGACGATTAGATCGGATTGGATCGAATGTGATCATCTTGATTTTGGGTTTTGTCTTGTTGGAATGAACCATAAAAAGATTGTTATAAATGTTATGTTTAATATTAACAATTCTGAATTCGATGTTTTTGGAAGATTTCCATGCCCTTGGATTAATTTTAAACAAAAGAAATCTTTTAATTTTTTTAAAAGAAAAGTATTATAAAATATATATGAACATAAATGTGCACAAAATCACTAATTAGGAGTATTGACAAACGATCCATGAATAAATGCCCTCTTAAGTTCAACGTCAAATTCAATACAACTGACTTTCAAAGTCGCATTGAATTAAATTTGGTTCATGCAACTCATGATGGTTACTTATCATTTCTATCAGGAAAAACTAATTTATGTAATAAATTAGTATTATGTACGAGTAATTAACTTACATCATTACATCATATTTACATCAAATGAGTCCGCTTCTCTTACTACCCACTTAAAAAATTGTCCAACCAATTTGTGCCACGTGCACATATATAAGTACATAAAGTGCATTCATGCAAAAGCAAATGCAATCAAATGATGACACGTATACAAATGCACACATTCATAAAGTGCATATGCATAAATGCATACGTGGCAATATAATAGTCACAAGATTGATCAAAATGAAGGGTGAGATTTGGGGTCTCAAGTTCTCAAAATTTTAAGGGGGTCTCAAATGAACCCAACTCTACATCATATTATATTGAGCACGTTTTCTTTTTGAAGTCATAATTAATTTCTGTAAAATACTCTTAACATCGATAATATTTACTCAAAACTGTTTTACTTTGATACTTGATAATATATTTTTAATGAGCTAAAATCAAGATGTACATTATATTTTGTGAGACCGAATAACTAAATCTTATTGTTAATTTAATTAATCTGACGTTATTGATTTTAAATTAATTAGGGAGGTTGAATTTACAAAAACACGTGTCAGCTGGATTTGACGGTTTTAGAATTTAAATCTCATTGTCCCACAAAATATAACCATCTTTTTCCTCTTTATAATACATCGCATATTAAGTGAGACAAATAACTAGTTTAGTAATAACAGTAAATAAGGATGATAATTTTAGCACCGTTAGTTAACACATTACTCGAAAATTATTGGGAATCAAATTATTAAATCTCACATACATTTACGATGTCATATTATGAACTATAAAATGATCAAAAATGTACCTCAAAATATCAACAACATTAATTTTATTTCATCTCTTTAACATTTCAGAAAATTAAAAATGAAACAAAGTGCTATTTCACTAACTTTAATTTTTGTTTCAATAATGATTGGTGTCTTTGGACAGACACTATTAGCAGGAGATTATTTTGGTGTTCGTCACTCTTTATTAGATGAAACTACATACGCCGGAGATTCTTCTGATATCAGAAATGTTAAAACATGGACTACAAATGAAAAGAAAACATCAGTTTACCTTAATGGAAGACCTCCCCTTCGTGAAAAAACAGACATATCGTTAATGCCACAACGTTACTGCAAGATGTTGTCGTTACGCCGAAAGGTGAAATTAATATACATTTCGTTTGACATATTTTTACTTTATTTTTTTATTTTGATTATAATCTATTTATTACTGGTTTTTTAGTATCTAAAAAAACGCGAAAAACCTTCCAAAATGTCCGAAGCCAAAAGGAAATTGGACGATGAAGTTTTTCATATGGAACACGTAGATCAACATATATTAAAAATAATCATTATTTTAGTCGGACATGAACGTGCTTCAACTATTTTATTTGGAACACAATTACGAGACAGGAAATCTCCAGATGTCTATGCAAATTGCAGAAGAAGTTATAAAATTCATTGTGGTGTATCATTCTATAGTTTAAGATACCTTGAAGTAATGATAAATTGTGCGATGATGCAAACATTCAAGTAGAACAATTAGCACAAGTAGCTTCTGAAGTTTGTGCAGACAAAAGTAATTGTAAAATGTGCGGAAAAAATAAGAGTTCAGATGATTACGAATAAGAGGGACATAATTTTATGACATGTGTGAATAAGATATGAATTATGTATAATAAAGAATAAATATTTTGTGGCATAAAAACTGAAAGATCTAGTTGAACAAAACATATTATGACTACGTAACATGAATCAATGTCTAACTGCAGTACAGTTGAGGAAGCTCATTTGGATGTCCAACCAAATGCAGCATAGATATAAAGTACGCAAGGCAGACAGAAACACATGTTTATGTTGGTTAGAATCCACATTGTGTATCCAATGGAACAGAATATAAGGTTCAGAAAACAAAGTCTGCGCAAAACCAAGTTTCCATTTCAGTTGAAAGAGAATTTTGACACTAACATATTTGACAAAGAAGACAAACCTGAATAAAAGAGGCGTGTCTGATCTGGAAGAGCTGGCTTTCGAGATCCAAATACACCCGACTACGAACCACGCAGCGAAGAAGCAGTGCATAATCAACTTGAGAAACCTCACGCATCTCTCAGCTCTGCACATAGACTACAGAGAGTTAAGATATCTTAAGGCTATTTTAGGACGCGAGAACAAGAAGTTACCTTTGATTATCAGCATCTTGACCTGTTGTTCCAACAATACTACGCAAAGACTCGGTGAAAACCTTTTTCTGAACTGAATAACCCCAAATGAGCAAAGCTGAAGCTGCAATACATCCAGATAAATAACCAGCATTCCATGCCCGTAAAGGTACTTGTGGTCTCTCATTCTTTGACACAATTAAGAAAACAACAGATACTATAATCTGGACAACAAGAAAAATCAGCACAATGGAAAACCATAGCACATAGTTTAATGATCCCCAACAGCGGTTGACATCCTCTCTGTCTTGGCGCTCCATGTTCTTGTTGCATTCTAGAACATTAAGGTATACATAAATGATTAGCCTCAACGTGCAGGCTCATCTGCTTGTAGCGGTTGATCATACCATTTTCAAAAAATAAAAAAGTAGTGATTGACTTGAGACTAGAATATCCACTCAACACAGACAATGTCAAACACTTGATATATGTATGACTACTAAATCTGTTCTGAGCATTTGAACTTGAAGAATGAGTTCAAACATGATCACCATTTAGTTTCATTTACATTAATATTCTTGGAAATAAAACAAGTTAAATTGTGTGCGTATAAGTATTGGAAAAAGTGTGTTAAATGGTGAAGAAACTTATAGAGAAACACTTTTTTATGAATAAAAAGTAACAGTCAATTTTATTTAGGCCGCCTGAACATTTTGCCACATGTTGTTTATGATCATATCGCGAGTTACATTCATTTGATATTATCAGATGTTTAGACCCATTTGAATATTAAAGAAGTTGACTTGTAAGGATCTCAACTGTCATAAATCTGCTTCAAGTCTGCAAATCAAGAGTAATTCAAAAGTTAAAGCATTAGAAGACTTAAGTATTATACCAGCGACGTATAGACACTTCCTACCAAATATAACTATTTTCAGTACTTGGAGTTCAGAATTGTCAACTGACAATTATATTAATTCTTTCACCACATAATTTATTGTTATAATTATAAAACGAAGAAACAATGATTGTATATTTCTGATTTACTATGTGCTAGGTTTATAAGAATGAGTATATCTCGGATTATGACTGATATCTTTCATCTTCATTGAGGTTTCCATAACAAAATTTCCATGGGAATGTACTAGTCTTCATGATTTGTCCTTATGTGGTGGTTCGTTCTTCTCATTGCTGGTACTTAGTGGCTCCAGGATGATTTGCCATTTGCCTCTAGACCACCATCTACAGCATTCAACATGATATGATCACATATTTCATGCTGGGCAAAATCACATTGGACATGCAACACTGAGGGTAAATATAATCGGTATAGAACAATGACGATAGTGAGAAAGATAAATGTAATTCCAGGAAAGTGATATATGCATGTACAGTATTTACGATGTCACATGATTTTATATGCTGCAACTCTAAATCAATTAATATTAATACGTACTGACCTTGTTCCTGTCACCCCAATTTAGTCCATATGGCCGAGATAACAAAGTGATCTTTTTGACTGCTGATTCGTGGGTAGCTTCTTGATCAATCGCTACTGGTGAATTGTCCTGTGGCACAGATCTGATAAGCAGATTGTATTAGAACTTTCAACTAAGTGTCCAGTCCACCTAGGAACCAAAAATTTCACTGCAGGCATGAAGTGTGCGATGGAATAATATGGAATCAATCTGATCTTGTAAGGGGTAATTTCAATGTAGATAAGTATAGTTACACGGATTTTGGACCATAATTTACAAAGATTGCTTAATTATTAGAACTAATTTACACAGAGAGGCATACATTCTACCTCGGAGAAGGCTGGGTATTCACTTGGCCAGATTGAGACTGCAAAGTTGCCTCCAACATAGATTCTGCCATGATTGCCCTCTTCTCCGTCTGCTCAAGTAGTGCAATAGCAACTTCATATTTTCTCTGCAATGAGGAAGGCATCGTACATTGCATAGTCAAAAAAGCATCCCATACAAGGAACAGAGTCACGCTTCATAAATAAAATGTGATGCACACAAGATATAATCTGTTTTGTTCCTACAGGGAGATTATGCATAGTGATTCCGAAGGAACAAGGAAAAATAGAAGTATTCATATAATTTCAAATCTATTGAGGAACGATCAAAACAATCATAAGAATATCTTCTCGTAAAAAAGAGAATTACAGAATTCAAAAAATTTATTAAAACAATCCATAGAAATGATGAATTACATCTCATAAAACAGAGAATTGCAGAACTTCACCTAATAACAAAATAAATTGGAGACAATGGATTGTACAAAAACCAATGACAAGGTCTTACGAAGAGTGTCCTTTTCTGTCTTTCCTTTGTATTCTCATATTTTTATAGCCACCTATTTTTTATTTTAAACAATCTGAAATGTAGTTAGCACTTATTTTTTAAGATTTATCTTATTTATAATGAACCCATTACTTATATTACCAATAATCTTAAATAAACTAAGGGAAAATGTAACTTTGAGGAACAATTTAAACAATAATGTTGCCATTCAGTTTAGGTAACAAATTTAGCTAGCAGTGTGGCAAATGCATTATAAAACATTCTATTGTCTACCTGCAGTTCTTCAGATTCATGTCTCAGAGCCACAGCTTCTTGTTCGGCAAACCTACGAGCATCTTCAGTTAGTCTTTGTTCTTGCTCCACTCGCATTAATACCTGCACCAGATCCATATAATCTCTGATTATCTTAAAAATCCATTACCCCGAATAACATTTAGTATATAAAATTTCAGAGAAAAGTCAAAAGAAAACCTGAAGCATTGCATGCTCTTGTTCCTGTTTGTCTGAGAGAAACTGTTGGAGCTCATCTATTTCTTGCTCCAACTGCTCAACCTACAAACATAGTGGATAAGAAAACTACATGATATGATGGTACAAATAATTATTAGGAATATTAGCAAATATCCAATATTTTGAGGAAAAAAGTTCTAAATTGTACGGTAGCCCAAAACATAGTAAACTTTGGGGGGTTATTAGTTATCATGCAGTCTGTTAATGGTAGCGATTATCCCTTTATAGTCATAAAAAAATAAAAGAACTCTAGTTCATCATGTCAGAGTAAATAGAATTATGATTTAATGAATGTATGAGGATATATCCGCACACTTGGTAGAGGCTTATTTCTCAGTATTACGACGTTCTAGTTGCATGTTTATGAAATCATGTAGACCCCTATGTATTCATTAATGCAGATCAACATAAATAAAAAGAATCTGTATTTATGGGACAGTAATTTTTTTAGTTAGAATAGTGACAGCTCACTCACTCGTGCACTTAGTTGACGCCTATTATCCTGCTTCACCATTTCCATTAGTGCCGCCTCTAACTCATCAGATCTGAACGAGAATAGAGAGTTGTGTGTCAGACAACTGAATAACCAAAGAACAGTAACATCAACCTAAATGCTACACAGCTAACTAAAAGAACTAACCTTAGTTCTGCAGATCGTTTCTCTTCCAACAACTTAGATAGTTCAACCTTCAACCATACAGTCTGCTTGAAAGTTATGTAACAGATGAAAGGTATTTCAAAGAAGAAAAGACCAAGGATGTTAATCAGGCTTTCTTAGCTACCTGATCTTTAAAGTCTGGAGAAGAAACTACATCCACTACCCTGACATGCCAATGAGAAATTCACTATGGGGTGAATTGGCATTATCTAGCTTAATATCTCCATTTGTGTTCAATATCAAGGATCTAGGGTCATGCTTAAACTTATACAGTTTTGATGCCAGCCCCTTGGAATCCTTTCGTTGTAGTCCCCTCACTCTTTCTTCAATGGCAGCGATGACTGAGGGTCTATGTTTATCTCTTAGCTCTTGTAACCTTGCTTCATTAACATTTTGGTATCCCATGCAGGCTGTCAATACAAGTTGACTGCTGTCGAATGTTGAACTAGCCAGTGACTGCAGCAATGTCACTGCATCTCCAGCATCCTTGGTTGTGACTAATGCTGGACCTGGCAAATCATATTAGCACATATTTTAAAAATTAATTATGAGAGACTAAATGTTATGTTTAAATCACATGATCAAAAACCATACCATATAATTCCATAAGGGCTAGAGCAGTTCTAAAAAGCATTACACGATTTCCTTCATACAGCAGTACATCCCAAACTCGAAGAACTGAGAGCAAAAGTCAGCCATCAGATTGCTTATCAATGTAGAATAAGGTTGTGAAAAAATCAGAGACAAAATCAAGGGTAAAGATCTTCCATGCAAGGAAAATATTTAGATATTAACTACTGTTCCAATGAAATATTCAAAGATATATGAAATTTCATAGAACCTGACCACTTTCCCAAGGAAGCATATTCATAAATATGGAGAGGAACCAAGGTCCAGTGACCCATGCCACTTGCACTCCTAGATAATCCAGATGATGAACTGCAAATGATACAAATTTTAGAATAGCTATTGACCAAATCAGATCCAAAAGCAAAGTAAAGAGGCAGTAAATTGAAGATGTGATTTATAGACTAACCAAGTTTGGGAAACCTTTCACGTACCAACTCCTCGAAAACTAATTGGTCCACCTGTCAAACCACCAAAAGATTTGAATCAGACACAATGAATACATGATGTGCAATCAGCTCAACTCACAAGTTTCACTTATCCTTTAGATAACCAAGGATCCATATGTGCAAACTTCAACACAAGACTATTAGTTCCTCTAAATAATAGCCATCAAAATTTACAACAAAGTTACCTGAGATTCTATCATTTCTTCTGAATAATAGCCATCGAAGTAGTCATCAATAATCCCCAACAAAGTCCTAGTATTGAAGAAGTAGCCAAAATATCACTGATTTATATTCAACATGGCAGTTTTTAAACTGGATCAGCTACTTTGATAATTTAATTATAGATATAGTGGTATAGTGCAGTGTGAAGTGTTGACTGTTGGCTTACCAAAAGGCATTTTCTTCAGGCATGAGAAGTAGTAATATACCAGCAAAAAATTCATAGCCTGCATATAAATAACAAAGTTTAAGTGTGATTGTGATATCTGCATACTATAAGATCCAAGTAGAAAAGTGTTATCTGCATGAATCACAATAGTACATAGTACATACTTAAGAATATAAGATTACATTGATGCAAAACTATATTCCCTTAAGTTACACATTTATCCAGAGTTTGAAGTTAACGCCAGACTAAGGGACTTCACTGAAAGGTGATACAAATGGAATGATAACTCAAATATGCAGCTCAGGTATATCCTAAGCCTAAAATAATAACAAACAGGTGGGTAAAAGATACCTGACAATAGCCAACAGATGGATTATGGCGCGCATATGCAGTAAGCAAGCGTCTCAAAGCATTTCTGCCATCTTCATCCAAGGCAGGGTGGCCCGGGAATGTCCTTGGTAAATCCTACATTTTACATTAATTGAGAAATGATTTTATTGAATTATCTAACAAAATACAGAAAATGCGATGTGTGAATCTCTGTACATGGCTAAAAGCATATCACCGTACTTTCTCAATCTGTCCCTTCCATTTCTCAGGCACTGAAGAAGCATCTTTAGGGGAAACGTTGACGTCTGAGGGAAGTTCTTGCTTCCCTTCCTTTTCATGGACACTGGATTCCTGAGATAGCAACTGCTGATAATACTTCTCCACGCGACGTGATCTTACACCAACAAAGGCTTGCCAAAGCTGATGATGAAGGGCATAGAGTTATAAACAAATGACTCATACTAGGACTAAATGTATTAAGGAATTTCAGGAGTGTCATAATTACCTCCCCTCTAAGGGCCATAGGTACTCCCCCTTGAACTAGGCATTCCAATTCTTCCTTCCATGGAAATGAATCACTGGAATGAACCTTCTCTTCTCAAGACCTGTGGTACAGGCAATTGAACTGCCACTCAAAGGTAAGTCTTGAAGAGAGTCAGTCCTCTCAACATCATAAAACTCATCCTCAGAGTCTTCTTCAGTTGTTTCAGGTGAAAGAGACTCTTCCACAGAAGGAAGGGACGAATTCGTAGATAGATTTCCAGGTGCAGCGAGATGCTTCAGGACATTATTCTTTTTAATACGCAGACTCATCATTTCTTCAATGGCTAGGAGGGAAGGTCTAATCTCAGTCCATAGTTGCACCTTGTGGACTTGTTTTTCTGCAGCTGCTGGCACAATGTTTTCTGTGACATTACTTATATTACTGTCACCTTCAGAAGAATAACTGATTGGACTGTCGACTCTATTCAATCCATGTGCATGTTTAGCGAAAGTGTCTTCCAGTGATGTGTGGTTACTTTCAATGGTACTATTGGCATCGAGAAAAGCTTCATCGGCCTGTCTCTGGAGGAAAGAGGTCCATCTGTCTGATCTTTCTTCTTCTTCTTCCTACATATGATAAGAAACACAGAAAAGGAAATCTGTCAAAAAATTAATTTTTAAACACCAGTAAATGCAGTGCATCTAATGCAATTGACAAGAACAGTTGTACCTGAAAAATAGCTTGTCAAATCCAAATTTGTTTTAATACCTTGATTAGTTAGTGTATGTTCAAAATGATCAAGGAACACTATGTTCTAAATCCATAGATATCATATCACAGTAATGATCGTATTCTTTTGATGTATAGAAAATACTAGAAGGTAAACTGTGTAAATTACTTTAAATATGAAATACTGAAACAACCGATACTTATAGATCATGCAATAATATTCAAATTTATAGAAAATGGGTAAATAATGGTGATTGCCAATAATTATCAGCTCCAAACTGCAAAAAGTAGTAAATTTAACTACACAGACATGACCTTGTAAATGGTGGCATACTCTCTGTATCTTTGTACATGCTGCGGTCTAACAGCAAAACCATAAGCATCCCTGTTCACATATTCCAGATATGAGTTGTCAGTTCCCATGTGAAATCATGAAAACTATAAGAACATCCCTCTTTTAGGAGTTCAGCTCATTTCAGAACACAAGTAGTCCTAATCTCGCACATGCACAATTACACACAAACAAAGAGTATTGCAGAATTGCAGTCAGTCAAACTCACTTAGGTAGTTCAACTAAATCAACCACAACAGTTTCATTCTACCTGCAATCCACTCAGCGTGGAACATATTCAACATTCACTAAACAACCAATCCAACCAAAAATCGACCAACATTTCAACCAATGCAGTCGCATCCAACAAAAAAATCGCCGGAAAAATAATCAAAACCAACGCTGATGGAAACAAAATCGCCGACAACTGAACGAACAAACAAATGTAACGAGACTTAAAACAAGATACTGAAGACTAAGGAGTCGGAAGTTGAGTGCATTACCTTTTTTGCTCGGAGGCGACGGTAGCGTCGATTTCCTTGGCGGCCATCTTGCCGTGAAGATCGGCAGAGAGGATAGCGGGCGTCGTCGGTGATCTCGGCGGTCCGAGTGCGAATTGAATTGCTGAAGATGAAGAGAAGAGGCAGAAGCACGTGAGAAACGCGTGTTTGCCGTCACCCTACAGTTTCTTATTTTCTTCAACAAAATTAATTTCTTATTTTATGGGAGGAATTAATTAATTAAATATTGGAAATTGAAACGAGGTAGACTAAAAGAGTAATAAATCAATAAATGATAATTTTTATTACACCAGTCTTAGGAATTCACTAATTTAGGTTGAGTTATTAGCAGCACAATTTACATGATTTTAATAGTTGGATTTTAAAATATTGGGTTAGAATCAAGAGAGAGTGTAAATTTTGTGAGAAATAAGAACGTTATTTTGGTCGTTCATTTTATTAATTCGACGATTGATATTAAAATTGATTTTTAATTAATTGAGCGGTTAGATTTGCAAAAAAATACGGACAATTGGTGATTGTCGTTGTCGGTCACCAATATCAACCGTTGAATTGATAAAAATTAATGGCTGCAATCATACCCTTCTGTCTTTCTAAAAGATGCATGTTCTCTTACAATTCTTCACTTAAAATATTAACAATAAAATTATGTGTTTGTTCAAATTTATAATGGACTTTACAAAAAAACTAACGTTAATATAGTTTGATGAAAATAAAATACAATCAGAAGTCATCCCCTCTCCTGTCTCATTTCTGCTCTATAAATTCATAATTGAGAGAACCTTTTTCAATCTGCATTTCCATATTCCCAAATCTAATTTGACAGTGAATATACATATTATTATATATGTTTAAGCGATATATTTTGAGATCTGCATGTGTTGTGTCTTAAACTAGCTAGAGCTAGCTAGTATTTTTTGTGTGAAAAACATAAGAATCATGTTGTTTTCCCATAAAGAATGATGTCACAATTATATTAATACTAATCACTTAATTTCTAATTGGTATCGTGATTCACACAAAATTTGGCGTGCAACTTAATAATGCAAATTCATATATTATTCACAACAAAAATATCAGTAATTAATAATAATAATTTTTCCCCAAAAAGTTGGAGGTTGAGCAAACAGGGAAGAACAAGATGACTTTCTTTTATTTTGGTTCAATGGTTGCTGAACTTGTGTAGCTACCGCTGTAGAGAAAGGTGTCGCTGTCACTGGCGTAATTGGGTAAGCCTTCGTCGTAAGGGTTTCTACGTGGCCCTTGGCCGGAAATGAAGTCTGTTGCAGATGAAACTGTGGAGTTTGAGTTCAGCTCGTAAACCTCCAGAATTTTTTCAATTGATTTAACTGTCTCGTTCATTGTTGGACGCTTGTTGGCTGTTTCTTCCACGCATTCCATGGCCAAGTCCAAGAACTTTTTGAATCCTAGAGGATTTAGAGTGACTCTGATGGTTGGATCAATCAATTTATCCATGCCACATAGCTCGTCATCAGTCTTCATAGCTAGTTTCACCTCTCGAACTATATATTTACCATTTCGAATTGGTAAGTTTCCTGTGATTAACTCGAGCATGAATACCCCGAAGCTGTATACATCACTTTTCTCAGTTAGCCGCTGAGTCATGTAATACTCTGGATCCAAATAACCCTGCAGCGAAAGTAATATTATGAATCATTTGTTACGAAACAATTTATATATTATTATCAGGAAAATGACAAATACAAGAAAGGCGCTCAGTACTACCAAAGTGCCCTTGACCTGAGTTGAAACATGTCCCTTTCCGTATCAGTATCTGATACTAGCTTGGACAAGCCAAAATCCGCAACCTTGGCAACAAATTTATCATCTAGTAATATATTAGTCGACTTTATGTCTCTGTGAATTATAGGAGGATCAGCAAGATCATGCAGGTATGATAGCCCTCTGGCTGATCCGAGCGCAATCAAGAGCCTACTCTTCCAGTCCAAACTAATGCCAGACTTCCCTGCATCGCAGAGTTGCAATTTAACTCTTGTAATTTTGGTTACATTATATGCTTATGATATTACAGTCACTGAAATTTATATACCTGCTAGACAATCTCTTATAGTTCCGTTGGCCATATACTCAAAACAAGTATTTGTTCTCCTTGTTCAAAACAGAATCCCATCAAGCCCACAAGATTTTTATGATGAACTCTTGATAACAATTCTATTTCGGTCTTAAACTCTAGTGCTCCCTGCAAAGACCCTTGCTGCGCTCTCTTGATTGCCAATATTTGCCCATCGCGCAGAGTTCCTAAATATACCTGATATGAAAAAAGCTGGGGAATTTACAAAACTATTTGGCTAAAATTCTTAGTTAAGGACCAAAGTTACCTTCCCATAACCTCCAGACCCAATCTCATTCCTAGTGGAGAAATTGTTGGTGATTTTTTTGATTTCGCTAAAAGAGAAACACTTGGTCCCTTTTAATTGCGGAGCAGCGCCTGCACCAGCGTCATCATCACTACTGCCAGGAACCCAAGAAGCTGAAACATACAAAATGTTCAATGGTTGATATACATGTATCCAAGACTGTGTGAGATGCATCAGATTCACATCATCTATAGTATAAATGTGAATTTCACATACCAAATGGTTTGCTCATGTGGTCAGCTCGCTCAGCACGTTTCTTTTGCCAAAGAGCGTATATTCCTATACCTACTAGGCCCAGAAGTAGCAATGCACATCCAACTGC